>MU249530.1:671034-1040105 GCA_018886245.1 Fusarium brachygibbosum
GGGGGGGGGGGGGGGGGTCACTCACTGGGCCTTTGCAGGGGAACGGAGATGCCTCGAGACTAGGTCAGGTCCACCTAGTGAATGAATGAATGGATATCGATCGATATTGCAGAGGAAGAAACCGCAACAGTAGAGCAGAGTAGACGACAGACAGCTGAGCGAGGGGCGGTCTGGCCGGAGGATAAATGTTTTGGTTGGATGCCTTCAGCTTAGATGGATTCCAGCAAAGTACTGTAGCTAACCAAAGAAAGGCAGATGCCACAGGTAAAGAAAGTTGACAGTTTTTTTAGGCTTGGAACCAAAGTGGGTGGCAAAACGAGAGCGGTCTGTGGCTTGTTTCTATCTGTCCGCGTAAGGGGAAAGAAAGAGACAGTAACAGTAACAATGTTGCGTTGCTTTGCGTTGCGTTGCAGATGCGGCGTAGCAAATATTAAAATGTCTCGTTGCTGTGCTGCGTCCGTTTGGTTTGTCTCAGTTTACCGAAACAACGAGATTGTATTTGTGTTGTCCTTGTTTCTTTTTGCTTCTTTGTTTGCAGGATAGCTTCCGAGATGTTGATTCTGATATTAATTAAAATACCAGACACTGGGTCGTCAAAAAGTCCAGATTCCGTAGCTGCGAATCTAATCTGGGTAGAGCCGATCGGTTAACTGCTGCTGCTGTTTGCTTTGCCGGGTACTGTACGGTACGGGAAAAGGCGATCGAGGCCTTGATTGCACGGCGATGAGCGAATTGCGACCTTTCCAAGAACAGTTTTCTGCGGGAGCGAAACGGATCGGAGCGGAAATAAAGGTGAAGCGGTTTAGACTTTTTTCTTTTACTCTTTGTTGCTCGTGGCTTGAGCTTCGAGGCGAGAACACAGTCTAAGTTGAGGGTTGTGGGGGAGGCGTTGAGAAGGACCTGTCAACCGGAATGGTGGTGAAAGTGAAAGGAGAAATTATTTGAAATAGGTGACGTGAGTGGTAAAACTCGTAGTTGGCCGGATTGATTAATGATGATCAAAGTGAATGAATGGTGATGATTCTGATGCTGATGGTGAGAGAGAATCAAATCCAAAGAGTTGAGCACTTCAAGAGTTATATAACCCAACTTTCGTATCTATCAAGACCGGCTTGATTGAATAATACAACAAGGGAAGGAAATATTGATTCTTGATTAATCGTGAGGGTTGACTTCAACTGGAATTTTAAGATTGCATACAAAGGGAGAGAGTCTTGCTCCTCTGTAGAATATTGAAGGGTGAAGTTGCTTTTTTTGGTGGTTGGTTGGCGACCTGCACCGGGAGATGAAGAAACCGATAGCGCGGGGTGGGCTAAGTCGGTAGGTGGGAATTAGTGGTGATGTGATGGAGAATCGTCAAGACTCTCTGGATGCGTTCGTACAATAGTACGCAATTAATTGTTGTCCAAGGGATGATGATGCTGTACCTGCCAGAGGTATGCGGGACTGTCGAAACGTGGCAAACAAGAAACAATAAGATCGACCGAAAGAATTCCAAACCAAAGGAGGAGGTGAGGAGGAGAAAGAGACAGTGGAGTCGGGAGTCGGATGGATGGGATGAAGGATGATGGAAAGAAAGAAATGTCACAGGATGAAACGGCAGTGATGAGCGCCTTAATACTAAAGAGTCACAACTGTTCTTCTAGGACTGTCTATACTGAGGTTTCCTTGTTCTTAGGCGACATTGCAACAGAAGATCAGAGACGATCAAATTCATTGGCTGCAGATCCATGGATTTGGTCCTGTACAGTACACCAGAATGGATAGGTCATGGAATCTCTCTCTTGTTTTGCGCCAACTACGAATAGATGGCTAATAATAAGCTCATAAGCCCAGAATCCTTCTTCAACCACCAACCAAGCTGCATAGACAGACCAGACCCGTCAGCGTTTTTAGAAACTGAATAATGCTTGACCAGTCGGACGCGCATATCGTGCATCTCTTTAAACGCTCGGGAAAATACTGACAGGGGCTGTTGATTGGTTGCGGGAAACATCAAACACACGAAACAGTTCTCTGGGCGGTTGTGAGGTTGACGATTGGCTGTCGACTCGTTTGACATGAAACCAGGCTGTTCTGAAGCACCTAAAACTGGGGCTGGGGACTGCCACTTCACTAAAAAGTCCATCCACTCACTCACTCGCTCACTATCAGACAGCAACGCAACTGAGGGGGAGGCAAAGTTTGATCAACAGACCCTGCATCTCTCATTTGGTTATTGACTTCTCCATTCTTTTTGAACGCGTACCACGAGTATGAGATCTACAGGGACTTTCTCTTCTCCTTCTTCTCTCGTATTATCATACCAAAGCCCCTCAGTCCAAGTTACAAACACGGTTACAGATCATGTCCATCTCATCTTATTAAGCGCTCATCCATATATAACCACCCTTGAGCATAAACATCAATCAAATGCACTGGCCCATCTATGCATTGCCTGCCCTACACTAATATTGACAACGACTACGGGCCGCTCTCTCAGGCCTCTCAGTGGCGGTTGAACTTACTGTAGTCTACATGGTGTAATCTTGCGTGACGGTCGTTTCAGTTTCGGCTCTCTCGTCCCGCCTCGTGCAGCAGTTGTACAAAGACATTGATTAATTGATTGACTGTTTGACACTTTCATCTCGCTCCCATCTCGAATGGCACAAGACGTTTCACCTACAAGCCCATAACTTCCATATCAACTGCGGGCTGTACCTGGCGGCCTATAACTGTGGCTGTTCTGCATGTACAGATACCGCTAAGCTCACGAATAACCTCACAGACCCTGCATTAGGTGAAATTCAATATCAACCAAAAGTTGATCCTCAACACCACAGCACAAAACGAAACACTACCTAATTAATCAGCATGATTCGTTTCTATACGCCCACCATCAAACAAAAAGAATTCCACATAAACCAAACAAAGGACCCAAAACCAGACGATTTCGCTTCTTAGAAACGAGAAAAGCAAAGAAATCTGAGACCGCCAAGAGGAGCTGGCCTGCGACATGCGTAGTTACATCCACTGATGGCTGGCCCCCCCCCCCCCCCCCCCCCCCCCCCATCGTCCTGAACAAGCGAAGCCAGCAGAAACACAAACACAAACGCCAGCGCACTTTTTTCACGACTGCTTTTTTTTTAAAAATATGGAGGCCTACATGACAGTTGATCCCAGTAGATTGGGTGAGGATCGTGATTTAACGTCTACAAGCAAACCTAGAGGCCAATGCGTCCACGTTGTCGAGCCTGGTCTGTGTGTAGGCAGATAGATATCTAGTAGACGGGCAATTCATTGTCAGACCATTTTGGATTGTTTCCCATGCCATGATAGTATTCCAATTAACTTTTAGCCATGGCGCCTTGCTAACAGAACCGAGCCCTTGGGTTCAGGTCCAGAGTCAGTTACTACTGCACTTACTAATAAGGTATAGAGTATCTTGGCAGTCCATCGTCGACCACCGAGTCACATTCCTGCCGAGATCCCGTCACTGACCGTTGCTTTTTGTTCCCTTGCTGATCGGATCTACTTTGGCCGGTCCTGTACCTGGCTTTTTTCCCTTGGCGATGGCTTCGTCTAGAGGCCGATGGCGTTCGGAATATCAGCCACGGATGACAGACAGATAGGTTTGCCGAGACGATGTAGGACTCGAGAGAGAATAATGATATCCAAACAGCCAGATACAGACAGCAACCAAATCTGTACAACCATGGATAATGCTCGATAAACAGCGTCTTGGCATAGGGATCCATCAACCCACAGCGGCCAGTCCGTTATAGACTCGGCTCGTTGGGCCTCCTCTTCCCATATTGTGCATGTGCATACATACATTCCGAGCCTCGACTGTCTTCAACACGGACTGCGGGGTAATCAACGAAAAAGGGAAGTAATTATCACTATTAACGAGATGCATCTTCATCCCTTACAGTTACTGATGCAGGTTGGCGATGGTAATGGCGGTAGTAATGGTGGTCAAGTAGGTAGATCAATCAATCACCGACCTCCTTCACCTGACGCTATCAGCCATCAACTGAACTGAACCGTTTTATCCCTTCTTCCCGATTGTGATTATCCGTGAAGATCAAACATAATCATGCTGCCATCATGTCTCAGTCCGTACAAATAGTCCCGTCCGTCTCGTTTGCTGCCCTCAGCACTCAACAAGAGACACTAAAAGAGCCCCTGCACCGCGCTGAGCTGCATATTGTGTGTCGGCAGACGCCACTAGCTTCGCTCGGGAGCAGCCCTTTTAAGGAATGTGCATGTAAAGAGGGTGGGCATCACCGCCAATGGCTTCCCTTTCCCCCCTCCCGTTCACCTCACGCGAGGGAGAACCAGCAGCTGATAAACTCTCATCTTCTCAAAAAAAGGCTTTTGCCCTGGATAAAGGAGTAACCAGAGCCAAAAACCCAATCGATAAACTTGTCCAGGGCAACCGATCAAGATCAATAGGTACGAAACCTTGTATCTACACTATCTATACAGAAACGTCCATTAAAGCAAAAAAAGAGGCAATCAAATGGTTGCCATCTGCATACCAGACAGGCGGCCCTTGCGCTAATAAACCACCCCCTCCCCCCCTGGTCCTGTCCAGTAGATCCTCATTCACGATTTCAAGCTCAAGCTCGACTGGGATCTTCATCAGAGCAGCCCTACAGTGCAGCAAAATTTCGACTTGGCCATCAATTCTTTTGACGGGCCGAGAAGAGTTAGCCTATAAATTATGCATTTTTTTATTCTACTTGCCATGAGATGAGGGCATCCGCGATCGAGTACGCAGTGATCATCTGAGTTTACCGCGAGATCTATCGCAGCAAGTGGTCTGATTGAGTTTATGGCTCTATCTTTGAGCCAAGTGACAAGTCAATATCACCACATGGGCTCAACATGACTTTTCTGGTCACTTCTGTTCTGATTTGGAAAACTCTGCTTCACCGACTGTTGCAGGCATATTGATTGGAAGTACCTACAGGATGGTATGGCATGAATCAAGGACAACCACTGACAGCACACACAGAGTCATCCATCCATCCATCTTGTCACGATAGTCGACACTCAACTCAAATCAACTCTACTGCTGAAGGTCCTTAGCCCCTGATCCTAAACCCCTGGCCACTGACCCCTGAGCCGGTCTAAGCCAGTAGCGCACCTGCACGAAGCCATCGCGTCGCACACCCTCAAGATCCGTCCGATTTTCCTTCGTTTTTTGTCTCTTGATTGGCCAGCCCCGCATGTACATCCCTGACGCCTGCATGTCAAGAGTCCTCCCACCCAACGCGTGGCTCTGACTCGGTCCCTCCCCTGCAAAAAGAGTTTTTGCTTTGCTTTTCGAGATGTGGCTGATGTATATACGCATTTCTACGCAAAGCAAGTGTGGCTCAGGCACCGGATGAGGCATGTGGCTCACATCGTGGCGACGCCGACACGTACTAGACCGACTGCTTTCGGAGGGCTGCAGTCAGTCAAACGGTTCCAATATGGCTGGTTTCGGGTTATGCAGCTATTCGCAGCGGATTGAGTCCACAGTGGTACTGTTGCTCTCCTGGTTTTGCCTAGATCTTCGAGTCCAGGTTCTGTAGGCAGGGAGGAGGTAGTTGTCTACACGAGGAGTTGGCAGACTAGCCCGTGGCATATCCTCCACTCACACTCATGCGTCCAGCTCATGTATCCACTAACTTGACCCCAACCAGCCAACCCAATAGGTACAACACGACAGATACAGATACAGACGCAGATACAGAGCATCTCTAATCAAGGTTTACAACAAACAAAAAAACAGGACTGTCGTGGTCATCACTTGATCCTGACCTCTCATGTCTTAATTCAAGGTCTTTCCTAGTAGCGGTGGCTGCAGGTAAACAAGAGTGGAACATCTCATGACCTTGGCTTTAGCTAACTAATCATGTCCGCGTGGTTGGGTTGGTCCTAGCCTCATGCCCAACATCAAACTACCTACCTACCATGCGGGGAATAAGTCTACTAAAATCGTAAACTAACGCCTTGGGTTGGATCCGTGATCGGGAGGCAACAGACCAAGAGCCCAATGAGTGACTCCTCGTGCTATATTGCGGTGTAGACATTCAATGCATTATCCACTGGCCGAATCTACAGTGTTCGTGTTGAGTGGACTACCCCAAGAATCCTTACAAACTCCTAGCTCGTATTTCCAACTACCGGATCTACTTTAACCGCCCAATACAACAGTCATTTACCCATGCTTCTCTTTGAACGTATTAGGGATCCTCCGTGGTCGCGTCCGATGCTTTCTTCTTCCGCTCCGGTCGATCGGTCGGTCCGGGCGATCCCCACAAAGTGTCTCCGGCTGCCTCTGTTCAAGTCTCCACTTTTTGTCCAGAACCTCGGTCCATGCCGCGGGATTGGCGCTTCCCGCTCTGAAAACCCCCGGTCGAGCTGTGTGCACTGCCGCTCATGATCGCCTGAACAGAACAGTGCATGATAACTCAGCATTGTAGGGGTTTAAGCTTGATGCATAATGACATAGCTTAAAGAGGCTTCTCAACGGTTCTCGCGATGCTTTTTCAGTGAGTTTACAGGCTTCTGTTGCAAGAGTCATAATCATGGTTGCATTGACTATGACTTGTTCTTCTTGGATGCCTCCCAATATTCATGCAACACCAACAAGCCCACCAGACTAGAAGAAACCAGTAAAGCATGAAAACAATAACAAAAAAACAACACAGCCTCAATGTTCGCCCTAGACGTTTCGAATTTGATTAATACACCTTCCGTTAAAGCTGAAACGAAATACTCCAACATCTACCCTGCACCCCAGATGAGGGCGCTTACAGTTATCCTCTAAGCGCCGCGTTTCAAGACAGACCCCGGTTCGCTATTATTACCAGGCGGCTATCAAGCCAGACACGACATGGAGCTTAGCAGATCGGAAAATAATGAGAAAGTTACCAGAATAGATTTGTATTGTAGTACCGGCGGCTCTTTAGATGGAGCCGCGACCTGGTCGATCCATGTTAGCTACCGGCGCGTATATGCTCCATTCCGATATTGAATAGACGCCCGTAGAATTCCTTCCGTTCATGTTGTCTTCTCCGTGGCAGTGCAGTTGCGCCAAGATGACCCAGACCAACAATTTGTTGCTGTTGGTTACGGGGGCGAGACGCACAATGCTTTGTGGTCGACACGAGTGGCCGGTCCTGATCTCCGGGCTGGTTCGTCCCGGGTCCTCGGTAAAGATCTCAAACCCCATCCGAGAGGCTGAGTGATGCTGGGTTGTAAGATCTGGCCGTCGATTGCTCCTATCAACAATTGCCCATCCTTCGATGCATTGCCACTATGCGACCGGTGTTGGCCACGCATTCCATACCAACTCCATATGCAGTTGGTCTTACGAGACAGCTCTGAAGAACACTCACCAGTAAGAAGGACCATACATAGTAACCTTTGCTAAACGTATCATAATTTCATCAACTGTCCTGCCTTGCCATGCACCTCGGATATCAAACCGCACGCTGAGTACTATCATCTACAAAGCATATTCAAAATCAAAACCATACGAATAAAAGATCTGCCACCCTTCCCGAGAACTTGATCTATCAAGTCCTCTGTCTGCCTTCCAAACGCCTAAAAGACAGGCAATTGCTTGTTGATTCTATCCCCGCTCCGCCATAACAAATCCACACCACCGCCCCCGTTAGTTGATCAGGCTCAACAGCTTTCGACCCCATAGCATAACAAGCCAGTTATGTTGGTCAAATACCTAATCCAACTACTGATGGATCTTCCGGCAATGCAAGGTTGAGTCAAGCAAGGCCAATCGAAGTAGAGTTTAAGCCAAGAGGCATCCAACTGCGCAGAGTCGCCTGGAAGCCTCGTTGCTGTCGTTGTCATGTTTGTGTCGTCCCCTTGGCCTTGGTCGAAGTGTCAAAAGTATACCGAAAACATGAATACTGTTTTCACCTACCAGTCAGCCATCGGCGGGATAAAGTTTAGTGCATTTGCATCTGCATCATCTGGTATGGAGCTGCGTATCCCATCTAGTGATAATAGCCATTCGTCTGAGCAGATGCCTGCTCCTGTGCCAAATAAGGCTCAAAATAGGGGTGGTTAAAGGCTCCCTTGGCCGAGATACGCCCTGCGGGGTCGTAGACCAACATCATCTCGAGCAATTCTAAGCCATGGTCATCAAGGACGCTGCATAGAGGGTTGCTGTAGTCACGCTGCCACTTGGGGAAGGATGCCTTGAAGTCAGGGTAAGATGTGACACCTGGCCAGAGATCTTCAGAGGGCGTACCGAGAGTGCTGGAGAATTGTTAGCTGCCTTAACATCAGTCATGGCGCAGTCGCATCGCTTACCGGAAGATCTTGAAAATCTCGTCAATTTCAGAGTCACCTGGGAAAAGAGGCTTGCGCGTGCACATCTCGGCAAAGATACAGCCAACGGACCACATGTCCACGCCAGTCGAGTATTGACGACCTCCCAGTAGAATTTCAGGGGCTCGATACCAAAGAGTGACGACTTCGTGAGTGTATGTGCGCAGAGGCACGCCAAAAGCGCGGGCAAGACCGAAATCGGCGAGTTTGAGGTTACCCTCCTTGTCGATCAGAAGGTTCTGTGGCTTGAGATCACGGTGAAGGACGCGGTGGGAATGGCAGTACTTGACACCGTCGCAAAGCTGGTACATGAATTTGCGAACAACCATGTCGCCGAGACCAAGATGTTGCAAGTGCGGTGACGAACCCTCGGGCAGGGCCTTGCCTCGACCACCATCGCTCACGGGGAGAGACTCCATGTACTTCTTGAGATCGAGATCGAGGAATTCAAAAACGAGATACAGCTTGTGACCATCTGCGTGAACAATATTGAACAGACGGACAATGTTAGGATCTCGCATTTCCTTGAGGAGAGAGATTTCGCGAATGGCGGTGCTTGGGACGCCTTCATCTTCAGCTTCGAGGCGGATCTTCTTTAGGGCGACGATTCGACCGCCATTGGCGAGGTCTCGAGCCTTGTAAACGACACCGTAGGTGCCTGGAAGATGTCAGAGCTATAGTCTTGAAAATAGAAAGCTGGTGATCTATGGAAGCTTTCAGGGCGAAGCTTGGCAGAGAAGAGCACACGTACCTTCACCAATCTTTTCCAGCTTCTGGTAATTCTCCATGGTAGGCGCTGCGTATATGCGAACAAGGTATCGCAAATCGATGATCGGATTGAAGAAAGGATAAAACGTGCGAGTCGTTTTTAGAGAAGTTAAGCGAGAGACACTGCTTCGGCGGCGTGGATAGTGGTAGCTGTAGCTATGGCTGTAGCTGCAGCTCCTCGGGGTCTAAGTTGCGGTGATGCAAGTCACGTCTATTATCGAGATTGCGCGGTGAATATCTCGTCTTGTCTTGTCTTTGCCTTGTCTCGTTATGCGATCGCTAATCGTGAAACGTCAAGAAAGGGCCAGACTCGAGTTGCTCGGGTAGCAAAGAAAAAAAATGTCTTGGAGTTGAGACTATCTTGCTAGTCGGTCGGTGACCAAAGAAAAAGAGGTCTCGTTCTGCCGATGGTGGGGGAGAGGAGGAAAGAAGACGGGAAGGCGGGGGGAGGCAGAAGAAAGAAAAAGGGTCTAATTCTAGTACGAGAACGCTCAAGTCAATAAACAGAATAGAGCAGAGAATCACAGAAAAGAACAAAGAAAAATTGACGCCAGCTAATGCACGGAATCTTTGAATGGCTTCGTGTTATACGAAGTAAGAGAGAGAATGTTGGCGTCTGGGCATTAACTTTGTGGCGGGCGTTGCGACAGATTGAGGTGTCTCTGTGCCTGGGGAATTCGTGACTGCCGTTTCGTGATGGATGAATGGAAATTAGGTACCAGGTAGGCGGTATGTTTACTTTCGGACGAGATTGGATAGGCTCCATGCATTCGTTTGGTTTGTTGGCGTGGTCCTGGGCGTTTTCTATCAATCCCGTGGGCTGCAATGGACCACTAATAGTAGTAAACCTTCAGAGGCCCCTGTAGCGATCACATGGATGTGTAGGCTTCAAGTCACTTCATTCAATAGCGCCTCTGTCTCTGCTTGGTTCGTTCTGCTTACACCGAGCTTCTATCCAGCCATTGGCGAGAATGATCCAAAGCTCAATTAAACCCTACGGGCATCTTACTGCTTCAGGTCTCGGGGAGACGGTGAGTCGTTCGAACCTTGATACACTACTGTACGCGTCTTAGTCGCGTTTCTTTGTCTCGGGACAATTCAAAAGAATGTTGTTCTTCGGAACCATCAGAAACCGGGTTTATCTAGGTATGGGTAAAACAACAATTCCTTGTTTTCGAGGAGAGACATGGCTATTTATCAGGAATCCGACAATGTCATCAGTTTGTCATATGAAGCATGTTGACTCATGTTGCTCTGCTTCATACAAAGTCAATATTGTCCAGACATGCAGTTATCCACCCAGCAACGTTATAACGTTGATCGATGTAATACAACGAACCAACCAACCAACCAACCAACCAACCAACCAACATTCGTTGACGGTTTTTTTTTTTTTTTTTTTTTCTTAAAAGAAAAAAAAAAGAAGACAAGCTGACACCGACCAGCTTGACATGGACAAAACGTCAATCAAGAATGCAAAAAAATCAATTCGACGCAGGCCTGATTCGAACAGACGCCTCCGAAGAGAATAGATTTCTAGTCTATCGCATTAGACCACTCTGCCACTGCGCCTTGACGAATTGATGGTATGCTAGTGACCGTTCGAGAAATATACGCGCCGACTTTGATGAGTAACGAGTATCTTTCCGATTGTACTTGTCCACAAAGTGGTTCAATGATCTTATATCGGTAGAGACTAGTAATTATAGCGACGGGATAGATATGGGAAAGTCTTTCTTCAGCAAGAAAATTGATCAGGGAGGTTGGTCTTCTGAGTTCACAAGTTGGCGTATTCTGTCTGTGTTGCTTGGACAAAACGATGCAAGTATAACGGTTATTCGATAAACACTCGGGAAGTTTATGCTCGGACATAAACTGTAAGGCTCAAACCTTTGTATGTGCACATGACCCCCAATAGACCAATACAATCCGTTGGGCACTTTTGATGCGGAACAACACAGGTTGAACCTAGCACATGCCGATATGACGGGATGGCTGGGCAGCAACTCTTGATATGGAGCTGGGCATATCATCCTGTTGACTAACCAGCTGCCTTTGGGCCACAGGCCTGGGTGATGGCATGTATCTGTGTAACAACGGATGACCTGTATATAACACCCAGTCTCGCTCATGGCGCGACTTGACAGCATTAAATAATCTATGACAACACCAATCACTTGAACTCGTCGTAAATAGATGAGTCTGCAAATTTTAACCGTTGCTCAGCCTATTACACCTAGATACGAGATCTGAAAACCCACCTACCTTAGTAGCCATATCCGACATGTCACCTATACGTGAAGCTTGTCGTGTCTCTGGAGCAACCTGAAGGTTATATTACCGCCCACCCCTTTCTCTTGTACCACAATTGCTTGTTGGCGTTCATAATCGTGAATTATAGCATGACAGACACATTGACCGAGTATTTGAGGCAAAAGTTTGCTGGATCCCTCGAGGCAGCATATCAGTAGTTTGTTGTTACCCAGCCAAAGCTAATGTGACTTGTGTACATCATGTACCTTCCTTTCTCCTCAAATCCAGTATCTTCCCCAGATTCAACGTCCCTTTCGCTCCCCATCCCGCAGGCCCAGCATCAACATCAGGCCGAAGGTTGATATACCAAGTCCACGCTCGTTTGTCCAGCTCATCGCGGCTCAGAGTACCAGCCCAGCTCGCAAACAGTAACCGTAGCGCACCGAGAACACGTCCCAGATTCTCGTGCTTCTCCTCGTTGGCCGCTGTGACTGTCTTCTTTCCGCTATCCTCAACTGGCGCAAACGCTCGTAGAATGTAGTTCCGTGCACCTTCTGGTCGGTGGATCGGCATGCCAACCGTCGATGTTGAGGGGTTCTTGTCTTCTAGATCGAGGGCCCAGACAGGTTCCCCGTTGAGGCTAGAAGTGCGCTTCTGAGATGATAGAGCATCGCTGAGACACTCTCTCATCAGGCGCCAGCGATCGGGGCCAAGCATGACACCGCCATACCATCTTGTAAGTACGACGAGTGTATTGCTGATGTCGAGATCGCGTAGTTGCTGGAGCAAAAAGTTTCCACACCCTGACTCCCCGTCATCAAAAGAGGCTTCTTGCTTAAGGGGCGAGTTTCCATAACTGGTTCGAATGGCCCAGGCGTTGTGCGTTGCAGTCTCCAGCTCTGGCTTCTCAGCCATGAGAGACTTGAAAACAGTCCCACGTGTCGAAGGTGAAGTTATAGGTATAGCATGTGCTATGAACACGGACCCTCTCGAGGACAACTTTCGACTTGCAGTCCAGCCTTTTGGGTTTGGTTGACTGCCTTGAAGAGTTGCTGATGAAGCGTTGGACGACGTAGCCTGAGAAGAGCCTGACCAGGTATACCCGCCTCGTTTAAGAACTGGAACGGGACGGTTCATAATTGTAATCTTCGGTTGTCCCTCGGGAGCTTTTTCTTGGCCTACAGGAGGGGCCTTCTCGATACCTATACTTATAGCTTTAGTTCGCGAGTTGGCGCTCACGACGGCCTGGGCGAGACTCAGCCGACTGCTCGGAGGCTGTTCTGGCATAGTAAATCTCAAAAGTTCAACAGCAAAAGCCAAGAGTAAGGGCGCCCTGTTGGTAACAACAGTAGTGTTTCGAATGATTTCCTCGTTCTCTTCCAAGGGTAACTCTAGAGCTGCTTCAAGATCATCCCCAGACATAGCGCTATAGTCCAGATCTCGTCGATGGGCCTCGAGTTTTGGCTTCTTCACTTCCGCAGTAGTGGAGGCGCTATCTTCAGCTGCGCGCTTAGTACCGCTCTTCTTCTCGTGGTTCTTGCACGCTGTGTGAAGACTCTTTGCTGTCTTGGCATCGCCGCCGAGGGCTTCCTCGACTGTAGCCAAAGGGGCTTCAGCGATTTGTGCGATACTGCAGTATACTCGTTAGTATCATAGTATAAGAAGATTATAGGAGTTTTACCTTCGGAGATTCTTTGATTGCAGAGCTTTTACTTGGCCCATGGCTGCCATCATGGACACTTTACGCGCCGTGAGCAGGCGTATGAGCTCTTGGAGGTCATTTTGTGTTGCCATATTCCTTTGTATTGGTTCAAAAGAAAGATTTATGGTTCGCAAGGTTCTCTGTGAGTGTTAGTTTATCTTTAAGTCAAGAGATTCGGTAATAAACAGATGTATTGTTGTAAGTCGCAAGGTTATCAATAGCCGTTAACGCTCCACGACATGATGAATACGCCCCCCAGATATCGGACCCACCTGTCGGATGGAACCTACCGACCCGCTCCACGAAACCCTCCACACTGCCTGTAATCGTATTTTCATCTATCTATTCACTTCCACATGTAAACCCTCATCATCAAGACAGCTTCAATTCCCCGCCTCACACCTCAATTATCGCCACAAACTCCATGGAAAGACCGTCAGCATGATTGCCCCAGTTCGAGGCCTCACTACGAGAGCCTTCCGCACACAATGCCGTTTCGCGAGCTCTACACCTCGAACCCCCCGCCCTAATATCAAAACGCCGACATCTCGACCCCCACCAAAGATCTCGAAAACCTACAAACCGTACAGCTCCTTACCCGCATACGATACCCAAAGAGCGAGTATACTAATACGCCACGCCCAGTAAACCCCGACCTGAACATCTCCCGAAAACTTCCTCCACCTCATCCTCGTCCTCCGCATCATCGACATCTCCCCAGCAAGCCGAAACCCTCCTCGATCTCTGGCGTGCAACATGGCTTCCCCTCACCGGAGCAGCTCTACTAGCCGGCGCTCTCGGTTTCTACATATTCGGGACAGCTGCCGCATCTTTCAAGGCGACGCCCTGCAGCGGCGCATGCGAACACGCCACCCCGACCGGTCGACCACCAGCCCTCGATGGCGATAATGCAGAGCAGTTCGACAAGGAGCTCACTCTTCCTGAGTGGTGGATGGGCATTACGAAGTTACGGAAGCGCTTAGCAGAGCACGCGGACGGACATGTGCTGGAGTTGGCAATGGGCACGGGTCGCAACCTGGAATACTTCAACTGGGAGCCATTGAACAAGCGCGTGGAGGGGAAACTCAGCCACATCGGCAGCAAGATCCCTCGGGGTGTCTTGTCATTCACTGGTCTCGATATTTCGGTCGATATGCTCGATGTAGCTCGAAAACGCCTGGTCAAGACCGTTCCACCCATGGAAACGTCGGCTCCCATTGTCCGCGCATCTACTATGGCCGACCATACCGGAGGACAATTATCTTACCTCAACGATCAACTCCGACTAATTCATTCCGACGCACATCATCCGATCCCCGGGCCCGCGACCTCTGCGACCACGAAATACGACACAGTTATTCAGACCTTCGGCCTATGTTCCGTGTCTGACCCTGTCGCTGTCGTTAATAACCTGGCCAAGGTTGTTAAGCCAGGGTCGGGCCGTATCATTCTCCTCGAGCATGGCAAAGGCTGGTACGGCATTGTCAATGGCCTCCTCGATCGAAATGCTGGCAAACATTTTGAGAAGTACGGCTGTTGGTGGAATCGCGATATTGAAGGTCTCGTTGAAGAGGCAGCAAGCAAAACACCAGGCCTAGAAATCGTCAAGGTGGAGCGACCCAACATTCTACAAATGGGCACCTTGGTCTGGATCGAGTTACGTGTCAATGACAAGACTTCGTGACACATCACGCATTTACTCGGATCAACGATTAATATGAAGAGAATGAGAAGGGTTTGTAGAATATAGGATTATGTACAATATTCAAAAGTCGAAAGCAGTATGAGCGGCATTGCATTTTTTAGAAACCCAATATGCGCATCCTTTTTTGCGCCAAATAAATCAAAACCATGGGGATGCTATGATCCCTTTTCCTGGTATTCCAAACCCAATCAATCCAAAAACACCAGACTGTTCTAAATGTACAGATACTTCAACAGGCGCCTCCCCATGCAATTAATATGTAAGTGTGTCGTATATCCGTCGTCGCAGACATGGCGGAATTGTCATCTCATTCATCCCCGATCTCTTGCGCCTGCCAGAGAATTCGTGGTCGCTCAGCAGTCGTCAAGCAGGCAATCGAGCTCATCAATTTCAATACTCTCGGCACCTTGGTCCCATTCCATAAGCTTGTTGAACTTTAACCAGCTCTCGCCGTCGTCCTCCTTTCGGGGACCTGATGTCATGTTTGACATGGAGCTAGGCTTTACCGCGGGGCTGGTAAGCAAGGCACTTGAAGTGAAGATGCGGTGGTCACCGAACCAAAAGTCGTCGCGGTATCCATACTCGGAGGTGTGGGTGGTGCGATCGGCGGTCTCAGCAGCAGGGGTGTCCTCGGCAAACTTGCGTTTCTGCAAGAAATCGGCCGTTTGTGTAAACTCCCGCTCGTCTTTTTCCAGAGGCGGTGAGTTATGACGGCTGTTGCGACGGTTTGGCACAAAACGATGATGTGAAGGAAGAGAACCGATGGGAGTAGCGGGCATCATAACTTCATCAACGCCTTCATCGAATCCATGGTCTGACAGGTCAACCTCAGGCGAGGGGCTGAGTTCGCGCCTGCGAACCTCAACATCGTCAGAACCAGAGTCGTCCGTCAACGACACGGAAGGAGTGTCGAGAGCGGAAAGAGAAGGCACAGCGGAACTGGGTTCAGGGATGGGTTGGCGAGGGCAAGTAGTGAGAAAGTAGTAGGTCCTCCGAGGGTGGACGCTCTCAAGTTCTTTGGCGAGAGGGCACGGTTTTTGGGCAGTCCAGCATGGTCGCTTAGCATATGAAGCCAGCCGGGAAGAGATGATGGCGCAAGGGTTGGCAGAGCTGGGATCGGAATGTTAGCGCACGGAAGGCTGAGGGGTTGAGGGGAATGGCAGGTGTCTTAGAACTTACTGTTGTACAGAGGTAAGACGTTGGGCCAAAACGGTTGCCAACTCCTTGACCAGATGAGGACGGTTTCCAGTAGATTGCAATTGAATAACGACGGCTTCAACGATATCGTCGCGGATCGCTTCGAAATCAATCTTGGCTTTCACTGTATCCAGATCGCTCGAGTCTAGTGTTGGTGAAGGAGGTGGTGTCTGCTCAATAGCATTATCGTCGGCATGTGATCGCTTCTGTCGTTTACTGGGATGCGCCTCGGGGGCCTCAGAACCTGATGAGGCGGCACTGGATGAAGACGAAGAAGACGATCTTGGAGCGCTCTTGGAGGCAGCGGCAGCAGCGCGAGCAGCTTGTGTCATCGGGACGTGTATGCCGAGACTGGGTAAAGATAACGACTTGCGGCGCGTATTGTAAGGCATGGCGAATGCGTTGTGTTGAAACGAGACAAAGATTAAGTTTGGAGGAGAAGAAGTCGGGTCTATCTATACAGATGATGGACTGTCGACTTTCGTGGAACGGTCACCGGAACGTCGCTAGCAGTTGTAACCTCAGTGTTGAAACAGATCAAAGAGATCGCTAAAGGTTTACTATATCAATCTAGCGAGGACAACGGTGATGTAGATTATGGGTATGGATAAAGATGAAAGGAAGTATGAAGGAGGAGAGATGTCAAGGGAATGATTATCGAAGGGGGGGTGGGAGAGTTTGTTATTGATGGATGGATGGATGGGTTGAAGCCGAGAGTGGAGGCGGTCTACGGGTGTTGACGACACAAGAGCAAGAGCAAGAGCAAGCAAGAGCCAAAGCAGAAGGCAAGAGCAAGGGAGCAACAACGGCAACCACGAGGAGGACGGACTCCAGTAGAAGGGGATGAGATGGGGGGCAAAGAGTGGGCGATGAGACTTGTACAGTAGCGGTGCTGGGGAAGGCACAAACGGGGAAGCTAGCTAAGAAGGGACTTGCGATGAATCAATTCTTGTAAGCTGATAGGTCCGGAGAGAATGTACTTGTCTCCATTGCAAGACCGGAGGCACACTTTCACTTACAAGAGCAGAAACGATGATCCCTTTGATGACGGGAAAGAGGGAACTCTGTGTGCTGACTGCCACATTTTGGAGCGAGCAAAGCAGAGCAAGAGCACGAGAGCTCGAACTTTTTTTTTTTTTTTTCGTTTCAACCAAACTGGATTGGTTGGGACTGGCGTGCATGGCTGCCGAGGGTGGGGCGCGCTAAGGCATGGTGGGGTCATGACTGTGGATATCTAGGAGCATCCTTGTAATTCAAGTATCCAGCTGCGAGACCAAGACCAAAATTGTGAAAAAAACGACCGACACTGACAGTACTTTTTCCCTCTGCTGTCGTTACCTCTCATGTGAGAGGCAGAGGCAGCTGTGGTTGCAGCATGGCTAGCATCCAAAGAGGGCGCTTACTCTTGACCAGGCAGCCAAGCAGCCTTTTCACGTTCTCATACCAACCCCAAGGTATGAAATGTGTCAGAAGTTATCGATGATGGCCAGACGGAACAGAGGCAATGAAACTTACGCAACCAGGTACAGAGTGAGATGACCTTAATCATTACACTTACGTTAAAGAGTTTAGCCATCTTGACTCGCCAACGTCTTCTGTTTCTTTTCTGCTTCGGGCTTAGCTTTGCCAGATCGACTGTGGTTGGACTGTACAGCACCTCTTGCAGCCTCTTCACTAATAGCCTCGCCTCATGCCCGACTCTGTTTTTTTCCGCCTCATCCGCGTCCGTCTCTCTCTGCGGTTCTGCAAAGGCAAAGTACCTCCGGGACCCGGGCCACTTCGGGTCACTGCTAGTTAGCGTGTGCGCTCGGAGGACCCTGAAATCTTTTTTGGGGAACGCCCGAGAATGACCGTGGATACTGTAGGTAATGTGATCAGAGCTCAGGTAGCAGAGAGAGCAAAACACAGGACAGCACAGCAGAACAGACAGGCATTGCCTGGCGTACCTGCCAACTGCGTGCCAAATAACCGTGCTGTAATAATAATACAGGCACTGAACCCTGGCTGCTACGCGACCTTTTCTTTTTGTCTTTTTTTTATTACAGGTCACACCGCATCTGCAACTACATCTGCAACTGCTGCATCTGCATCTGCATCTGTTTGCTCCGTGCGACCATCTTTCTTACACCGCATTCTCTTGACACACTTATGCTGTACAAGACGAGACACTGAGTTAATGCATGAGCGTCTATATTCAGTTCAATATGAGCGTCAAGTCAAGCGAGAAAGCCGGACCCGATGTAATTCAATTGCTAATGCTGTAGGATACGCAAGTACCCACCTCATCTTGAAGTCGATGGAGATGAGTAGTGGGCCGAATCATCAAAAGAGTCCCGACAGGAGCGGCGAGGCCCTCTTGGACCCCTTGTTCAACTCCATTTAACCGTCACCTATGGCAATCAAATCAATCCTTTATTGTTGCAATGGCATACAATGTTTGTGCCTGAGGCCGAGGTCAAGGCCGAGGCGCAAGGCTATGCCCATGTCTCAAACGGCATGTGTGTAAGTGTCTTGTCTCGCTTGACATTACACTCTTACATACATTAGCCTCAACAGCCAATGACACCACTGGTAATCCAGCGCCTTTACCTCTGTCCTGACTGGCGTCAATCAATATGGGACATGGTGGTGGTGGATTTCAGTCCGCTGTCTCCGGCCGAGGTTTTCCTTCTCTCCCATGACTTACTATTATTGTTATGTACTGTAGCCGCGGAGCCATGATCGGCCCTCCACTTGCCTCTGTGTAAGTGAGCGACTGACTTGGGGGTACGCGGCAATTGATTCAATAACCCAGGTACGATGTTCAGTCCTGTTTCGCCTCTGCTAAAATCCCATGTTGGATTGGCCGTTGGGCATTGATTACCGACGCAAAATCGCGATAAGCTGCCCTTGCACATCAAAACTTTGACCACCTCGCGCAATGCCTCTCACGCCAGCCATTGACTGTTCCCCCCCCCCCCCCCGGTCCAGATCTGCTTAGATCGATTTCGTCCAATTCTCTTACACGACTCTCTTACCCACCGCACGCACAAAGCAACGCCTGGACCCAGCCACCATCCTGCAGTTGCTGCGTCATTTGAAGATGGAAGACTTCGCCTCTTGATCAACAAAACCAGCCTGTTTATATTTACCCTACAGTCCACTGACGACTGGCTCAATGGATGTCACTCCATTCAGAGATGCATGCCACGAGGTGGACATCCACTGGTGCATCTTTAGCCCTGCCCCTTGCCGCGCCAGCTGCGACAAGCGTCTGTCACTAGCATGGGTGCCATCCACTTTTGCCTAGACCTTGCTCGAGCTTTGCTCTGCAAAGTCCCCACCGAGACCGGGTTCAGTTCATAGCCCCTTGCCCAGGCCATCGTCTGATGAGTTTCCATTTACGGCTGCAATGTTGGAAATGCCGACTTCTGCTCCAGGGCCCGACAATGTGTTGAACTGAGGGACATCTGAAGTCATCGCGAGTTGCTGTCGCTATGTATCTTTGCAGTGTCCTTGGTTTGCCCTGTTCATGTCTTACCCGCCATGAAGTCACTGGTAACGACTAGCCTGTAGATCCCTCGAAAATCAACCTACGAGACGTCTTCTTTTTCCTTGCAAGTCCCCGTCGTTCGTCAAACTATTCATGTCTTGGCGCCTGGCAGACATGGAACCGACCTCATGCTTGCCTGAGGCCATGATCAACACTAAATAAATCCTTGTTATTTGATTGGCCAATTCATCTCGCTGTCGTTTTTGCTCCGCTCCGCTAGTCTTTGTGCCTTACTTAAGTGTAAGAGGCCAGACCGAACACGATAACTCTCTTCCAACGAAAAGCCCCTTCTTTCTGACGGTCTCATTTGGCAGCCCTGTCTTGGAACCTGAACAATCTCCGAATGCACTGAGATAGGTTTATAATCCGTGACACAGAGAAACAGGTTTATGTGAGCGATTTAATATCGATATTGGGTTATATCCGTGTTTATACAAGATGCTACAAAAAGCCTGGAAAGAGGGGTTACCCTACAGCCCAGTACTTGAACTTTCCTGACTCAGTTTTTACTTTTGCATCTTGCTAAGTGACCCTGCCCCACCACACTTCTTCCCCTCCTTCGTCATATCCTCATTCTATCTGCTGCTATATCGAGATCCCTCAAGCCAAGCTCATGTCAAGCTCAGATTGTTCAAGGTTCCTGGGCCCAATCTCCAACCTATCTCTGTCAGATCTCTTTTGTGCTGTAGCTACTACTGCTACTGCTGCTGTACAGCACTTCCCATAGAAGCTAACATTCCTGCAGCTGAAGCCACCAAAGCTTAACCATGGAGCTTCCCTTTGTTACACTCGACGTCTTCACAAA
Source organism: Fusarium brachygibbosum (assembly GCA_018886245.1). Lineage (NCBI taxonomy): Eukaryota > Fungi > Ascomycota > Sordariomycetes > Hypocreales > Nectriaceae > Fusarium > Fusarium brachygibbosum. The sequence goes on from MU249530.1 coordinate 691,331, forward strand.
GACTCGCTACCGAGGCAATCCTCTCGCTGTCGTTACGATCCCCGCAGATAGCAATAGTCCCAAGCCTACTCAAGAGCAGAAGCAAACCATTGCCCGCGAATTCAACCTCTCCGAGACGGTGTTTATCCACGAGGCCAGCCCCGATGCCGACAGTGATGTCACTCGGCGAGTGATCGACATATTCACAACCGACACCGAGATCCCCTTTGCCGGACATCCCACTATAGGCGCCGCCGTTACCCTCATCCCCAAGGGCGTTGACACAGTCATAACCAAAGCAGGTCCAATTGCCCTCACCCAGACCCGCCCCGGGTATATTCAAGCTGCCATCCCGCACAACGTTCGCTGCCACCGCAAGACCTTGGCCGATCTATCAGCACCAGCGCCTGGCCAAATCTCCTCAGACCCCGCGATACGCGATTGTGAACTTGCCGCACCCCTGTTCAGTATCGTCAATGGCATGACGTTTGCGCTCATCAAACTTCCGGATCTCAACCATCTCGGAAGGGTCCAGACGTGCGGTGTATCCCTGCCTCTAGATGATGTTCTTGACGACGGTTGGAGAAATGGGCTCCTGTGCAAGTACTACTATGTGGTCAACGGCCAACGTGAGGAAGATGGTGCTACTATTTATTCTATCCGCTCGAGGATGATGGAAGCTGCCATGGAGGACCCAGCAACAGGCAGTGCTGCAAGTGCGCTTTCGAGCTATCTTTCGCTTCAGCAGGCTAGCCTTGGTGACTGCGCCTTTCGATACGAAATCGACCAGGGTGTTGAGATGGGCAGGGAGAGTAACATCGTAGTTGATGTTGACGTAAAAGAGTCCAAGATTGCTACCGTTAAGCTCTCGGGGACAGCTACCCCGGTAATGCGCGGGTATGTCAGTGTCTAGTTCACTGCACCGAGATGCTCCAGAACAACTTAGGTATCGCATACGAAGAAGATGAAGACGAGATGTAGCAGACCCAAGATCGATCATGCGCATGATATTGTCTTCTGACACATCGTAAATACTATCGTACAGTAATACAGTATTAACTGCGAGTTGTTCTCGGGCTTAAGACACTCTTGTCCCCCCAGACAAGATGGCTCAGCGCCTCATAACATTTCGCTCCTCTATAATTCTGAATTCTTTTTTGGACCCAACGCCCCGTTCATCTCACAATTCATCATAATGCACCGCCTCCCAAACCAAAAACCCCTATTGATAGCATATTATGATTCTCCTATAGTTTCCTCGTGCCGTGGTGCCCCAATCGTTTCGCTGTGGCCTGAGAACGTGACCTTCAGCTTAAGCTTGTGTAAGTACTCGTGAGAATTTCTCGGCAACCTGAGAATACATGTTAGTTCGCAAGACAACATGGGGGGCATACAGATTAGACTCACGTCGGGAGTTGCCTTGATGAAGGGGAGATCGAAGAACATGTACTTTTCGTTCTTCATAAGCTCCACAACAGTGTAAAGGAGACCCCATGGCTGGGGCCAGAAACTAACCAGCCGCTCAAGCAGCACTCGGGTGATCTCCTGGCGAATTTCGGTCTCTTCGGGGTCATTAAGGTCCTTGCCAAAAAAGTACAGAAGCGCCTGTCGGAAGAAAGTGGTGTGCGCGTTGGGGAATCGAAGTTGGTTGACCACACTGACAAGGAGATAATATCTAACCTCTGCAGAGAGCTCATGGATAATCATGGAAAGGAGGGTAACTTCGTGTTCATCGCCGTTTATAGACACTGTAGTGCCCGCTTGTGCTGCCTTTTCTGCAGCATGCTGTCCAGTATAGATATTGACAGCATCGATGACCGCCATGTTGGCATCGACAGGGACATGGCCATAGGTCGTCGTCTTATAAGTGTCCTGTGCCATGGCATGTGTGATATTAGCAACAATGTCTTCTGTCGGGCCACTCTGAAGCGCTTGGTCGATAGCATTCAGAAGTCCCCGCTCCTGAAGCACGGAAGTAGCTTCATGTATGAGGCCAGGGTGAACACGCGTCTCATCGTTCTGGTCTTTGGCGTTGGAATCGTTGAACCTTGGGATCTGATGAGGAGTAGCAGCCAAGACAGCGTTGATGAGCTGTGTACAGTGAGGCGGAATGCTGGCGCAGAGCTTGATGTGATTGGCCGCGACAAACTCGGGGAAGTCATGGTGCAGAATAATGAGCAGCTTGAAGGTAGCTCGGTAGATGTCCTTTGCAATATTTGAAACCTCGAATACCTTAAGTTGATCACCCAGAGTATCGAGTAACTGGCAGACAAGGGTGACGAAAGGTGCCCAGCCAGCACCATCAGGCAACTGTAAAATTGCAGGCATGAACGCGCGATGCTGAACGAGAGAGAGCCAGCCATAAATAAAGCCAGGAACGAACACAGGCCCAATCTTGTTGAGTCGAACTGCCATCTTGACCAGAACCTCACGGCGTTCGTCTTCCGACAATGTCTCAGAGATGGTCTGAATCTCATGGAAAAGCATCGACAGGAGGCGGAAGAAAACCCGTTGGTTCAACTCCTCCCCGCGCTTGACATGGTGGTTGGTAAGGATCAGCTCAATGAGCGACAGAACCGAGTCGATAAAAGCCGGGCGAGTGGATGTTGGCTCGAAGCCCATGCCAATAAAAGTTCCGATGAGCTTGGAAAGTGCATCCACCATTACGTAGGCATCCCCAAGGGATCCTGTGCGAACGATGTATTCAAACCGGTCGGCAGAAATATCAAGTGTGACACGGATGAAGACAAAAAAGTCATCCCGGGTTTGCAGAACCTGGCTAGTTTGCAGTTGTTGCACAAACGCCGCGACAATCTTATCGGATGCATTATGATTGTGGCAAAGGCGAATCCATTCGTCAAAGACATACTCTATCTGGTCGTGCTTAAAGAGAGCTTGGTTATCGACCGGTGTCGGACGCGTAAGGCCTGAGTTGGTCAGCTTCGACTTGATTCGTTGACCAGCAGAGGAGTCAGGGTCCTCCAAAATCCAAGCCCAAGCTGCCTCCAAGGTGGAGGCAAAGTCGGCGTACAGGGCGATTGGGCGAGCGTCAAGAAGAGTGAGATCCAGCATGTGTTCCAAGAAGTCGAGAGAACCCTCCTTGCGAGCCTCAAGTGCTTTGGACATGGCCAGATCGATGCTTCTCCACTCCAACAGATCTGTTCGGACCAACGCTGCAAGTAGAGGCAAGTTCAGGAAGGTAGAACCGGCCTGCTGGCTGAAAAGAGTTCGGATGCGGCTGTTAAGAGCAGGACCAGAGATCTTTCTCAGTGTCTCCAACACGTGGACTAAGCTCTCAAGAGTCAAGTTATCATCCACTTGCGAAAAGATGAGACCACTGATTTGTTCCGCAGCGTAGATAGCAAATTCCTCCGAGTTCTGGGATGTCTTGATGATGTGTTGCACGAGCGCATCGACAACGTCCAGAAGAGAATGAGGTCGTGGCAAGCCCTGGAAATGCTCCTCGGGTGATTCACTGGCCACCCTGACGAGCTCTTGAAGTAACTTATTCACTCGCTCAGCCAAGCTCTGAACGTTCATCTGGAACCCAGGCGACCTTCCATTAGACATGGTGTTAGCGCCACTATGAACGGGTGCATAAGGTTGCATTTGAGCGCCCAAATGCTGCTGAATCGAAGGAGTCTCCGCAGGAGTTGGAATGTTGGGGACAGTGGTGAATGGTTCCTGCAACACCTCGTTCGCCATTGACCTGGTAGCATCAGAGGCTGACTGACCATGGGAGGGTGTGGGAAGAGTGGCACTGCGTGGTTGCCGGGCAAAGTCCTCGTATATGGCCATTTGCTCATGGTTCAAGCCATTGATGTTTGGCGAAAGCTTATAGGGGTGAGGAATGGCCATGGCCCACCGGCTAAGGCTCGAGTCGAAATAAGGATCGTTGGGCCTCTGTATGCGGTGTCTTCGACGAGCCTCAAGTTCGGATTCGATCATCTCTTCAATTTCGGGAACGGCTCTCTCTTCAGCCTGCTTCTCGATAATGTTGCAAGCCAGGTCCAAGTTGGAGTTAACGCACATGATGATCGTGCCCTCGGGAAGTCCCTGAGGAAGATCGTTCGAGAGGTTGCGCATATAGTTGGTAAAGTTGGCACGAAGAGGTTCCTTAGAAGTAACAAGAGCAAGGCTACCGGCCGTAGCCTTCACCATACTCACAGCAGAGGTTCGTACACGGTTCTCATCAGGCTCAATGGCAAAGTCCTTGTGGATCATCTGCTGAGTGGAGATCGCGGCAATGGTAACTGACCGGTCAACGACAGGCTGAATTATGTCCTGCAATGCACGACTGAGTGCCGTACGAACAATCTCGTGAAGCCGAGTGGTGCTGACAACCATCTCATTAGTGGGGGGGATATTAATTAATGGGCCAAGGTCTGGGATGGTTGGTGCAAGAGTTTGAGGCGAGAGCCCAGCACCGACAGTGGAACCAATACCATTCAGCGACAGGTTCTCAAAGGCATCGAGTTGTTCGGGAGGCAAGACGTCCGCTGGCTCTTCGACAACGACCGGTCGGTTCAGGATCTCGCCAGAAGGTTCAATGCTCTTATGATCCAGATTCAAGCCCTTACACAAAACCTCAATTTCGAACTTGAGGTTTAGCTTTAATTCAGCATGGTGATAAAGCTCAATCAGCAAATGGATAATATCCATAAGCCAGGGATTCGGAGGCCTGAAAACTGCTGATGTGGCACCTTGTGTCAGCACTTTACACACGAAAGGTATGACAACAATAAGCCGTTTAGTGTCGTGTGCCTCGATCAAAAGCTGCTTGAACGCGATGTTCTTGTGCTTGATGGGGCGGTCTCGCGCCAGTGTCAAGAGGCCCAACCAGCCTCCGAGATTTTTGAGATGAGTCCTCTCAGTTGAGTTCTGCATCGTTGCCTCGGAGTTCAACATGCGGCAAACACTGACGTAGGTCTCTCGCAAAACCTCGCTCCAAAGAGACTTGTCCTCAAGCAGCCTGACCAGTTCGAGGTACACGTGATGGTAATTTGGCTGCATTTTGGCACGTTCCTCGACCAAGTGGCTGGCGAACCATTGCTGGTGCCGACGTTCCATAGTCTCTCGGAGTTCCTGACACATTTCCCGGATCGTCCCCTCGGTAATGTTGTTGAGAACAAACTGTACCTTGTCCTGAGCACCTTCATCCGGATCTTCGAATTCAACGTCGGGAGGTGGTGGGTCAACATTAAGAGAGGCGAATGCAGGCGCTTGGCGGTCGGCACTTGCAAGTTCTTCGACGTTTCCATTCGGGAAGGCTTCACCCTGGTATCCCAGCCCATGAGGTGTTCCAGCACCATTACGACCGCGTGAAAGCTCTTCCTCATGCTCGCGAACGACCTCCTCTGCCTTTCTGAAAGCCTCTGTGTTATGAAGTCCTGGAATTTGGCAAAGCTGTCTACAAAAGCTTGGCCATTCTCGGAATCGAACAAAAAGTTGCATCAGTGCCTGAAGGCCGAATTTGTACATGGGATCCTCTTGAGAATGATCTCGGACGGCTTCCAAAATCATGCCCAATCCAATCTGAAGAGGTAAGTTGGAGACAAGCTTGTGGGAGATAATACCGCCAAAGAGAACCGCGGTAGTAGCGAGGGCCTCCAATGGATAATCCCCATAATGACTATACTCATCGAAGAGCCCATGGATCATGCAAGCAAACACGTCTTGATCGAGAGGGTCCCTGGAATGCTTGTACTGGCTTAGAACCTCGACGATATTCCGGACTTGGACTTCTTCGCTGTACATCTTCTTGTAATGCTCTTCCATCTTGCCGTTGGCGATTGGTGATAGGGTGTTCCCATCCCTGCCGTTAGCGTCAATGATGTCGTCGTAGCCTTCACCATAATTGATCAACCGCGGGTAAGCAATGATACAATGCCGCTGAACGACGATTAGCTCGGGAATCGGAGGGCTTGGTAAGAAGTCTTCGAGGATTCGGAGTAAAGCCGAAACCGTACGGACTTGCAGGGTTGTAGTATTCTTGATAGCAGGTTGTCCGTCGGCACCCCCTCGTTGATATTGGCTTTCCAGATTCGCTTTGATCATTAGGAACTGCAAAAGAGTGCGGGAAATTTCATTGCTCCGTTCAGCATTATTGCGTGCCCACTTGGATAGATCCAGGTATCCTTCAGCATGAGCCAGGGCAGCTAAATCAACACCGAAACCGTTGGGCAGGTATACCAACGAGTCTAGCCAGTTATGCTTCACTGCGTGTTCGAAAACGAGCGGGAGATCCACTGGCTTGATAGCGTGTGCGTCAATCAAGCGTTGGATGACCCATTCCTTGTCCTTTCTCCAGAGACTATCGAGAACAAAGTCGTATTCGGGTGAACGTTTGTAAAGGAAGTTCTCAAACAGGGAGCCGAGAGTTTCCATAGCCATCGGAGCCCAGTGCTGCCGTGGGACTTCAAAGGCGGACACCAGGAAAATGTCCAGATTAGGGACAACCACTTCCTGGAAAAGCCTCTTGGCCTCGATACTAGTGGAAGCCATGACAGAACTGAGCGCAACATTGAAAATCGAGGAAAGCGCGGCAACAGACACGAGCGGATGCTTGACAGCAACGGCCGCTCGTTCTTGTACGTTGGGAGGAGAATTGGCGTAATCGTCGATGGTAATGCTGCGCTGAAGACCAGGGATTGTTGTCGCATCCAGCTGTTCCGGTACTAAGGAGGCATAGGCACTAACAAAAGAGAGCTGAGCCTCTGGGTTCCTCCAGACACCGCCCCATAGCCTCTGGATATCGAAACCAGACTTAGAGTCCTGTGCAATGGGCAGGAAGGCTTGGTAAAGACGCAAGAACTGCTGGGAGGAAACGCGAGCTGACGGCTGGTCAAACAGGACAATTACCTCCATCCAATCAAACGTTTTCGGAAGAACTCGTCTCAAGGCGGCAACCAAGATGCTTGGATCTTGTTGGGAGGTTTGACTGATGGCTGTGAAGGTCATAGCGGCCGAGATCTGTTCGGGACCTAACTGCAGGCTACTGGGTCGATTCTGTAAGTACGAAACACATGTTTCCTCGTCCCTAGTAAGTTCGATGCCTGTCTTTTGAATGTACTTCACCAGCCCATTGGAGGGTCGATCAGCAAGTACCCTGCTAAGATCGAGGGCAGCAAGAATCTCGGACGGCGGCGTTTGCTCTGGGGTTTGGCCGAGCCATCGCTTCGTAACAGAAGCCTCGAGATCGCGTCTAGCAGACGCATTGAAGCTGGGCGGGTGATATTGAAGGAATCGGTCCACGATCATGGCGATAAAAGGGGGGGAAAGGTCGGCGTGGGCGTCAAGAGTGGGTCGGGATATAATGTCGAGGAAAGAGTGGAAGTTGGTAGATAATATGGCATCGGCTGTAATCGGATAAGTACAATTGATAAAGTAACTTTAGGTATGGGCGTTCGCTTACCTTTGGTCTTTAGATCTGCCCGGGAGCCAAGCTTGAAGGCCAAAGCTAACAATGTCTTCTCCAAGGCGTCGAGCTTGAAATGTTCCATAAAGGTTGAGAGATCGAAGTCACGAAAGATGTCTTCGGTGCCGCTTTCAATCGACTCGGCGATTTTACTTGCTTGGTCGACATCATGTGAAATCTTTCGCATCTCGCCCACAAGGATATGGTAATTGCCTGGGTTTGACACGGGCCTATTGAGACCAGGGAATATTTGCGGCGCATTGCCGGCAACGAGCCGGGTGAAATACTTTGAAAAGACTTCCATGCCGTGTTCATCGATGAGCTACAATGTAAATGTATCGTCAGCAAACTTGGAGCTTCACAGGAACATAGGTGGCCAAACCTTCTTCAATTGGTCAACCTGTAGCTCCCACTTTGCGCGGTCCTTATCCTCCTTGATAGTACTAAGCAGAAGATAGACCTGGGCCACAACAATTTTGGTTAAGGAGTTGGTGCCCGTTGGACTGCTGGCGCTGGGGCTTGCGCCAGCACTGAGAATGGCAGCCTGCGATGGGTGAGGAGAATGGCTCGCACCCGTCTGTAGTGTCTGCGCAGGATTGGGCGAAAATGATCCCGCTCGAGGTGGTGGGACCATGGAGGTATATTCGAGGCGAAGGGAGATGAGATGATGGAGCGCCTGCTCTCGGTATGGTGGCAGGCCGGAAGGCTCACGAAGCGTGCGAGCGGGGAAGTTTGTAGGAGGTTGAGTCGATATATAAGATTCCTACATGGGGGAGCGGCCAAACGAAGCAGCGAATGAGGGGCGTAATAGCAGAGCCAGATATTGTGCGATCGTGCAACCGGTTTCGATAGGAAGAGACTCGTGAGTTGGACTCGACTTGAAGGTGGAGATCGAGGTACGTGTCGAACTCAGTAGTCGTCGGGAGGAGATCGCCGAAAACGCAGCAAACTATATATCTCGGGGGGAGGCCTGCAGCGATTCGGCGTCAAATTGATCCAGCGAAATGCAGAGTATGTATGGCGCGTGGTGATGCAAGTATCGATATCATCAAGACAGTCCGTACTCAGAGTGGTGGTCGATGTTGGGTTTGGAGGACAAGGTACAGTAACTGAAAATGACAAGGTCCCGGAGAACGGCAAATCCCGATCCGCCGAGCAGCTCCACACTATACCCGCATCACGTGCCTTGGGGTCGCTCAGAACGTACGTCGTTGAAGTACCGGGTTCGTTAGGCCTGGAGGTGGCCAGTGCTTCTTCTGTCGCCCTGCCAACAGAAAGACGCCACCAAAACAATCTAGCTAGCTCCATCACCGCTTTCTTTAACACCATTGTCAGCTACTCGTCTCGTGTCTCGCTTCCTCCATCATTAGTGTGGAGTACAGCGCGACTGAGGCTGGTCCTTTCATTCTCTCTGTCCATTTGTTAAAGTATATTGTTACGAATTGTCAGTCAACGTTGCTAGCTGATTGACTTCCAGTTAGGCATCATGTCTGGTTCAACGGTTGAGACTCCAGCTGTTGCGCTGTCTTGTAAGCGGAACTCAATTGAACACCGGTTACCTTTCGCTGATACATAGAATCCTAGTCGCAAACAATTTTTGGGGTAAAGAAGATGCCGGAGTTACGCCTTTACTCAGTCGCATGACTTCGGCCAAGACAACATGCGATGAGTTGAGAGCATTCTATGGCGGTATGTCTAGATCCATACACTTCTTCGAAACAGCCCAACTGATGCACTGCAGCTCGAGCGTCGATTGAGGAAGAATATTCCCGCAAACTACTAAACCTTAGTCGCAAAGCCTTGGGTTCTCAAGAATCCGGTACACTGAAGACATCGTTGGATACTGTCCGAGGCGAAGTGGAACAGATGGCCAAACAACATCAGCTTATCAGCGCAGAGATGAAATCTGAACTCGAAGAACCACTGGCTGCATTCGCCGGTGGAATGAAGGAGCGTCGGAAGATTATACAGAACACTGTCGAAAAGCTACTTAAGGTCAAGATGCAGCAGACACAAGTAGTCAACAAGGTCAGCTTTTCGATCCCGCTTTTCCTGACCGAAGTAAACTGACAGGCCCACAGACACGAGACAAGTATGAGCAAGAGTGTTTAAAGATCAAAGGCTACCTTGCCCAGGGACATATGGTCATGGGCCAAGAAGAACGTCGCAACAAAGCCAAACTAGAAAAGACACAGATCAGTCTCGCAGCTTCCAGCACCGAATATGAAAATGCCGTCAAAGCACTCGAGGATACGACGGCACGATGGAACAGAGAATGGAAGTCGGCTGCCGACAAATTCCAAGACCTGGAAGAAGAGCGCTTGGACTTCACCAAGAGTAGCCTGTGGACATTTGCCAACATTGCCTCAACGGTATGCGTTAGTGATGATTCATCGTGCGAAAAGATTCGACTGTCTTTGGAGGTTATGGATGTGGAGAAGGATATTATCACCTTCATCACTGAGAAAGGAACCGGACAAGAGATCCCAGATGCACCCAAGTACATCAACTTCTGCCGTGGGGACGTGACAGACAACCAGTCTGAGACATCAGAAGACGACAACTACTCTGTGGCCCAGTTCCCTCGCATGATTAACCCTGCTTTCCGATCGTCTTCTCCCCAGCCATCAACCTTTGAGTCACATCATGATCCGAACTCTGCATTAGCCAAGGAGCTGGCACACAAAGACAACGCTCCGGCCAAGCGTGAACCTAATGCTCCAGTTCAGAAGTCGGCCACGCTACCTCCTGACGACATACTTCAAATCGGTCCTCAGAAGACACAGCCGCAACAGATCCAGGCGGCTCCCCAGCAGCGTCAACAACACCCATCCCAGATGCAACATTCCTCTCAACTACAGCATCCCTCCCAACTACAACACCACTCTCAGCTACAGCGTCCCTCCCAGCTGCAGCACCCTCCTCAGCTGCAGCATCCTTCTCAGCTGCAACACCCTTCTCAGCTGCAATATCCTTCGCAGTCACAGCGCCCTGCTCAGTCACAGCGCCCTTCTCAGATTCAGCATCCTGCTCAACTCCAGCATCATCCTCAACAACAATACTCTTCGCATCGTCAACACCCTTCCCAGCAGGCTCCTCACAGCATGGATCATCGCATGCAACAGCAAATGAGGCCCCTGGAGATGAGGCCCGCAGACAGCAGACCTCCAGACATGAGAAACCCAAACATGCGGCAGCACGAACCCAGGCCTTCTTTAGAAATGCGCTATTCTGGGGAAGTGCGACCTTCGATGCAATCTCGACTCAGTGTCGATACCAGACAGACATCAGATGCTAGAACCTCTTTGGAGCTACGACGGCCTATTGAGGACCCCTCCCGCCGCCAGCAACCTGCAACCTATACTGCATACAATGCTAACCAGCATGGCGCCGTTTCAGCGGTTCCCCATGATCCCTATCCCACGGACGGTATGACTATGCTCTGCAGGACTGGCCCAAGCCCGATCTCGGATCACAGTTCGCAGGTAACATCGGCTCGACCTTCCAGCAGGGACTCGCATAGTGATTACTCGAACCCGAACTCGTTCTCTAGCATCGAGCCCCCGAGTGGCAAGACCTCACCTGTTAAGCAGGACCCCATCAGACAGGATCCAGCTCCCGCCCCGGCGCCAGCTCCCATACAAACACGAGCACCGGCACCAGTTGCGGCGCCTGCACCAGCGCCAGCACCAGCGCCTGCACCAGCGCCAGCACCAGCTCCGGCTCCCAAGCCAACCCCTGGTCCCGCCGCCGCCGCACCTGCTCCTTCACCTGTTGCTGCTGCCCCTGCCCCCTCACCTATCGCCTCTGCCCCTGCTCCCAGCCCAGTCAAATTGGTCGCCAAGAAAAAGAGTGGTGGTTTCTTGAAGAACCACAGTCCTTTTAGACGCAAGAGCCAGAAGGAACTCCAGCAGCCAAACAGGAACACTTGGCACGCATCAAACACTCAGACCTTGAGCAGCCCTGTTCGCAAACCCCAGCTACAGACTCAAGAGCCAACAAATAATGTAGTGACTCAAGAACGTACTCAGAGTCCTGAACCGATTGACGCCAATGCCAGCCTGGCTCTCGGTGTTGGGCAGAATGTCTTCCCAGTGTCAACCCCTGACACGAAAAAGAAGCCCGGTGCTGCAGCAGCTCAAGCGCCCGCAGAAGAGACAGACCCTATCGCACTTGCTCTTGCAGAGCTTAAGGGTGTTACCATGGGCAAGAATTCCTCGATGAGAGTCTCAGCTGATCACTTTTCCGGCATTGCAACCCCCGTACCAGGATCCGAAGCAGCGTCACGACAAGCTTCTGCCAGTCGAACAGTACCAACTCCTTCTAACCCTGATGTCGCAGCAGCAAAGAGAGGAACGCCTCCGCCATCGTACCAAACCCCAACATCACGCTTGGGCGTTCCGCCACCTGCTGTCACTTCAAGGGCGATGAAGGAGGCCACGAAGAAGGCTACTTCACAAACATGCAGTATGTTTGAGAACGGAGGCAGCACACCAGGAGCCTTCAACAGCACTGCTTCGAGATCCAATACTCGTGCCACCGAAACTAAGCGAGCAGAGTCATCTTTAAGCCAAAGTGTCCCACCAACGGCTTCGCGACCTGCCACTAGAACCGCCACACACGGTAGAGGCGAGTCTGGAAGCTATAGCTCAGCATCCATGTCTCGGCCAGGCACTCGGGGTACCGAGATGGGCCGAGGAGAAACAGCCGGTTATGGCACATCACCCGTTGCACGATCAGGAACAAGGGCAACTGATATGTCTCGCGCAGACACACGAGGCTTCAATGCCAGTCCTCTTTCACGACCGGGCACAAGGGGAAGTGACATTTACGGCTCCTCACCAGGCTCACGACCAGGCACTAGAGGCACCGATATGCCCAGGGCCACTTCGCCAGCTCCAGCCAGGAGTGTTTCTCCCCAACCACCTATTAACGACAACATGAGTTATAGATCGGTGTCTCCAAACCCTTATGCGGCCAGCCAACGCTCTCCCTCCGTTATGAGCTCACCACAGAAGCACGGCTCTGCTCAAGGTTACTACCCCCAATCCCCTGCCAGTCGCGGCCCCTCCCCTTCACCCTACGGCCAGCAGAGTCGACCTGGGAGCGGCTATGCAGGCAGCGATATGGCAATTCAACTGGCACCGGTTTCGGATCCTTATGGTTCTGTGAGAAGCCGAGGCAGCCGCCCGGCTTCCAGGGCTAATAGCTACTACGACGATGGTAGCACCCGTCAACGAAGCCAGAGCGTTGCTGATCCTTCACGACTATATACTCCAGACGGAAGAGCCATTCTGCATTATGGTAAGTTTACTCTTGGCCACCAGGCATTAATATTTGATACTAACACGAATGTTCGCAGCACGCGCTCTGTATATGTACCAAGCCGCCATTCCTGAGGAGCTGGGCTTTGCCAAGGGTGATTATCTTGCTGTCCTGCGTCACCAAGACGACGGGTGGTGGGAGGCAGAAGTCCATGGCGGAGATGGAAGCGTCGGGCTGGTCCCAAGTAACTACCTTGCGGCATGCTAATTTTACCATGATATGAGCGACTGAGCAGATTTCTTGCGCGACGTTTCCTGGATGATTTATGTTTCTCATATTGCGCCTGAGGCATTGATGGAATTGATTGACGATTTGATTTATATACCTTTCGGTTTGCTGTTTTTCAACACAGCATTTATTTGACTTAGAGCTTGGGCTAGGATTGAGGTGTTGTTGTACTTGTTACGATTGTTAGGCAAGATTGAAACGAATGCTCTTGTTGTTTTTGTTGTTTATTACTAGCACGATTAGAGAACCCCATCCTATTTCCTAATGTTAAATTAAACACGAATTGATTTGGATTGTAATGGCGAAATTGAACTTTGTCCCATGTGAAGCAATTATGTATCTAGCGACGGCGAGCTCCCTATGACGTTGGAGCTGCCAGAGCTTAGCTTCCTTGTCCATCCATCCCTGTCCAACAATGTGGGCTGTAGCTTGCTGTTGCTGTCGCCTTCACATGCCACTCGCTCACTCACTCACTCCCTTGGACTTTTCCTCCCTTGTCGTGTGCCACTCTCGTTTCCTTCTCTCAAACCATAATTCGTCTCATCCCAGTTGATGAGCTGATTGGGTTCAACATGGTGAGTTATGCTCATGACGTTCACTCAATTGCATATGACTGATCGTGCCTGCAAAGGAAACTCTACAAGAGACTGCCCGCGTCGTCACATCTAAGCCCGTTCAACGAGCTGTCGTTAACACGGTTCTCCTCGTCTCAACAGCTGCAACTCTCTTTTGTACTGCAGCAATTGCTTCAGTGCTCTTTTTTCAGAATTTCCTGCCTCATGAGGTCGTCACTTTGCCAGTACATCTCCAATATGGGTACGTAATTCTGATGCTGCGACTAATTTGTCTGGCTCACTGACATTGTTGAATTTAGCTCTGGAATAAACCCATATGGAATCACATCGCTTCAAACGCCGCCCATGAAAACGCAGCAAGAGTACGATGTGTCGCTGTCACTATCCATGCCGCGCTCGGCCCCAAACGTGGAGCGCGGCAACTTTATGATTAGCCTGCACATGCTCGACTCTAAAGCTGACGTTGAGCTTTACGCCGAGGCCGAACGACATGCGTCGTTACACCAAGGTTTTGGAGAAGCCAATGTTTTGTTCAGCTCCCGCAGGCCTGCTCTGTTTCCCTACGTGGATCCGCTCGTGTCTGTAGCATCCCGTGTCCTGTTTCTGATTTACCACCTGTTTACACCGGGATCAAGCACGAACTCTATGGTCATCCCATTGGCCGAGCGAGTCTCGTTCTCAAAAGATTCACTGTTACCCAAGTCGGCATACATTGAGGTGGAGGCAGGCCAAACGATCCAGGTGTACCATGCCTACCTGCAGCTTACAGCTCAACTTCGCGGGCTTCGTTGGATGATGGTGCACTATCGTATTTCAACATTCCTAGCTCTTACCGTTGTTTTCTGGGCCTTTGAAGTCATATTCATGGGTGTGGCTTGGGGAATATGGAGTGTTGCCTCCGGGTCACCACCTGGAGTAGACGATGCCAAAGCCAAGAGACTCGAGGGTTTAAGAGATGACCATGAAGACGAGTACACAGACCGTGAAGAGACCTTTCCCACGTATGGCAAGCAACAGCCCCTCAAGTATGAGCCGGACATCAAGCCAGAACTGGATCCTGAACAGCCCCTGTCAGAAATACCTCGAGCAGGAGCCGATGCTGATGATGAAGACGATGGGAGCTTTGATGACGACAAAGACGAGGAGGATGTGCAACACAGGGACTCGGGTATTGGCACGAGTTATAGCGAGGAAGGTACTTCGAGTATTCGACGACGAACATCGCGCAACAGACTATGAGAAGAAACTAGAATGTGGTGTACATTGATCAGGGGCATCGGTGCGCGAGACAGTAGAGGCAGATACCCGTGGCTTATAATATGTCTGATACTAATGAGGAGTTGAAATTATACGGATGGCATGCCTGGTGTTTGTTCGGAGGTATGTCTACCTTAATTGGGTCATGATGATTCAAGGTGTATGCCAGCTTGAGGTGTAATTCTATGACGAGCTCATAAGAGGTAAAGTTTAGTTATTAGGATACCCGCCAGAACCTTGAGTGAGACGTTTTCGTCTATCTCAGAAACTTTCATAAATAGTCAACAATTATCTGTTTGTTTGAGTCTGAGTTTAAAGTGTCCGCATTTGACTGTGTGTTGGAATCAATTCACGCTGCATCACTGTTGCTTGCCACAACGACGAGCAATCTCAAGCCTTGAAGGGATATTGTTCAGTGTAGAAGTAATCAGAACACATGCCAACAGAGAAAGCCATCAGCACATTCTCTATACATAACATTCATATTGGCCAGCATACCTATTCTCATGTTTCATATTGTACCCAGTAGGTTAGGTGTTTTGGCCTCCATACCCGCAATTCGCCAACGAATTTTATAGCGGGCACCCACGTCCAACCCCTCCATATTGTAGGGAGCACCCATGTTCTGGCTGATCTAGATCACTACCCATCCCTATCTCTTCTCTTCACATGGGTAACTTAGCCCCTCCACTTTCTACCCGCGAGCAAACAACACCCGCTTGGTTCGCCTGCACGTAGCTCATCGACACAGCTTGGCGTTCGAGTTTGCAGTGCATCTGTTAGGTACTTACTTCACCAACATCCATACCGACTCCTGTCTCCCTGGGCTCCCTAGGTATATCAGTAGTCATATAAGAGATATGACCTTGAACCATTGAATTGCTCATCGTCTCCACCGACAACCCACCTCGCTTTACCATACTCGACCACCTCACTGCTACCACGACAGCAGGTACAGTACCGTGCCGCTACCGCTACGTACCGACCGCCATTACTAGTTCGATTCACCTGGACTCTATTGCGGGACCAACTACAGCCAGCGACTACCTCCACCGCCCGCCCGCTTGTTCCTCTCGACGTCTCCCGAACCACGTCTGAACATTTACGACAAGGCCTGAGCTGAGCACACCGACCTGACCGCATGTGCTGAGTTTAGCACCAGCAAGCGACTGCCCGACTGCTTTTGCTGCTTGCATTTCGCGCCAGCCTAGCCCTGATCAGCCCAACTTTCAACGAGCCTAAACGAGACCAGACATTACGACCAAACCTTAGATCTCTCTCGCCGTTATCATCAACTCTGTCTCCCCTCACCTCGATTATACAAAGCAGTCCGTCCGTCCTCAGCACGTACCGCCACGATGCCCTGCTTCAAGGGCATTGCGGTCAGCATCCATGCGAATTCTGCCCCGCTGCCAGAGCATGGCATGCAGAAACAATCTCGTCTCTCGCGGATCAGCACCTACATTCCTGTACCCCAACCTCAGCTCGCCGAGTCAAACAAACCCGAGCCTGCTAAATTCGCCATCTCCATTACGCTCCTTACTCCAGGCCTGCCTATCCCATACTCAACCCCCAAGCCCAGTGATGAGAACCCTTACCCAAAGCCTCAGTTCGTTGGTGGGCTCAACACGGGTGAACGGGGCAAGTCAACTGGTGTAGTTAACCCCTACATCCCTATGACCAATTCCGAGAACGAGACCATCGCTGCCTATATCTACTTTGACGGCCGAGCCAAGGAAGAAGTTGCTACTCTGCTACGACCTGGCGAGGAAACTTGGGTGAACAGCCGCTGGGTTCAGGTCCCGGACTCTGAAGGCGGCGGTCTGGCTGAGCGCGAGTTCTTGTTCCGCGAAGTCGGCCTGGAGCGATGGCTCAACGGCCTGGATTTGCAAGGGCACGATGCCGCTGAGAAGCTAGAGAAGCGTCGTCAGAAGTTTGAGAAGCGCCGGCGACGACAAGGAACTCTTGAAGGAAACGCCAGCGCCGACATAGAAGAGGGGTCTTCCAGCCGAAGGAGCACACTACGCTATGGTGCTGATGACAAGTCCCCCATCGAGGCTGTGCTAGACGATTCCGATTCTTGGTCCGACGACGACGACGAGCCACCTGAAGCGACTGGACAAATCAAGGTGGCCATGTTCCGCGTCCTCGCCTCTGGCGAAATTAAGAAAGGCGAGTATTCGCCTCAATTTGACGCCCACGACGGCGATGAAGACGACATGGGCTCTAAAGAAGGCAACGGCATTGACGCTGATGTCGAACACACCACAAGTTTTGCCAAGCCCAAAACCCTTGATCCCAAAACGATCAGTACACAAACCGTCACAGGGATTGACGGCCCAGACAAGCCTTACGCCGTCTTTACCTTCTTCTACCGCGGAGAGCGTGAGTTTCGTACCACACTCTGGCTTCCATATACTAACAAGCCTTCGTAGGGCAACTGCAAAAGCTAGGCGTCATTCAGTCGTCAAAGAACCCCCAGACAACACCAAGCTCTGTCAAGCGAAGATCAGGTCAACTCGACTTCTCCAACCTGGGACCTCTTAAGACTGGTGGCACTGTTGGCTTCTCTGCCTTCCGTGACCAGGCTACCGAGGCCTCGAGACGGCGCAAGGCCCGAAAGAAGAGCAACGGCAACATCGCCGACGACAGCGACGACGATGATGACGATGACGACGAGAACCTAGGCAAGATGGAGGAGGCGTACGACAAGGACGTAGACGCCAAACTCGCGCCAGAAGATGTCAAATTTCAGGGCGAGCTTGCCGAGGGTGTGGACCGTATTCACGTAAGTCTGCCATGATGATCCTTTAATCTTCCCCCGATCTGACATCTTGGATATAGCTTAAGAGGGCGCATTCCGCGGACCCAGATAGCATAGCTGCGTCTTCAGCATCACAGATCCCCAACGCCGCCAACGCATCAAACTCATTGGCGCCTACCGCTGGAGGATCTCCTGCCAACAACAACTTGTCAAATGCAGCCAGTCTTGATACTCCTAGCAAGTCTAGCTTCCAGAGCCCACTCAAGAAGTACAGGCCTAGCGTCGACTACTCGGCCAACGGTATTAGCTTTGGATCAGGCTCAGCCTTGAAGACAGAGCTGGATTCAGCGCCGCCTGCGGGATCTGGATCCGGATCTGGAACACCCTCCAATGCTGAGGTGCAAAAACCAAAGACCGAAGACGAGGAAGAGCTATAGAAGTGACCAGTCAACTGGCACGACGTTCCGCTTGTCTAGAATAAGTTTGGCAGCTGGACTCCGAAGACGACGACAAAATGTCCAGCAGTATTCTCAAAAGAAGCTGCTGCTGGGTCTGAAGGTGGACGGGGTGGTACGAGCAGATTTGATATAGACTGGTGGATTATCACATCGGAAGAACCTGCGATTATGACGGGAATGAGTACTTGCGGCAGAATTTAAACGGTCCACGAAAAACATGATAGGTGTATTGGCGACGATCAGGGAAGCCTTGGGTGCTTCTGACGTTTAGGAGCAAGTGGCGCGTTGAATTGAAAGGGTCTGCTTTTCTCGCTGCAGGAAACAAGAACATCTTTATTTCGAGGGGAGCAGGCTATTAGAGGCTGGAAGGTCAAAGCAAGTACTTTGAGCCAGCTAGAGTAACTAGCATATTGCTCTATGAATCGAACTACTGTATATATGATATGATTGCATAGTGAAAGGGAGAATATGATATCGTTCTACGTGATCTTTAAAACAAGGCGCAACGTGGAATGGCAATACATATATTTGCCTGATTTTATGACCATTGAGGATTTCTGGGCAACATGGAAGCCTTGCGTTTGACCGTCTCAACTGCAACGTGGGTAACAGGAATATCACGAAGCCTTGAGGCTGTGCAGTATTTTTTCAGTAAAGAGGTATGTATATATTATATGCATTAAGGAGGAACTAATAACAACGGCGTCAAGCACAATCGCCTGCCTATATGGCCATTGGCAGAAGGCTCGGAAAAGACCTCGAGGCAATAATC
This sequence comes from Fusarium brachygibbosum, assembly GCA_018886245.1. Lineage (NCBI taxonomy): Eukaryota > Fungi > Ascomycota > Sordariomycetes > Hypocreales > Nectriaceae > Fusarium > Fusarium brachygibbosum. The sequence goes on from MU249530.1 coordinate 710,106, forward strand.
GAGAAAAATCTAAGGAACTGATTGTCGAGTTAGCTAATGCATTCTGACAAATTTCTTGCAATGTTTAATGAATGAGAAGGAGGTATGTCAGACTGTTGAGCTTGATAATTTTTGAAATCAACATGGTGATTCAGTTGGCCGTTCTTAATGGAAGAGTTTGTCATCATGCAAAAGGGGCAGTGAAGGAAAAATCGATGGGTGCACGCGTCCGTCGTGGGTTGGACGAGACACCAGTCGTGTCGTGTCGTGTAACGTACCTTACTGTAATTGGGTGAAAATTAACCCATGATAAGAAGATTATGATAATGCAGAGCGAAGCCTGCAGAGTCTTAAATCATCGTGACTCGAATGATTCTGTTGAGGCAGTTAATTGCAGCCGTTGGAATTGTTGTTGAAGACAGAACAAGATTTTCAAGCGCAGTTGCAGTTGCGATTTTATTTCCCAGCCGAACTTGAGTGGAGACTCAATATCGTCTTATCCAAGCTCCATCCCACCATTTATGCACTTAGCGATGCCGCACTGTCCTGGTACAGCCCTGGGCCCAACTCGCAGCAGGTTTCCGTGGCAGCCGCCCTCTGAATCATCAACTTGTGCCTAATCTGCACTGTGCCCCCTCAACCCCACCATCGATCTCATCTCTTGCTTTCGTGGTTGCTTCCCCTCGGGCAGACTTTGCGATAACCCAACCTAAACAAACGACTCCGTTGCCAAAACCTCCTCGCTTCCCCCTTCTCGACGCATTAGCGATTTAATCGACCCGAACAGGTCCCCAGATTTCAAGATGGCCGGAAGTGAGTTTCTACAGCAAGAAAACGATCAGGACATTGGAAACTAACCGCGCACACTTCTAGACTTTGAGGAAGTCGCCAGTATGTTTAGATTCCATATGGGCTGACTGACAAGCTCATCTTCGGCGATATTGGCGAGATGACTAACACCACAAATAGAGCAGTTTGTTGAGTTCTACTACAACACCTTCGACTCTGATCGCAAGGGTCTCGCTGCTCTCTACGTGAGTAATCCGTCGTTGGGCGGTGGGCAGCAATGCAGAACAAGTTACTGACTTTTACTGATAGCGACCTAACTCCATGCTGACCTTTGAGTCTGCTTCCGTCCTCGGCGCCGAGTCCATTGTTGAGAAGCTTGTCGTATGTATCCTTTCCGCCTACGGCCCAACGCTTGCCTCTTCTAACGATGTTGCAACAGAGCCTCCCCTTCCAGAAGGTCAAGCACCAAGTCTCTACACTCGATGCCCAGCCCTCAAACGACCAGGGCGGTGTCATTATCCTCATCACCGGTGCTCTTCTCGTATGTCTCGTCCCACACAAAATGCCTGTGTAACGGCTAACAATCGTATTTAGATCGACGAGGAGCAGAACCCCATGAACTTCTCCCAGTCCTTCCAGCTCCACCGCGACGAGAACGGCCAATACTTCGTCTACAACGATCTTTTCAAGCTTGTTTTCGCTTAAAGAAGCCTGTCGAGTTTGCTCAACGCCTTCTTTATTGAGAGATGTGAGCGAAGTCTACAGACACACCAAGTGGGGCAAGAGAGGAGGGGAAATTAAAGCAGCAATGGCAATGGGATAGTTTTTTTTTTTTTGACGATACGATGAAATTTAGAGCACAGTTTGAGGAAGAACAAATTTATGTTTGGCTTGGCTGTGATTTTTCTTGACTGGCGATCTCCCACACTGTCGGTGGTATTGGGTTATCAAAAGCTCCAGACTCATCTCATGACGTGACATGGAAGATTTTACGCGGAACTGGACAGCTAGCTTGGCGACTTGCCAGGACCTCTCTGTCCTTAAACAAGTTACAGGAATATCACACGTACACTAGTGGAATGGACCGGTTCGGATCCAGGACTTCGGCAAGAGCTCCATCGCTCCTTAGACGGGAATATCAGTCTAGATCCTACCATACCTAGAGGAAGGGAATAATGCAGACCAGCACTCAGGGTAGCAGAAACTAGACTCCAGCATCCCGAGACAAAATAATCCAGCTACTTGTAGGCCTCGGGTCTCAATTTCTCTGGTCCCCTAGAGAGCTAATCGTGGGGTTTTGCTTTACGGCCCAAGGGAATGATATTAGTTTACATTGTTGGAGTCAATGTTCGAAATTTACAGATGCAACATTGGTTTGCAAGAGAGCAAAATTAACGCGCATTACAATCACATTTACACTTAAAACTTGTCCAAGAAGCAAGCTCATCATCTATTTTAGGAGGGTTGGGAGACCAGCCCCTCATGTCACTGCGAGTGGGATGGGAAAAAAAGTAACCCGAGAAAAATCATTCATTTTCCATGCCCTGAACCGTGCAACACCGTTGATCCCATAATCGCAATGCATTTGAGGGGTATAAACAAATTAGACTTAGATCTTGGTAGCAGCCTCGAGAGCCTTCTGCTTCTTGATGATCTTCATCTGAGCCTTGGCACCCATGATACCACCACCCCATTGTCGGCGGGCCTGCTCGTGCTTCTCAAGGTAACCGTCCTTGACAGCGGAGACGAGCTTGGAGAGCTCGGTCTTGTCCTCGGAGCGGACCTCGGTGATGGCGAGGACAGCAGCGGTCTGGGACTAGTTAGACATAATTCTGACTTTGTAGATCTGGTTTTGCTTACCTTCTTGTGGACGACAGTTCCGAGACGAGCCTTGCCCTTGACAATGGCGTAAGGGATACCCATCTTCTTGCAGAGAGAAGGAAGGAAGACAACGAGCTCGATAGGCTCGACGTCGTTGGGGATGAGGACGAGAGAAGCCTTCTTGTTCTCAATCAGGCCAACAACGTGGTTGAGACCGTACTTGACAGTGTAGGGCTTCTTGGAGACATCCTCCTTCTTCTTACCCTCCTTGACGGCGGTAGCCTCCTGGAGGAGACGCTCCTTCTTCTCGGCCTTGGTCTCAGGTCGGTACTTGTTGAGGAGCTTGAAAGCCTGGGCAGCAGTGTTGCGGTCGAGGACGTGCTGGAACTGAGCGAGAGCCGGGGGAACCTTCAGGCGCATCTGAAGGATCTTCTTCTGTCGCTGGAGGCGGACATACTCGGGCCACTTGACCATGCGGGAGACATTTCGCTTGGGCTGGATGTCCTGGCCGATGCCGAAGTTGCGGGGTCGCTTCTCGAGAAGGGGGTTCTGGGATTGTCAGCGATCTTTATAGCCCGAGAGGAAGATGATGGGAGTTACTAACCTTGGCGGCCTTCTTGCCAGCCTTACCCTGAGGGAAAGGGGCGGGAGCGACCTTCTTGCCGGACTTGGGAGGCTGTCATTGAGAAAAGAAGACATCAGCAAGGCATTCAAGCCAACAAAAGATCTTCTCTGAACTCTAACGAGAATAGGTCATGGCATTTCTGCACACGCCGCATCTCCAGCCAAGTCTTCACCAGCTCGACACTTTTTACGGTGATCGAATACTGGCGGAATACCAACAGCATATGTCGCCCACAAACCAAATGGACGACGCTGCGGCTTCAATTGCGCATAAAGCACATTTGACTCACAAAACTGTGGCCATTAGAGTCGAGTTGGTTATTTTATTCACTCACCATCTTGAATCGTTGGGGTTAGTAGTTGCTCGTGGGTTGAAGAGCAAAAGTCCGGGACACGAATGGTGGATAGAGAACAAAATCAAGAAGAAAAGAACGAGACGCTTTTTTTGCACAGGAAAATAATTAGGGCTTCCTGAAAGTTAGTGGGTCCTTTTGTCTCCACTGTCCATCTGCCTCTCAGAGAGGTTGGAGCTGATCTCTTTTTTTTTCCCTCCGCGCCTAATGCACGTGACCCTTACAGTGCGGCGCAAAGTTATCATGAGTCAATCGTTGGGAGGCAAGAAGTGTAAGGAAAGGGAAAGACTAGAATCAGTAAAGTTGAAGTAAATGCGAATACTTCTCTTGCATGAAACTTTGTATACATTGATATAAAGGTCAACCTACAGACATTCGAACTTCTCCACTTGGACGACAAGTATTTGATACTCACTCCTCAACCCAGCTGAGAGACTAATTCAACCTACGACAAAATGGCACCTACACCTTGCGTTCGGTGTAAAAACAACAGGGCTGTTGTAAAGAGGCCCAAGAACCACCATAAGCTATGTCGAGACTGCTTCATTCAGGTTTTTGAAGATGAAGTCCACCATACTATCACATCGTCAAAGCTCTTCTTCCGGGGTGAACGAGTTGCTATTGGTGCTTCAGGTGGCAAGGATTCAACAGTCTTGGCCTCTGTGATGAAAACGTTGAACGAACGACACGACTACGGGCTGGACCTTGTATTGCTTAGTGTCGACGAAGGTATCAAGGGATATCGAGACGATTCACTAGAGACAGTCAAGCGAAATGCTGTTCAGTACGACATGCCCCTGGAGATTGTCGGCTACGATGAGCTGTACGGATGGACTATGGACCAGGTTGTCGAAACCATTGGAAAGAAGGGAAACTGCACGTATTGTGGTGTTTTTCGACGACAGGCTTTGGATCGAGGAGCCAAGAAACTGGCCATCCAGCATGTCATTACCGGTCACAACGCTGACGATGTCGCTGAGACTGTCCTCATGAACCTTTTACGCGGAGATATGCCTCGACTATCTCGAAGCACCAGTATCGTCACCGGGAACGCAAGCAGCGAGGTCATGAGAAGCAAGCCCCTTAAGTACGCCTACGAGAAGGAGATCGTTCTTTATGCACACCACAAGAAGCTGGACTACTTCAGCACAGAGTGTATATACAGTCCAGAGGCTTTCAGAGGCACAGCACGAGGACTTATAAAGAATCTCGAAAAGGTGCGCCCAAGTGCCATCTTGGACATTGTCAGGAGTGGAGAGGACATGGCCCGTCTTACACCCGACAAGGGCCAAGGGGCATGCGGCGGTTGTGACGAGGGCGAGGGGATTGGAGGCTGTGGTTCGGCCAACGGGCGAACTTCTGGCAATGAGATGGCCCAGGTCGAGGCTAGCCTGAAGAAGCAGCACAAGTCCACAGCTCTTGAGACAGAGATCACAGCTAATGGAACTCCCAAGGACGATGCGGTACCTCTACCAGTCAGGACAAAGAAGTCAAAGCAGCAGGAGGCACCGCCTGCACCCAAGCAGACTCTAGGAAAATGTACCAAGTGTGGCTACATGTCGAGTCAGGCTATGTGTCAGGCTTGTACACTGCTGGAGGGTCTGAATAAGAATAGAGCAGAGATAGCGATATAATAAAGATACCCCTGCTGTCAAGACCAAATCATTCGGCCTCAAGCATACTGCGTGATTTAGACAGAAGAACCTGTTTGAAATTGTTGGATTCTTTCTCTTAGCCGCCGCCCATTCTACAGGCCTTGCCTTATGGCCTTCATGCCTCCGGCCCAAATTGTATAATTACATTTGTCGATTTGGGTTGCCTTGCTGTAACCACTCGCTCTAAGCCACCACATTGTTGTTTAAGAAAAGCGTGTTTCCAGCTAAAATCCCGCGTTAATTCGTGGGCCAGGCTATAAAAGCAGCAAACATACCTTCCAGGGGTTGTTCAATTCGAATCCTAAGGGTGCCTCTGGCTTGTCTGTTTGTCCTCGTAAAGTTCCTGTGAGGCGACGATCACGGTCCATCACTAATTCATTTGTTAGTATTCTTCACGTAGCGAGGTTTGTTTCGGTTTGTATCGTACTTTGCTGAAAGACAATTAGTTTCGAATGTTGACTATAGGTGCGAGTAACTTACTCTATCCCACTGATCCACGGAATAACGAGGTCGCTTGCCCTCGTTCTGGTAGTTCTTGATGACGGCAAGACCGGTACCAGAGATACCGAACATCTATAACTCAATGAGCTTCCATATTATGTAGCTGCGGAATTGGATGGTGACATACACCAATCATGATGGCATAGGGAAGAAGAGCCTCAAAAGGGACGGGCATTCTGACGGCGGAGCTGCCTGAGCAGACTTTGAGGTATTCGGTGCGTTACTCGGAGGATGGAATGTCGAATTGACCAGGCCTGACCTGTCGTCCTGGTTTGTCGTCGTGATCGGGAATCTTTCGAATGGCCGGGCCTTGAATTGAAGCTCACGTCGAGCCGAGCCATTGACGATTCAGCGATTGGTGATGCGGTTTTGATGCCTGAGGCCTAAAACTAGCTCCGATCTTATCCCTGCATTAATTGCAGTTGAGAGGTAAGTTAATCGCACGGTGTGTCACCAGCCTAGCAGTGCCCAATCAATCCAACAATTGTCGCACGCACTGTGGCAACTAGCTCCCGCGACAGCTGTTTGATATCGAGCAAGTCGACGCGACTTGGTCCAGTGGCTTGCCTTACTGCATCTCCACGGTATTTGTGCTCTCTACGAACGCGTAGATCAAATCAAACCCGACTATTCGATCTACCTCCTAATTCCATTTTTGGCTACCCGTTGTCGTGCATCCTTCTCACGCCGCCCCTCAATTCAAGGCCGCGTCTTCAGCCGTAACCGCGATGAACAAGACGTGATCGTACTGCGAGAAACGCTTCGTCAAATTCCGACAACGATCGATATGCAAAATTATAGGCTGCGTTTCAGAACATTTACTTCCGGTACGCGGGAGTTACTATGACAAGCGCACAAGCAATGCAAGAGGAGCTTCAACATAGCGTCATGGCTTCAGACGAGGATGCCGAGTACGAGACGGCAGGCGAAACAGGAGGAGACACAACAATTATTGCAACAGGCTCGAAAGGAGATGAAGGAACGTCCAGTGTTGATCGAGACCCCTCGGACAATGGCGATGTCGAGTTGAGCGACCGCGACGCCTCAGGCGAGGATGTAGACGCATCGGGCGAGGAGGACAACGACTATATGGCACCCCCACAACTATCGTCTCATAACAGCCGACAAACCGATCAAGAAGAAGACGACGAAGTGGACGAGGAAGCGGAAGGAGAGGACGCAGAAGAGGAACACGACGATGTGGATGCGGATGCTGAAGGCGACGAGGACGTTGACGCCGAAGGAGAAGAATACGAAGATGACGAGGGTGTTGGCGCTGTCAAATTTCAACCTGGAACCAGGAACGACGACGATGAAGATAGCGAAAGCGATAAATCAGATTTCCCTAGCGCAAACGAAGAAGAGTCAGACGAGGAGGCTGCTTGGGAAGATGCTGCTGAAGCCGAGGAAGATCACGACGACGAGGAAACTGCAGCGTCGAGCAACTGCATTTTTTGTGGCCAAAGCGAAGACGACGATCCAAGCGAGGAGTTTGAAGCGTATTTGGCTTGCGCTCGTTGTGGCAGTAATGGTAAGTACCCGAATTACAATAATAAACTTTTGGAGGCTTACATAGATGCAGCTCACCAGCAATGCGCGCGCGATGCTGCGGCAATGAACACAGAAAATAGTGAGTACCGTTGACCTTCGAAGTTTGGCCAATGCTAACAGTCCTAGCTCCCGATCATTGGAAATGCCCAGAATGCTTTAGTCGAGAATCTGACGCGGAGGGTGAAGATGAGGAGATGGAGGATCATGATGTTGAGCATGATATCGGAATTACCTCTCAGCAATCTGAGATTCCCGAACTCTCGGGTGAAGCCCACTTCGAGCAACAAGTGGAGGACGAGGACGCCAGCTCCCATCACGAATCTCAACATGAAGAAGAAGAAGAGCTTGATGAAGAGCTGAGAGAGGCACCACGTGCCTTGAGAAAGCGGAAATCGTCATCCTTAGAAGACGATGGGAATACGATCTCTCTAAGAAAACGCCGACGGAACCAGTCCAACGATGCAGCATCTGAAGGTACGGCGCGAAATGGAAGCGCAGAACCAGGTCGACATAACCCTTCCAGAACTTTACGCCTTAAGGTTGCACGGCCCCCACTCGTTTTAATAGAGAAACACACTCGTACGGCGCTCGTGCTCAAGCTTCAGGTCAAGCCCGGCAACCTAAGAGAAATTCTTGCCCGCAAAAAACGAGAGAGTAGACGACAGCCTGGAACTGTCACACGGGCGCCTCCCCAACGACCAATCCCAACGTCAAGAGCCACCGCCATTGCTGCTATATCTGTCCTCCCAACTCCCTTTACATCCGACAACTATTCACAACCATTGTACTTCGACTCTGATCTGGACGAGATGCAGGGCAAACCCTACGGCGGTATTCTATCAGAAGCAGAGGCTGACACGTCCAAAACTCTTCCAGCCGATGAAGACGAGAAAAGGTTCAAGCATGCTTTACAGAAGGCCGACGAAGAATGGAAGGCACGGCTTCTGGCCATGCAGGAAGATGCCCATGTGCCTGTTCGAAGAGCAAAGAAGACGGCTGATAACGCCAGCCTTATCGAGTGCATCGAATTTGGCGGATGGGAAATCGATACATGGTATGCCGCGCCGTATCCTGCCGACTACTGCACAACTCGAGTACTGTACATTTGTGAGTTCTGCCTTAAATACATGGCGTCGGACTACGTTGCCTGGCGACACAAACTCAAGTGCCCGGCCAAGCATCCACCCGGCGACGAGATCTATCGATACGGATCCGTCTCAGTTTTCGAAGTTGACGGCCGCAAGAATCCGGTCTACTGCCAGAACCTGTGCCTTCTTGCCAAGCTGTTTTTAGGTTCGAAAACTTTATACTACGACGTGGAACCCTTCCTCTTCTACGTGCTGTGCGAATATAACGAGACAGGATATCACTTTGTGGGATACTTTTCAAAGGAAAAGCGAGCAAGCAGTCAGAACAATGTCTCTTGTATCCTCACACTGCCAATACACCAGCGGAAAGGCTACGGCAACTTACTTATCGATTTTTCATACTTGCTCACAAAAGTTGAGGAGAAAACTGGCTCGCCAGAAAAGCCATTATCGGATATGGGTCTGGTTTCATATCGTAACTACTGGCGGCTGGTCATGTGTCGGTATTTCTTGACAGTAATGAAGGAGGAAAAGTACGCGAGAGAGGGACTTAGCATCAAGCGGATATCCGACAATACCGGCATGACACCAGATGATGTTATATCCGCCCTCGAGGGCCTTAGAGCTCTCGTTCGAGACCCACAGACCAAAACCTATGCCTTTAGAGTTGATTTGGACTATTGCCGACAATATGTGGGCAAATGGGAGGCAAAGGGCTATGTACAGCTGAAGCCAGAAGCTCTTGTTTGGACACCATATGTCATGGGTCGAAGCAATGCCGTCAATTTCGAGCTGGGCCCGCCAATGAACGCTATCGCGCCAAGGGAAGAAGACGAAGCCAAGATCGACGAAGGACTTGGAACAGCTGGCATTGAAGGCCAGCCCTTAACAAATGGAGAGAAGAGCGACGAACATGCTTTAGTTGCAAACATCGATACTGGTGCTGAGACTGAAGCGAACGTCAATGGCAAAGCTCAGGATGATCTAGTCGAAAATGACAATGCTGAGCCAGCCCCCGTCCAGTCCATCGAGGACGTGGCACCAGGACAAGAGAAAGATAAAGATGTCGAGATGAAGGATGCAGAACCCGATGGCCCGCCTGCTTGGCTAAAACCATATCAGGATATTCCATATACTCGCTTCGAAGTGTTCCCGGCTATTCCTGGAGGTAGGCGCGAGCGGGCACGACCAAGCGTCAGCCGTCCCACTGTGCCTCGTACAACGAGTAGTGCTCCAAGGCAAAAGCGCAGCAGCAACAGCCATCGCACCTCATCGTCCAAACCCAAGAGCTCATCTAAGAAAAAAACTGGTGGCACAGGTCGTGGGCCAGGTCGATGGCCAAAGGGCACCAAGAAATCTGACTACGGAAACGCAACTAGTGGTCCTGGTCTGCCGCCCGGGTGGCAGGACAAGCAAGCCAAGCTGCGAGCCATCACCGAAGGGAACGACCCAGACCAGGAAGTGGCAGTCGAAGAGCCAGCAGAAGACTCCGTCGTGGTGTCGATGCGTGCTAATGGAACAAAAGCTAATGGGAATGCCGCTACACGCAAAGCCTCTGTGGCTGACGCAAACGGGGAGCAAGCTGTTGAGGGAGAGGACGTTGATGCTGAAGGGGAGGACATTTGAATAATTATACCTAGGAGCGGACAGTTACAGATGATGAGAGTTTATTTATGGATGTATTATACCTGGGAGGAACGGCGTGGGTTGCTTTATTAGCTTTATCTCACATACGATAAAGGCTTTTGTTTGTAGCAAGCGCATTTTGTTATTGAATCATTTAGACAATCACAGGTCATAGCGTCCACAGTATTGGATGCCAATGATTGAGGAACAGGAATTAAAACAAAGGGAATTTAATTGAAAGAGTGTACCTACATGAGTGTTTTGAGCGCGTATTCGGATGACTTGCTTACCTTGTGATCGATCTATCAGGGCACGATAACCATGGACTCGATGGGCTTGCTAAAGTCTTCCCGGGCCTTTGCCTGAGTCAAATTGTTCAGGGCCACATACATTCTTTGGAAATGCGCCGGTTCCAGCTTGCCCTCGATGGAGCACTTCTGGAACAGCATGTGAGTCGTCTTCTCAGTTAGCTTGACAACTGCCCTATCTGCAATGAAGGTATTTTTACCGATTCATTGGTCGTTGCGAACGGCGAGCAACGGTTCCTCATCGCGAATGTCGCCTGGTGCAGGATACTCATCCTCGACATCGCGGATGTCCATGTACTCGCTTACCATGTTCTGACGTCTTTCGAGGCCTTTGCCGTTGTAGGTGTAGATGGGGAGACAGACGACATGCTCTGACCAACTCTCGATGATGGCCATCTTGCGGTACTTGGAGTAGACGGGGCCAAAGGCTGAGACACCTGTATTGTGGTCGAGTGTCGAGATGGTGTCGTGACGGTACTGACTGTGGAAAGGGGCAGAGATGATTGTTCCGGGTCCGAGGTCGTATTTGGAGAATACCTGATCTGAATCACGCATGTGAACAGTGACTGATTCTCCGCGGCTCAGATCAAAAAGGGCTTGGTGGACTCCGTAGAAGGGTTGACGATTACCTACATATCTGTTCAGTGTTTCTCGTCTGATATCCTCAATATTCCTGGAAACACGGTTTCTTGGATGGACATCGACATCATTAGGTGATGTAGCAGGAGAGTCGAGATCCACCGACCCAGGGTCAGGAGAATGGAGAACATTCATAAGTGGTCAGTTAATTAGCTAAGTAATTATATTTGGGTCACAGGGTTGATTCTTTTGGTTTTCGGTACGAACTCGTTATGTTTACGTTCCATTGCTAGGAAGCGCACCTTGCACATTTTTGAGTTCTCATATCATCCTAAATATGGTATAGTAGAAAATCAAAATAGAAGAAAACCAACCTATAGTATATTTCGGGGCTTGACTAAAACAAATGCAACCCTGGCCCCAGAGTATCAGAGAATATGGCTGCCAAATCATAAGGGACGAAACCAGACAGTGAAGCTATGCTACTTTAGATCAGCCGTTTAGGGCCGTTTGTCTTTGTATCATAAGGCTTAGGGGCCAGCCTTTCTGTTGCCTGCTAGCTTGGTCATCCAACATCCATGTGACAACCTCTCGCCTTGACAAGCTTTAGTCACGTCTCTGGTCTCACTCTTATTTCCTAGATGGGTATAGAGTTTCCAGGACCAGACAACTGCGAAAAGTCCATAGTTCCATACCCACTAGCCTCATCGTCTAAGCTTGAGGGGGTAGGGAGTGGGAGTGACCAGGCGGAGGCAAGAGGATAGTCAAACTCATCATCGCCCACCAATGTTTCCTCATCGTCCATGACAAGGAGCATCATCTCCTCGTCCTTCTCGTCTTCCTCGGCTTCCATGTCATAGTACTCGAAAGGGAGATAAAGGTAAAGAAGTGTGACAAAGACCTGGGCAATGAAAAGCCAGGGGATGATGATGAAAGGTCCATCGACGGCTGTGACGATGACGGAAGCGTAGAGTTCGGCGAGGACCATGACTATAGCGAAAGTGCTCAAGGCCTTGGAGTGAGCATTGAAGCACTGTTGCAACTTGGGGCTAGCTAATAGATTGAAAGTTCTGTTAGTGAGTGACTCCAATTATTAGTAACAACAAGATAGACAGATGACATACACAGTTTAATATCGGCGTGGATCGTCATCCCGAAGACCACAACTGCGACCTGGCCCATAGCGACTATACCATAGTTGAAGCCTAGAAAGAGTCAATATAAGGAACTGGTTTCTGATTCTTAGAGATGCACTGACATGTTGAGAGCCAGAGGGAGTTATCGATTTCAGACATCTTGTGAGGCAAGTTGAGTTGAGTTGCAGGGCAGATCTTGAAAGGTGATTTGAGGAGTTAAGTTTTGGTAGGATGAAGTGGACTGTGATTTGGTACAGGAAAAGAGGACAAGGCTGTTGAATATAAATAAAGTAAAAAGAGTTGGGAAAAAGGAAAAGGGGGGCATTTTGTGAATTTATCCGCAAGTTCAGATGTATGTATATAATTCTAGAGAGAAACTTTGTAAGAATACTCTAAATTTTGGTTGTACTGTGAAGATACTACGCAGTTTTTTGGTTACAAATAGAACCTAGACCAATGACTTCAAAGTATAAACAGTCTGCGCTGGTTTGTGTGAAGTTTATATAAAGGGGGAGTGGCTGTCATGAGAACTCTGATCTCGTCCCGTCATAAGAACACCATCTTCTCTCGTTTTCATACCTCGAATACGCTTCTCATATCCCATATCGGTCTTTGAAAACATTTTGATATCTCTAGTTAAAATCATGGACTTTCAATCACTATCAACAATCACCCCAGGTATGCCTGGCAGATCGACCATCATGGAAGCGGCCTCTTTAGACCCTTTCTGCGTCTTATGTAAGGACAAGGCCTTCTTACAAATAACTGTAGAACAGTTCTGACCCTTTAGACCTGGTCGCACAGTTCTTCTCGCTGGCTTTTCTCCCCCTTTGCATGCTTGCGCGCCTTTACCATGGCCCTAGGTTACATCGAAGTAAATGCAGAATCAGTCCCGATCTTGTATGAATTCACTTACTAACTGTCAAAGAAAACACAGTCGCTATGAGAAAGGAAATCAAAGAAGTAAGACTGGCGACCATGTTCATGTGGGTTGTAATGACTATTGTGTGGTTTGACTCGATGATACATTTCGATTCCGACCCTCGGACTCAAGGATGGTTAACTCTGCTGTTTACACTCGTCGATGGTCTTACATTTGTATTTATTATCCTCCCTTATCGTACAAGAGTGCCTCTGGAGAGCACATGTGAGTGCACAATTGGGGATGGAGGTTCTGAGGTTGGTTACTACAAGGCCTAGCTAGACATGAAGAAAAAGGAGACTTTGAGAAAGCGAGTTTTCTGCGTATGAGGCTAGGTTCACACCAGACCTACGTAGAATGGTACTTTAACTTTTACTCATGCTTTTTAAGTGAGCTAGGTTATGACTTGTGTGCGTAAGTAAATCACCTCCTCATCCATAACCTTGAGGCTGTGCCCATATGTTGGAAACTCTCTGATAAGGTTACCACAAACAAATAAGAATATTCAAAAGAAGCCTCTCTTTCCTTTTGATTCCTGTTGATTCCTTTTCTTTCATTTTAATTTATTCCTCAGATGGTCTCACACTCTTCAACATTTTCACACACAAAAGTTGATCAATTGTTAAACCACCGCCATCATGGTCAATAACACAACTATGTCATTCTCCCCTGACTCTCCCTACGGAGACCTCCTGCCCATGTCAGAGGCTCCATTGGCTATGCGCTGGGGGATGTTCTGTAAGAAATACCCTTCTTTCCTCACCCTTACTAGCCACTGTGCTATATACTTACCAAAACGCAGTCAGCCTTCTTGGCATTACCATTCTAGGTCTCCTGGGCACCATCATCCTGTTGTTGAGGCTCGGTCACAAGGCCGACTATCACGAGAGTCTTTATGGAGCACCAGAAGGAAAAGGTAGACTCACTCCATCTCATTCAATCATCGATAACCCACGGCTCAAGAACTAACATGATCTAGTCTCTTACCACGTCAAGGTCTACACGAATGCGATCTCTCTCAACACATATATCCTCATTGGCCTGCAACTCTGTCTCTTGAGCAACTTGAAGCAACTTTCGCCGAGAGACAAAGAAAAAGATATCCCTCGGGCCGCATTTTTGTGCCACATTCTCCTACTACTTACTATGATCGGTCAGGCCTGGAGCTTGTGGAGCTTCTCCAAGAAGTTTGAGCCTCCGAGGCCTACCGTCGCTATCGAGCTCAATAACTTGCCTCCGAGGCCTGCCGCTCATGGATGCGAAGACGAGCATGAATACAACCCTGCACCGCCGTATATCCCGGAGCGTGTGCACACCCGCACTCCTCTGTAGAAGGATTGTCTCTGACTCCTACGCTCAAGGCTTGATATTCATGCTCTCTGTTGTCGTAGGGGGGAGGGAGGTCTGGTCATGGTTCATGGTTCATGGTACAGGCCATGGTTTCTGTACAGCTACAGCTTCAGGGATGTTTCTTCTATTCACTGCTCTAAACTTAGACTAGGTACCGTTGGAAAGGGCAGTTGTTTGTATCCCGCTTGCCATACGGTTTAAGTAGTTGGAATATGCGTATCACACCCTTAGCTACAAGTTTATTGCTTGCTATCTTCAGTCTCTCTCTCCTCTTCTTTCCCGTCTTGATGCTCGTACTCATACTCATACTCGTAATCCTCCGCTTTCCTCTCGCCCCAGAACCCTTTACCATAGCTAACAAGAATCTCCTCCCCCTTCTTGATTCCAACTTCCTTCTTCTTCTTCTTTCCACCCCCGAGGACCCAAACTCCCACGCAAAACTCTCCCCATCTCTCACACCAGACCGTCCGAAACTCTGCATTCGCCCTATCTCCCACGCCTCGGAAATCGTTCACGTAGCGTCCTTCGTTGCCCTCATTCGCCGCATCAACCGCCGCGTCAATCTCGCGGTCCAGCCACAAGTCGTAGTCGCTCTCAGTAGATGATGCGGTGCCTGAATGCACACGACCCAGGTATGCGAGGATGAAACTACCAGGTGCGAGATTCTGCGCTGCAAAGAGACCGCTTTGGCCGTTGGCTGGATGTGAAGGGTTGGAGATGAGCTGGATCTTGACGAGGTTGCATGGTGTTGTTGTTGAGGCTGATGGGATAATGGGGATGTCGCTTGAGGGAGAGGGTTTACTTTTGAGAGCTTGGATATGTGTTGGGGTCAAACTTTTATCATGAAGAGGCGCCTTGAGATAAGGAAAGCCATCTGGCCAGTTTTTAGGTTTAGACATGAGTCGTTTGCAAGCCCGATATTGACATGACCACACTCTCGTAGGTATGTTTAGAGCACAAACCTCTGCTGAGGTTGATGATCCACTCAACCCCACGTTCAGTATAACAAGTCCATCAATCATACAAACACTTCATTTAAGACCTTATCCAAGTAGTTTCTCAGTCCTCTATCATTCGTCTGACTATTTACATCAATAAAGAGTGTGGCCGTTACCAATACATCATAAACATCACCATCAAAGAAAGATTCAAGATCCCAAAATCCTTTTCCTTAATGCTCCATATGACTATTTAGACTATTCTACAATCTGGTCTGCTTTCCGAGACCATTAATGCTCCTGCTCCGACTCAGCTTCAAAACGCACTCTTTTGACTGCTGCATTCTCCAAAAAAAAAAAAAAAAAAGTTATTACTAAACCATCGTAAAGCCACTCCAATGTGACATCATTCCTATACATTCACGACCCGTGTCCTTCTCCTAGTGGGACATTACTTCCCGGTATCGATCCATGCTCAAATCAACCGAGTAAGCCAATAGGCGGTCTTGTGTCAGAGGCAAGTTAAGTATTCTCGACCTGAGTTCCATATCCTAAAGATCACCCAGTTAGTTATATGTCATGACGAAAGCATACCATCTCAAACATACCTGTTTCTTCTTGCTGGCCTTGATAATCTCCTTGGCAGTCTCATCCGCCATATCCGACACAGCAGCATATCGTAAAACGCCCACATCTCCTGCTTCTTCATCCATCGCATGCAGACCAGCGAGGAGCTTCTCCAAAACGGGTTGTGGTGCAATCTCATGCTTGGCGCGATGCTGAATGAGAATAAGGAAGTAGCTGTAGATCTCACCTCCCAACGACCAGTCGGAGATGAGTTCCTGTCGACCCTCGAATTGAGAAATGAGAGTGGATAGGTTTGAGTAGTCGCGCTCGACAATGGCGAGTGGCGCAACCTCCTTGACGAGAACACGATGAGCCTCCACAAAGGAGCTAGCACGCAGCAAACACTGCACCTCCGAGTACGCATCCTTCTTCACGCTGCGCATGTACAGGGCCAGAGCCTCCCAAATCCACAATGAAGGAATCAAAAACTTCTCTGTAAGGATAGTGAACGCAGGCGAATTCTCATCACCAATGAGATCAGCATGCCGAGCAAGATGCTCCTGGATAGCCATCTTTCGGGCGAGTGGCTTGCTCAAATGCAGCAGAACGAATACAGCCTCGAGCCATTCACCAGCGCTCGTGAGTTGGGAAGCAAACGCAATGGTGGCTGCATCAGCCTTCTCAGCACCATCTTGGCCAAAGGAGACTTTGCCGCTGGATGAGAGGGCGAGACCAAGCTGCCAGGTCAAGCGCATATCGAGAGGAGAAAGCTGGGAGTTCTCGGGGCGCAACATAGCCTCGAGGTCAGAGGCATCGCTGGCATACATTTGCAGAAGACCCCAGAGAAGATCTTGTCGGCGTTCGGCATCAACATCATCCCACAGAGGCTTGACGCCTTGATCAATATACCAAGGCAGTGGCAGATATTCTCTCTCCTGGTCAACATCATTCTTGAATCCAGTCACTGCAGCCGCCAAATCATCTTCCTGCCCAATTGAGTACCAAAGGCGAAGGCCAAAGGATTGCTTCCAATCAAGACCAAACTTCTTCGAGATGACAAAAGAATCCAAACGATCCTCAACGGGTACGCCCTTCATCCCTTCACAGACGCATGCATTGCCCGAGAGAAGCTCGTAAATGGTACGGATCGATTCTGAAAACTCCGAAAGCATTTTCGATTCGTGCCAAGCCTTGAGCTGTTCTCGCATGTCCTTCTTGGCGGCGTCACTGGTGCCAATAAGAGGAACCAAGGTGGCAAGGCGAAAGTTCTTTCCATCAAGAAGGTGTTTGCAGGCATCAACAATGCGATGGCCAGCCAAACAAGCGACAGCCTTTTCTTCGCTCGACCTCGCAAGTCCGATAGTCGTTGATGAAGCCGAGTCTACCAAATTGGACCAGAAGTGAGAAAGCTTGGTTCTGCGAAGGAGGTGTTCAGGTTGGGTAGAATCATCGATCGAGTCGAAGAGAATGCTGGCCAGCTCCCATACATGCTTCTCCTGCATACTTGCAGGGTCATTCATGTCCTGGTGGTGGAACACATCCTGGAGATGAGCAGCCTTGAGTGACGCAAAAGGGACATCGTCAACAATTCGAATGTCAGTAAGCTTGTCCTGATTGCCAAGGTATCGCTTGGAGTGCTATACGACTAATCAGTTTATGTCAACCAGTCATTCTCGGAACAACAAACCTCGGTGGCAAATGTGGCTAAGCGGAGCTCTTGTTTCTCAGTCTGCACTGTAGAACGCTGGAAAGAAAGGATATCGCCATTTTGGGTGAGGAATCGTCGACCACCGTCCGAGACCAGGGGTCGAGGTACAACGAGCATCTCATCAGGTCCCCAGGTAGGTCGGCCAGCGTCGTGGAAGGCTTTCTCGTATCCGTCCAGGTTCATCGTCTTGTCTTGTCTCTCGTAGGGCCACTATTCAAATTCAAATTTAGCGTCAATTCATGTAATATAAAATCATAGATACAAAAACCTCCAGCGTATTACATCCTGGGGTCAATCAGGATACAACTAGGGAACCGACCTTGGGAAAGCCTTTGCCAGACATTGAGGCTTGTATGTTCTGGGGTGCTGGCTTGGGCTTCTCAAATAGCGAGTTCATAAGATCGATGCTAGTCGCAAACCCACGACCTTGATCCATGCCAATGGTGCTTGCCGCAAGATTATCCAATCTATCATTCTTTGCAGTGCTCTTCCTCCAGATTGATGATTTCCGCATGGTGTCAGCTCCACTCTTGTCGAGGTCAATCAACAGGCCGGTTTTTCTTAATGGGGAGTCATTCAGCTCTCTCAAAAGCTGCCGGTCTCGCTTGACCGGGCTGACAGTCTTCCTCAACATTTCCATCCAATCGTCGCCATCTGCAACTTCGAGCTGCATTGGACCGGCAGAATCCTTTACAGCTCGCATTCTAGCTCTGAGAATGCCTCCAGGGGTAGCCTTGACGGCTTCCGGAACACCCTCGGACGAGTTATCGTCAAGCTCCGCGGCCAGATGCTGTTCGAGAGAAGACCTCGCCAAGTCTTCATCCTCGGACACGTCATATTCATCACCCATGTCATCGGCGTACTCCTCCTCGAGGGACAGCCTGACATCGTTGGGTGCAGAATCCGCGGAGCTAACCCCTAAAAAAGACTGCTGACCAGACACCTGGGTTTCTAAAGCCTGTGGCTGCTCATCAAATCCGCCGGGTACGCCACGATGTCTACGAAATTCGAAAGTATCGTCTTCCATAGGGGAGGTGACAGAGTTGACGGAGGCATCGAGAGCCATGTCTTGAGTAGGAACAGCCTCGTCCTGATCCATCTCCTCATCATCAGAGTCGTCATCATCGAGACCATAGGTAGTGAAATGTTCGACGGAGAAGACCCAGATACCAGTATCCTTGTCGTAGCTTTCAAAAGTAGTGTTCTCGATTCGCTTGAGACGCTCCACGTGTTTGTTAAACCGTTTAGGGTCGCTAGCAACCTTCTTGTCGCGACCACCACGAGGCCAGGACTGCTCAAGAGCAATTCTTGCAGGTACATTGAGACCCTTGCCAACCGGCGGCTTCTTAGCGGAAACGGGGTAGACAGTAGCGGAACGAGGCTCAAGCACAATCAGAGTGCCACAAATGTCAGCGAGGTCGATGTTGCTGATATCAACAGGGACCTTGAAAGAGACATAGCCGACATTGTCACGACCCACAGTAAACTGATCAACCTTTTGTCGCTGCATACGGTTCAGTTTCTCAAGATCCTCCATAGGAGGTGAGATCCAGTACTGGCCGGGGGTGTTGTCAGGAGTGCCGGTAGAGGATGCCTCCGGGGTAGCAGTGCTGTCCTCCTCGTGGACGATAGCCAGCTCATTGCCCTTGACTTCCTCCATCTCGGGGGTCTTTGAGCCAGGTGAAGCGTTAGTGGCGCGGGACTGGCGAGGGGTCTCATCGTTGGCTGGACTATCAACATCGCTAGCAGCAGGCAGAGCACCACGCACAGGGGTACTATCATCCATATCAACATTGGTTGTGTCGAAGCTGACACGCTTGGACAACTTGCGAGAACCGGTTCCAGCGTCGGTAGCCTTATCCTTTTGAGGTGTAGAAAAGAGATCACTTCTAATGTCTCGGTTGATGATAAGCTTCTTCGAGCCAGTGCTGCCATACCATCTGGGCTGAGATCCGTTAGAGAAAGCGCCAGGGGCTAAGATACTGTCTTCGGTGTTGAAGCTGCGGCGCAAGTTGTTGCTTGACAAGCTTTTGCTGAGGTTGCCAGATCTGCTAGATCCTAGCAAACTGTGACCGAGGTTGCCTGGTGTGCTGGAAATGCTGCTAGCTGGGCTGCCCGAGGGAGTCCCATAGGCGCTATAAGAGAATCCGAATCCTCGCTTTTGAGGAGTAGCATATCGAGAGGCAGAGGCAGGGGCCAGCTTATACATAGGCAGAATCGAGCTCCTCCTGGGCTTGGAGCCGCCGCTAAGAGGGGTAGCGAGAGGACCGGGGTTCTGGACCTCGTTTCCTCCCAAGCCAGCGAACAAGCCAGGAGAGCCGAATGCGGAGACATCATTAAGGTTGGCAGTTAGACCCTGAGGAGCGTTGGCAGACTGGCTGTTGCCGAGAATCGAAGATCCATTCTGCTGCTGCTGCTGGTTCGTGCTGCCACCAAACAGCGAGTTACCAGCGCTTTGGTTATTCTGGCCTCCAAAGAGACCGCCGCCAGTGTTCCCTGTGCTACTACCAAAGAGACCCGGCTTCTGTTGCTGATTGTTGGCGTTGCCAAAGAGGCCGGTGCCGGTGTTCTGCTGGGCTTGGTTGTTTGAACCCAGTCCGCCGAACATTCCAGTTCCGCCAGTATTCGTCTGGGCTGTAGAACCTCCCCCAAACAAACCCCCACTAGCAGCAGGCTTGTTGCCAAACAGACCGCCAGAAGCGGCATTGTTGTTGGCGGCGCCGAAGCCAGTGGTGTTTGTTTGTTGCTGGTTGTTTCCGAAGAGACCACCAGTGGTACCAGTTGTCGCAGTGTTGGTGTTTCCAAAAAGTCCAGTGCCTGCAGGCTTCTGCTGAGCGGTGTTGCCAAACAAGCCACCAGACTGCTGCTGCTGCTGAGCCTGGTTGTTTTGACCAAACAGACCGGAGCCAGTCGTTTGTTGGGTCTGGGTGTTCTGGCCGAAAAGGCCACCACCAGTGCCAGCAGTTTGGGTGTTGTTGCCGCCAAAGAGGCCACCTCCTGTGTTCTGAGTCGCATTGTTGGCGCCGAAAGCACTGTTCGTTGCGCCGGCTCCGAATCCACCTGTCGCGGTGTTGGTATTTGTGTTGCCAAAGCTGAAGCCGGTACCAGCAGGCTTGTTCTGGGCGCTGCCAAAGAGACCGCCTCCCGTGGTATTGGTGTTCGTTTGACCGAAGCCGGTTCCAGTAGTGTTTGTGGCGCCGAAACCGCCTGTTGTGCCAGTATTTCCTCCCCCTCCGAAAAGGCCACCGCCGGTCGTATTTGTCTGCGTGGTGTTGCTGCCAAAGAGACCTCCGGCAGGCTTGTTAGCAGTATTGCCAAACAATCCTCCACCGGTAGTAGTGTTGTTGTTGGCGGTGGAACCAAAGCCCGTAGAGCCAAAACCAGTGCTCGGGGTTGTGGTGTTGGTAGTTGTGTTTGATCCAAAGAGACCGCCGCCAGTGTTGGTCGCTGTGTTCGCTCCGAAACCTGAAGTCGTCGCGGTATTCGTGTTAGTGCCAAATCCTCCGCCAAAACCAGAGCTCACGCCAAACGCACCACCGCCGGTAGCATTGCCATGCCGCCTCCCTTGAACGTAATCGGCAAGTCGGAGTTCTTCGGCAGACCACTTCTTGTAAGGTTCCTGGAACAGAATGTTTTGGTAGGAGTAGGTGCTATTGGCTTCCTTATCAGTGTGGGCCTGGAAAGCTGTAACAGCAGTACCAGGAGGGTCGCCTGCAGTGCCGCCAAGGGTGTTGGTATTGGCAGCACCGAAGCCAGAACCAAAGCCAGTCGAGGTGTTGGCCGTGGTGTTGCCACCTCCACCGAAGAGCGAACCGCCTGTAGTGCCCGTGGCGCCAAAGCCAGTCTTATTGGCAGTGTTGCCTCCAAACATGCCGCCTCCTGTGTTGCTACCGAACGCCGACGTGGTGTTGTTGTTTGCAGTATTTCCGAAGCCCCCAAAACCGGTGCCAGTAGTGGTGGTGTTTGTGGCAGCGGAACCAAAGAGACCGCCGCCTGTCGTGCCAGTGGTAGATCCAAAGGCAGGCTTCGCCCCGAAACCGCCAGTAGTGTTGGTCGCGCCAAAACCTCCTAATAATCGTTAGTACATCCATATCTATTTCACTTCTCGCCCATCGTTCCCTCAGTCGTGGATGACAGCGGTGCGTATTGGCAGAATTTGCATACCGGTCGTCGAGCCGAAGCCGCCTGTTGTGGTGTTATTGCCGCCTCCAAAAAGACCACCGGAAGTGTTATTGGTTTGGCCAAATCCACCACCAGTATTGGTAGCTCCAAAGCCTTTTGAGCATTCCAATCAGCACCGCTGCCATCGACCATCCCGATGGTTTGAAAAAGGTTGCTTACCTGGAGTAGTGTTATTGTTGGTCGCACCGAAGCCTCCAAATCCTGAAGGTTGGGCGTTGGTGTTGTTGTTTTGGCCGAAGCCACCGAAACCGCCGCCGAAAGACATGATTGTTGTCACGCAGCTGGTGCGGTTCGGGGTCGATAAAAGCTTGTTCGTATGCGAGCGAAGCAGTCGTCGCGCGTTTGCGTTTTGACGCTAAGGGAAGAGCTCTCGTCGCGAAAATCGATAGACGAATTGACACCAATCGCGGTCACAACAGGAATAGTCGTTATCGAAATTAGATGAAAGCACAGGCTCCCCCTCGCGACAGATGGCGCAAAGCTTTGTCTCGAGCTGCGAGGTGAAGACGCGAGCTACGTTGCAGCACACTGCAGATGAAAGGGCCAAGGGGAATGTAGCTGCAATCAGCACTGTAGAGCGGCAGAGGCCGCAAAAAGCTGAGAAAGGTCGCAAAAGGAGAAGAAATTGAATATTAAGTAAATGAAAGAGATGAGCGTATGGGAGAGGTAATGGAAGAGCGCGGACCAGAAGAGGTTACACCCTTATACTCTCAAGAGCTCGTGGCGATGAAGTTGGTGGTGAGGTCAGTCTGTCGCTCCTGCCATTCAGCCAGCTTTTTTTTCGGGGCGAACCTCTGCTCTTCAGGCAGGCTGGCTGTAGCTGGTTGCTGCCTCAGACAATAACTTTGCACCTTTGATTGGCCTCGGCTGGGATGATGACTAACTCCAGCCAATCAAATCTGCAGAGTAGAGTACCTGCTGACTGAGTCACTGCTGCCTATAGTTTGGTGTGAACCTACCTGTCACAAAGGTACCAAGGCAGACACAATATCAGCCAGTCGCGCGTTCTGGTTGGCCATGAACGCGCCTGAATGTTGTAAGTTACAAAGCGAGGTCCTTCAGATGACATATTTCCTTCACCACCTGTTCTTGTATTATGAGAATTACTAAACGTGCTTTTAAATCCGATATTCAATTCTGGTTTTCCTTGATATCAGATGTGAAAACCTTTGGAAGATTCAATGGCAGCAAGACAATGACAACAGGATAGGTTCCTCCAGCACTCCTTTTCGTCCCCACCATAGAAAACAAACTTTAGATCACAGCAACACCAGGTTCTTTGTCCATCAAGAAGAGACCTATCAGTCAAGACTCGAATTGAAGTACTCGTTTTAATTCACGAGTCCTTCAACTGTCATTTTATCAATTTTGTAGTCGTATGTATGAGAATAATATTCCTGGTTTTTCGATACCTAACCATGGGTAAACATCTGCCTCGAAAGGTGTTAGTGCCATTTTTCTTAAAGTACACCGCGTCTGCGTTTGTGGTCGCGCGTCGCAACCCAAGCTCCTCCCGCAGATCTCAGCGAATTGACTGCAAGCAACAACATCAAGCCAACCCTTGCGCCTTTCTCTTCCAACATCTTCTCGACGCCCCATATAGTGCTTTTTCTATTGTTGACCGTTGCGATCATAACTAACCTCAAATTGTCACATTACATTTGCATTACAGCACGATTATATCCCATACCGATTACTGGGCCACTGCTTTTTCTCCGAATCTTGCCAGCCACATCCAGCAATCATCACAATGAATTCGCATACAACGCCACGCACTACCTTTCAAGGACGCTCGCTGGGTGGCTCCGGTCTTCCTCCGCAATCAAGGCAGCCTGTTGCTCCTCAGGTCTCGGCGAACGAGGACTATAGCACAATTCCTGAAGAGGATCGTGAGCATATTGATGAAGTTGTAAGATGAACCCGACTCGCATCTAGAATGGCTCCCGCTCACAAATTCTTCTACTAGTTTGACTTGATGGATATGAAAAAGAAGGGATGGCTCAACAGTTACGAATTCCGACACTCGTTAGCGGCTTTGGGCTTCGATATGTCCAAACCCGACTATTTCAGAGAACTACAGTCCTACGGCTCAGTACCTCCCGAATGGCAAGACCCGCATACCTGCCCTGTCAACCGCCTCTACGTTTACCTGGACCAGTTCCGGTTATGCGCTGCAAAACTACTGGCCAGCCGGGACCCCAGACAAGAAGCGACAAAGGTATTCAACATGTTTGATTACGATGGCGACGGTGTGATTTCATTCGAAGATATGCGGCGTCTGGCTTCTGATATTAAGGAAGAGAGGACGATGACAGATGAGGAAATTCAGAGCATGATTGAACATCTGGACCACGAGGGCAAGGGCGGCGTCAACTTGGAAGAATTCATCCAAATGATGGAGGAGGCTGGTTAAGCCAGATCACAGTAAGCCCGGGGAATGAACAAACACCAAAGCATGTCGGACAATGGTGATGGGGGAAAATAATGCCGCAATCGGCGTCCGGTGCTGGGGTTCGCGCAGCCATCGCAGGTCGTAGCAGACATGAATGATCGCCTGTTGAGCTTGTTGCTCGATCGTAGGCCGGCGTTGACAAGGTCGAAGTCGCAGAATTTGTACTGACGGCACTGTCTCACAACCGTCTTTGCAACCCCAGTATTGAGCCGCATGCATGAACGACTAGGCTAGCCAAGTCAAGCCACAAGGTCGGGCAGGGCTGGTTCAGAACGAGGTTTTCTCCAGCGATTTAGGCGCGTTGGAGGCATTGAAACAAAAAAGGAAATGGCGTAATGAGGCTACAACGGAGTCAGGAGTAGATTTCAATAAGATCTAAGAATTGTTTTTTGAATGCTTCAGGGGCGCTCTCTAAATCCCCAAAATCCATCACAAAAGCTTTCCCATTCCCATCATAACTGGACCTCCCACATGCCAGACTTAAACGTTGGTCGAAAACCATAGAAACAAAACAGCACCGAGAACAGGGGAATACCATCCTTCGCCTGCGCAAAAAACGGGAATCGAGTTCAAGCCGGGAGATGAAGATGAACGTACAACAAAGAAAAGTTAGAGATATCACGCAGATAGTCCCGGAGTGACCAATGAACCTAGCTAACAACCACCTAAAGGGGTAAGTCGACAATTCACAGCCCAGCTCAGAATTGGATCAGGTCATGGTTTTGCTGTTGTTGCTGCGGTGCCTGTTGATGGGCAAAAGGGTTGTTGGTCTGGCCATTCATACCCGCAGGTCCGGTAGCGGCAGGCATCTGAGCACCGTAGTTAACTGTGGGCATACCTGTGAACTGTTGTCGCAGGAAAGGGTTGTTTCCGGTGGCCTCAGCGTTGATGCGAGCAGCACCTGAGCCAGCACTGTTGATGAATGTGCCAGGGGCTGTATGTTGAGCCGGGATACGTAGGTTACCTGTGTTACCAAAGGTATCCATGCCATCGCCACTCGCAAGCAAAGTGTTCAGTCGAGTCTCGTGCTCGCTCATCTCCTTTTGAGGGGCGTTGAATGAGGGTTGTGACTGAGGGAAGCTGTTTTGTGATTGCATAGGGAAGCTGTTTTGTTGCTGCAGCTGGGGCTGGGGCTGAGGCTGAGACTGGTTGCCAAACGTGTTGAGGCTCTTCTGTTCGGGTAGCGCTCCCAAGGATGACATGGGGTTTGGTCGAGCGGATTGAGGGCGGCCGAACTGGGCGAAGGGGTTGTTGGAGCCAGTAGGGGTGGGTTGCAATGATTGCTGCTGGTTGTTGCTAGTTGCCCAAGGGTTGTTGCTGCCAGGCTGTAGAGTGGGCTCGGGAGACGCTGGTGAAGAGAAGGATTGCTGTTGAGGCTGCTGCTGTTGTGGTTGCAGGTAAGGGTTGAAACCAGTGGGTTGGGGCTGGAAGCCTTGCTGTTGAGGCTGTTGCTGGCCAAATGGATCAAAGCCCATGCCCGTCTGCTGGCCACCAAAGCCAGTGTTGTAGTTTGGCTGAAAGCCAGTAGGCTGAGGCTGCTGGAAACCAGTATAGGCGTTGTTCATGTAGCCGGTAGGCTGAGGCTGGTTCTGTTCGATAGGGTTGGCAAAGAAGTCAACGGGGTTGCCTTGCTGATAGCCCTGGTTGAAACCAGTGTACTGTGGCTGGCTGGTCTGCTGCGAAGGTGTGGGATCATCGTCGAAGAGGGAAGCAGCGTTACTGTTCTCCAGCTCCCTGCGCCTTCGTTCCTCTTCTTCTTCACTCAGCTTAATTGCTTTCGCAAGATCGTCATCGTCATCGGGTCCGTTCTGTCGACTCTCGCGCTTCTTCCTATCTTCCTCCTCCTGATACTTGCTTGCCTCGAGAGCCAGGCGGTATTCAGCATCTTCCTCTTCATTCATTTGTCTTCTTGGCTGTTGTCGTCGGTTTGCCTGGTGCACCGGCTCAGCGTGCTGAGGGGCGAACTCTTCGAGGCCAGTAACGCGCGACTTCCAGGATCTTCGGTCGGTTCGCTCGGCTCGCAGTCTTTCTTCGTCAAGAATAAGGGAGGTTAACTCCTTGGCGGCAACTCGGACTACAGAGATGTTAGAAACTGCTTCATGCGACGCAAAGCCGGTACTTACCATTTTGTCCTACATCGCGACCTTCCTCGTCAACATATTGGAATTCACGGAGGGTCTTGATGATGTAGATGCTCTGTCGAGCCCATGTAACAACGAGTTCTGAGCCTTCGTGAAGACAATAATCCAAAACTTTGAGTGCCTTGAGGACGTGACGCCAGTTCTTTCCTTTGTCATTCAGGCGCTTATCGATCATGTCCATAATCTCGTAAAACTCGGTGGATCTGATCGCGTCATGCCAAGTCAGTATTTCACATCATGATCAGGGTAACCTGGCAATGCGCAGGCCATCCACGTACGTATTGTATGTCATTTGAGCGATCTCGCTCATCTGAGTACCTGTCGGACCCCATGGGTCATTGCTAGTGGCTGCGTGTACATGGTCAGCGATGGTGATCCAGGGGCACGAATTACGAGCGTGGGTAAGTTCTAACCTTCTCGGACCTTGACCTGGGCACTGGAATAACCCTTGGTCACATTTTTGACACTTCGCATTACCTTCGACATGGTGGGCGATTTGTGATGTGTACTGTATGGTCTCGGATATGCGGTTTAACAGGTAAGGTAGGTATGGTTCGTGAGCACCAATCGATCCGGCCGAGGTAGGGTTTCCCTGGGTGAATCGACAAGGCTTGAGGCAACGATAGTAACGTTTAGGCTTTTCAGGCGACAGTCTATGCGACAAAAACTCGAGATGCGCGCCCGTGAAACGGAGTCGACGAAACTAGTACCGGGAGGGGCGTTGAGGGGATTGAAGGAGCTCCAGTGATCACAGTATAATCAGAGCCGCTCTCAGCAATGTTTGCGTAGCTTTTGCGTGAGATCGCGGTCAAACAAGACAAAGACTCAGTCGCCGTTTGATTGGAATTGGCGATCTGTAGAAAGAGCGTTTGTGGAGGAGGTTGGAGGATACAATTCGTGGGGTGATTAGGTCTCGATTTCAAGAGGTCGGGGGGACCGACCGGACACGACTGTATAAGAGGGAAGAGGAGAAAAGGCTAAGTACCAAAGTTTGAACGGAGAGGCGAATCAGGTATAAAAAGAGGTTAAAGTTCGGACGTGTCGGAGCAGCGATTAACTTGGAGGAATAAAGGCGCTCTTGACGCGACTCTCGACGAGGGAAAAAGGATGGGTGAGTGCAGGATGATGAATTGGCGCTCTCATGCGGATTGGGATTGGGATTGGATTGGGAACATGCACCGCACCGCACGCACCGGGCATGCACCATCCATGGCGTGGAACCAAGGCCTAAGGCAACTTAAGAGACGGACGGGTTGTGGCTCTGCAAGCTGATTACGTATCCATTTTCACTTCCAATGCCAGCTAAGAGAGCTACGCCAAGATTTGCGGGGGTCTTGGGTCTTGCGTATGTATGCGTATTTAAATTTATGGTTTACTTTCTTTGCTGCGCAATTACTCGAATGCTTCTTTTAATTTCAGGTTATATTATATTTTCGCTTGAATTCTGTTGAGACCTGTTGAACCTATAACTTGGTCGCTTCGTCAACTGTGGCTGAGATCGAACTTACACAGTCTTCAGGGCGTCTTTTACACCTGCTGTCCCCATTAGGAAAGACCTACGTCACGTTCCCGAGACCCCTAGCCGCGTTAATTAAGGTAAGGTCCTGTTTGGACTTACACTCTTTGTCTTACCCTATATCTTGCATTATAGGCATAATTTGTCTTTCGGATTCATATTGAATATTTGTCACTCAAATGTTGCGATGAGCCGTCTGTGTGCAATTTGGGGGGTTTATTAGCAAATACTGTAGATGTGTATCTACCTCAATGCAGGCGCTTTGTCAATCTGGATATATCGCGCACGTTCGAAGACCTTCAAGATGTCTCATCCGAACCTCAAACTAACTCCATAGCAAAATCATAGTCCCAAATCTCCCGTTCCCAGTCCTGGTCGTTTCGCCTGCATATCAACCCGAAATCTTCATCTTTCGCTCAAATGTAGCAAACCTCAATCATCATCAATTTCGATGAAAGGCCCCGTTTGGGCAGCATTTCCGTTACCACCACTGTTGTCATCATTGGTTCTCGCTCTCTTGGGAGAACTTCCCATGCAACGACATTCATCCTCATCGTCAACAACGTTTTCGCCGTCATTATCGCCCTGGCTGACAGAGGCAAACGGTCGTTTGTTCTGCCCCTGGAATGTGGGCGATGCGGAAGGAGGTACATCGACGTCTCCAGTCATGTCGATAGGTGAGTTCCGATCTCCCTCTCTGGGACTGAGACTCTGGTAAGGTGGAGGAGAGCCTACAAACAAGGAACTCTCCTCACGATTAGCTCTTGCGGAGGTACCTTCGGATTTGGCCTCGCTACTGCTCGAACGGAGTCGGCCTGGTTCAGAAGGAGGTGTCCTTGGTGGTGACGGTGTTTCCACCTTCTGGACGAAAAATGGACGGGGAGGCTCTGGAGTGGCACTTTGGACGAACAATGAACCTTCTGATCCCTGCTCGCGAGAGTTCTCACGGACCGGAACTGCTGGAGATGGCATCGCAGCTCGGTCGGACTCTGTTGCGTCCAATACTTCCATTGTGCCATCTTCGATCTTGTCAAGACCATCGCCATGATCCTCATCATCGTTGCTGACTTCGTCCTCATCATCAGAATCAGCAATAGAATGGATATCCATGTCCTCCATATTGACAGTAGCAACATTGCCAGAATCATCATCGTCATCAGAGCCTGCATCAGAGTCTGCGTCGGAGTCCGTGTCGAGGCCAGGATCGCTTTCATCCCCCGAGTCTTCATTGTCGGAATCTTCAGCTTCACTGTTCTCAGTATCGGAACTCTCCTCGTCGTTGTCGTCGACAACGATAGCATTTCCCATGGAATTTCCCACAGCAGTCTGAAGTTGTGGGAACTGAGGCTCAGCCTCAGGTGGTGGCGAAAGGAGTCCCGTAGGCCGAAGCGGTGGATTTACGAAGGCCTCAATTCTTGCAGCGAACGCTTGACTGGGACGGCACCTGCTTGTCAATGGTGCCAAGTTGCGAATCTGAGAGAAATGCTGCCTGCCGGGCAGCTTCGCTCGGCGCACAGAATTGTTGACATCTTCAACAAAAGTCCAGTCACGAACCGGCATCTTCTCCTCGCTCGTACGCCACTTGTCGTAGTCCCAGAAAGTCACCTCTCGAAGACCTCTAAGGCAATACAAATAGTCCAAACCCTGTACAGTACGTAGCGCGCGGAAGGGTCGGTAATTTGGCTGCTCTCTGGTCAGTTCTTCCAAGTATTCTATCATCTGCGGCGGCTCATGCTTGCGTCGCATGTACTCCTTCGAAGACTCGGGTATATGGACCGCAATTGTCTTGAGACGGCAGGCCTCAGGAAGATGAGCCAAGTCATGAGTTCGGCGAGACGTATACTTGCCCTTCTCATCAATCTCATACGTGAGCCTCTGTGAACCCATCCAGAGAAGCTCAATGTGTTGCAAAATTTGGAGCTTACACCGTATATTCTTTGCAAAGCGACCCTATTCGCCAATGGAAGAGAATGCAAAGGTGTTCATTCCATAGAACAAATGGGAACCGATGAAGTTCCATGTTTTGCATACCAGTAGAGGGGCGAGAAGGCTCTGTGGATGTATGGCCCCAAAAGTTAGAGACACAGGCTCGCTTCCGATGTGGAAACGATGAAAAAGCGACGTTTCACCATTGCAGTTTCGATTTACTGAGCTTGGTTCGTAGTAAGGATCAAGTCGTGAGATAGCGTGAACAACCTCTCCATTAAAGACGAGAACACAACGAAGGATCTTGAACTGAAGCTCCCGGGGAAGGTCTTGGAAACGAAATGACTCGAAGCCTTCTCCATCCTCCGAACTTGAGCCTTCACAATCAGGTGGTGGAGTGCAGCCTGGTTTCCAAACCCCCCTCCGTTCCTCTTCGTCAGTTGGGGGACGAAGATTAAGGTAGGGATGTGTCTTAGGTGTCGTATTCTGGTTGAAAGCCCACGACATGTTTTCTTCACGACACGAAAGCTTGTAGAGATCTCCCCAATCCTCGAGCTCGGGATGATAGCTATGTGCGACCCAATTCAGATAGGCTCCTGGCCACTCCTACTACGAATTAGTAACTCCAATGCTATAAAGAAGCAGAAGCAAGATATGTACTTACTCGCTCGGTCTTTCGACCGTTTGTCCGTCGTGAATCTCCTCGCCGCAAACGATCTCGGTACCCTGGAGGTAGATGCCTGTGCAAGTCTGGAGACAAAGACGCCCACATGTCAATAAGAGGCAGATGAACAGCATCAGGGAAGTTCTCGAGATCTTCTGGCGATACAAGCTGACGGAGAGCAGCGTTCTCTCTATGGAGAGTTTGGTTCAATTCGATGTTCGTTCGATTTGCCCTGTAAAAAGCTCTGACTGCCTCCTTGAAAGGCCTGATTGACCGGTTTATTGCCGTTACTCTTCGCCGATTCGCAGTTCTGCACCGTCCTAATTCGTTTCGCTTCTGGAGAAACAAGTTTCGATATGTATGAAACCTTCCCGCCAACATATACCATGGGGGTTGGCATGTTTCGATGCAGTTGCCATCCCACTCTGGAATTTGAATATTCTCTTCTTGGAGACACTGCTGAAGACCTGCATTTTGGTTCTTGTGTCCATGTAGCCTGTTTCCTTCCTCATCATCGTCATTGATAGGATCATTATCTGTATCGGTTTCAGTTCCAGCGTCAGACGCATCATCCCCATCCCCTTCACCATCGTCATCGTTGTCGTCAGGATCGTCATCACCTGGATCATCACCGTCAGGATCCCCACCGTTTACCGCGGGCTGGACAAATTCCTCTTCATGGACGTCCTCCCGTTCGTCGTCATCGTCATCTGAGCTGTCGGGTTTGATGTCTGGAACATCAGATGGAGGTGGGGAGGGTGGTTGATCGCCTCCATAGTCATTTGCCTCGACGGAGACACTCTCCTGTCCACTTGTGTCAACTGCCTCGAGCTCATCGTCATTGGCCTCTGAACCTGAAGTGTCCATGTCCATGGGATCAATTGCTTGGGGTTCATCGATGGTATGGCGGACTTCCTCGCCATATTGATCGACCATCATGACAATATTCTGAAGGGGAGGTGTTGCATCGTCATGATCTGACTCTGTACGATTGCCATCATCAGAGGTGAGATCGACAAAGTCGGTGTCAGAATCCGTCTGACTCCCGTCCGACATGTTGATGGGTCAGCTACAGGAGCGTAATGGAAGGGGAAGGGAAAGGGATTTATTGAAAAGGGAAGACCTTAAGCACCCAAGAAGTATGAAGAAGCTGTGGTATTGTTGAAGGAAGAGACTGAGGATGTGAGATGAGAGATCAAAGGGGGGCTTTTATAGACGATTTCAGATAGAGGGTGATTCACTGTCGAAGAAGACGGGATAGAAGAAGAACCATTGCAGAAGAACCACTGCAGAAGAGAAGCGAAGAGCTAGAGAGGAGAAGAGAACTAGGAGGAAGCTCGAGTGCAGAGAGAGGCACAGAAGCTGTGGTGCGGTTCAGATGATACAGGTGGAGCCAAAAGGAAGCCAACTTGTGCAGTTCCGTGTAAGTCCGCAGATGCGCAGAGATGAAAGTCAAGTTATCAAGACACAGAGCGGACGATAAATGGACACACACATCGAAGATTATTCACATAAAAGCACCACATCGAGTTCAACATTTGATAGTCTATAAAGAAGATGCACCTATTACAGTATATGAGAATCATGAATCTGGTAAGTCAGTAGCGACCTTACTTTTCATTCAAATTCATCTTGCATAAGAGCAACAACTATGCTGTGGGATTTAGGGATACGGATTGAATCGACTCAAGCTCTATTCAATGATGTAGCTTACACCGAAGCAAAATGCCCTGCACTTACTCCTCTGCATCACCCGATCGGGATTGACTGCATGTGTAGATAACAATCAGATTCTAGCATGCTGTTCCATAATTGGATGTCCTCCGGAGGCCGCCTAAATGCGGTTTGGTATCTTTTTTATGCTCATTTGACCTCGTTCTCATTCTATAACCTAGTTCTTAAGGGCACTGGTAACGGGGTAGTGCCAGCTGCGGAAGGTATCCATGACAGTTGTGAACACGACTAGGAGGATACCACCTCCGGGACCAAGACGGAGAACCTAGGCAATTGTTAGTAACTCGCACTCTCTTTCTCATAGAATAACGTACCTTGGGCAAGAAACCCTTGTACAGAGCGCTGAAACCCTCCTCCTTGAGCACAGTTCCGACGGCGGGGAAAGCCCAGTTGTACTTGGGGACCTGGCCAGCGACCTTGGGGGTGTTTTGAATTCGGCTCTTGACGACGTCCAGGGGAGTGTTGAGGACGGTTCCGAAAGTACCACCAATGGCACCAGAAATGAGATCGTTGGTGATCTGAGCCTTCTTGTTCTCAGCCTTGGGAAGCATTTGTCGGACCTGGAAAATGCAGCCAAAGTAACCAGCGTTCCAGAGGATGTGGCGCCACATGGTACTCTCGAGACCCTGGTAGAGGGTGAGAGGGCCCTCGTTCTTGACTGTCTTGACGACACAGTCGACCATGCCGTTGTACTTTCCAGCAGAGGCCTTGTCTTGGAGACGAATCTTGACGAGCTCGAAGGGAACGACGACAAAAGACTCGGTAGCACCAGCAGTGGCACCGGTGAGGACGGAGAGAGGCTGGTTCATCTTATCCATGCCAAACATCTTTCGGTAGACCTTGCCCCATTCATCGTTGGCAGCGAACTTGGTAGCTCGCTTGGGAGCCTCCATGAGGATGGGGGCGGAGATACCACGGTAGAGTCGGGAGAAACTGGCGCATGTTGTTAGCTGCAAGCGCAATGCCCAATTGGTGAGCGCAAAGCATACCCCTCCTGCTTGATGATCTTGCGGAAGCAGTCAAGCATGCCATTGTACTCAGCGGTGGCACCGGAACCAGTCTGAAGTTGGCTAATTGTTTAGTTAGCAATTGTATATTATTTCGAAAAGCGCACGCGAGGTTGGTCATACACTCGGGTCTTGACAACGTCAAGAGGGTACCTGAGGTCTTGTTAGCTAAAATGTCTCGAGCACGCGACAGAAGTGGTCTTACATCACCAGAATCTACAAGCCAGTAGAAAATTAGCAACGGGTCTCAAACGGACGAAACTCAGATGAGCATACCTCCGAGACACCAGCAATGGCGCCTGTTCACCAAAAGTTAGCCATTGACTCTGGAGGGAAATGTTTTAAAGTTGAACGGGCGAACGGGGGACATATTGCGTACCTGCGGCGAACTGGTAGATGAAGGGGAGGGGCTGATCAGAAGACATTGTGACGACTGTACTGGCGACCGAATGAAGAGGAGCGAAGACACGACAGAAAGAAAGAAAGAACAAGAAGACGAGGTTGAGTGGAGAGTTGTCGCAAGTTGACAAAAGAGTAAGTCAAGACAAGTCAAGATTAACTACTAACGGAAGGGAAGATGGCGAGCTCCGAGCGAAGACCGGGCCGGAGAGTGGAGGGAATTTGTTTTGGTGGTGCGTCTTTCTTTGGTCTTATCGGGCTTGGGCTTGGGTGATAAGATTCCGTAACTTGAATAGTGGAGATGTTCAAGACTGCAACGTACCGTAACGGCGTTGATTAAAGCGATACTGAATGGATCAATTGACTGTGGAGATGAAAGACCTGGGGGAGGGGTCCTGTCCCGTCCTGTCCTTGTCCGGTGATCCTCGTTTTGGTGAGACGGTAAGCATCCGATCCATGGATGGATATTTGTTTAAATGTCTCCGATTCTTCTCCGACGCTGCAAAGTTGCTGCTTTAGGCAAGTCTATGTATGATCTATGATGTCTTGGCTGCACCTATTTATCACTACTATGTATTCCAGAAAAGACAAAGAACATTTGTGCTTGTGTACTCTCGTACAACTATTGACCTCATTGCTTTTTGTGGTACATAGCCCCAACTATCGCCAGAATAAACGCAACCCGGTTGTCCGATGTCTGCCACTAGGCAAAGCTCTTATCCAGCCATAATTAGCCTTCAAGCCGCCGTACCTGAGCAGCGACGTCGAGGGGTCCCTTGTCCCTGGCTACTGGTTACTTATGCCTGATAGGCTCTGTTAAAAGCAAGAGTCCGCAAATGATGCACATGCGGCTCCACGGAGCCGGGACCTTCAGAAGCCAAGAGTAGGTAGCTCATCAAGCTATTTTCAGAAGGTCTACAGATACTCTCAGAGAAACTCATTGCTGCATAAACATCCATTGACGCTGAGTGTGTGATAATAGAGAAAAGAACTGTGGCTACTGCGTGTCAATATTCTACATAGGAAGGAATTTGGAGACATAACAGGTAGGTGGTTCTCAAATTGTTATATTAGGCCGTTCTCGGCATAAAAATACCGCGGAAACTTACCGGTTATGGGCTTCTCTTTCAGGATTTCGAAACACCTTTCGACAGTTGAGCATACCGACAGAATATTTCAACTTGACACACAACTCCCAGGAGAAAGTTGTCATATTGTCCACGGTAGGTATAGTAGGTAGCTGCGCATGAACATCCTTGATCCCTCTTCCCCGCGATTCTAATCACCGTGCACCGGTCTCCATCCCCGTCGACCGAGCGGATCGGGCACTTTGGCCCGTGATAGACAAGATGGGAGAACCCTGATAGTACCACAACGGCTAGAGTCTAGTTCGAACCGCAAGTATATATGTACATATAGTACCTGTCGTCATAAGTCAGGACCGTAGAGCCGTAGTTTGATACTAATCTATTTCAGATCTTTGAAAAGGGCTGATGAGAGTTTTGCATCCCTCAGACATCCGATATGCTTTTCATTTTAACCCGCAAAGCTGGTAGCAGACGCCAAAGGATATATGCCCAATTCGAAGCGACTGACAGACCATGCCCCATCATGACCACGGGCCTCCGGATACGACAAATCCGTTCATCCTTTGGATTGCTGTCACTTGAAAGAAACTGGGGGTGGGTGAGAAGCTCAATTTGCTCGATACATCGCTTTGGATGTCTTGATTTCCCAGCAGAGAACTTAATCTACATCGAGTCGTTGTCTTATTCCTCTCACTTGCAATAGGATATAAAGGTAAGCAAGCCTCATAACGCTAGGTGTTATCCGTATAGCAAAAGAGCTCCGATCTTTGTCAATGCTTCCTCTTGGTGTTTTGAGTAAGTCACAAGAGAAAAGTGGCCGTTCAGCTGCGCACACATAACACGTTTTCGCCGGTGACGAACATCGAGAGCGACAAATGAAAGTCATCTATCAGAGCCATGTGGTGAAGCCTGAGATTATGTTGTAGGAATTTGAGCTGCACACCTTGAAGAGAAGAGCCATCATTGGCTCAATCTGAAGACAGGTAACTTAGTGATTGCATGCAGTTGCATGGCGGGGTAGGTCCTGTCTCTATTGGGGCATGGCACGTTTTTGGGGGCACGTTCATGGAAGGTTCTAAGGCGGGCACTTGCTGACGCGCACAATTGGCCCCTCGCTAGGTATCCGTACCTCGAATCGAATCTCAAAGTCGTTAATGACATCGCCTCTTCACCCTTCAACCCCGACAGTTCCGATCCTTCTTCGTCATTTCGACTCATAAAATATCATTCTGGCTGCTACAAACCATTGAAAAACTTTTTAATCGAAGAATCGCGACTCCGAACGAAGCTCAGAACCTAACAGTGCCCATTTCTGCTCTATCTATCGCCGATCAAATCCACGCTCGGTGGCAACTTATACCGAAGACAAATTGTCGCAATTTATCTTGCGCCAACAGCATCACTTCTCGCATTTACTGGAGCTTGTCGCTATCCCAAGCTCTCCTGCGCTTCAAATTGCACCTTTAAATAAGCCGTGACCCATCGAGAGTCACAGCGAGGTGCCTTTCGCGCCCGGGAGAGTCTTCTTGCCCCCTGCCCATGAGTCACTTACTGTGGAAATATTACTGGGAAAACGATGTCGACCGGTTTCGGCGTCTGCTGGCCCCAACCAGCTACAATGCCCAGTCCGTCTCAAAGAGTCCTGCAGTAGGGGGAGCAGGTAGCTTTTTTGGAGGGAGCCCTGGTATCCCTGGGACTTCTCCACGACCTGCAACGAAGCAGCGGCGCACATCCGGTCATCCGCAGACACCAGGCAAATCAAGGGACAACAATACGCATCTTGGACGAACCGAAGTCAACAGCCGCGATCATGCTGGGCTTACAGTCCTTCTCCGAGCCGCCTCTTCTACCGACCCAAACGCCCATGAATTCGTCCGAGCCCTCGTTGAGCACCCTGCGATCGATCTTTATGCTCAAGATCCCGAGAGTGGCTGGAACGCCCTCCATCGATCTCTATATGCTGGAAATGTGTCGATCGCACGCTTGTTGTTAGAAAAGGAGCGAGTGGATTTGACGAGTCATAATTTGAATGCTGTCAACAAAGTAGGTCTTTTAATAAAGACCAAAGACCATGAGGGCAACAGTCCTTTTGATGTTTACAACTCGACGATCGCCGCAAGGTCGTTGAAGAGCATGGAAGATGGAAACAGCTCTGATAGCGATGCTGAAAGCATCGATAGCGGAGGTGATGGTTTCCATCAGTGAGTAGCAAAAAATAGTTTCTTTTTCTTGGACCAGACTAATAATTGTATCAGCATGGTAAAAGCTTCGCATGGACTGAGAAGCTCGATCGATGGCGATGAGCTTTTTGTTTTTGGTAGTAACAAGAATCGGTCTCTTGGAGTTGGAGATGAAGATGATCGTCAATATCCTGACCGGATTTATCTCTCCAGGCCCGACCTTCTTGTGCACCGATTATATCATTCTCATTTGGAAGAGCAGGATGTCGAGGCGCCATCTTCACTTAAATTGGATGATATACCAACCTTGATCAGGAATCGTCCAATTGTCATTCAAGATGTGTGCATGTCTAAACTGCACAGCGCCATTTTGACCACCGATCCAGCATCAAATCTGTACATTTGCGGTGTTGGTCGCGGAGGACGACTTGGATTAGGTGACGAAAACACACAGTTCAAGTTTGTTCCTGTTCAAGGCCCATTAATGGATAAGAAAATCCACCAAGTGGCGCTGGGCCAGAACCATACAATGGCTATTGCTGACAATGGAGAACTCTGGACATGGGGCCTGAATTCCGCCTCGCAACTTGGATATGCTTTACCTGCGCCGTTGAAGGCAGACGAGGAACCCATGAGCCTAACCCCACGCCAAGTCTTCGGGTCTCTCAAGAAGGAAATCGTTCTGGGGGTTGCTGCCTCTGCAAACCATTCAGTCGCCCACACAGGAACCTCTTTGTTTACCTGGGGCCGGAACGTAGGACAGCTCGCTTTGATGGACGCTGATTCGAGATCACTCGACATCCAGCATACCCCCCGGAAGGTTGCTGCTTCACTTTTGGCAGCTCCAATTGAGATGGTGTCGGCTATTGACAAAGCTACGATATGTCTGCTGTCCAACCATACCGTTTGGGTCTTTAGCCACTATGGTTATAATTTGGTCAAATTCCCATTCCCCGACGTCTTTTCAAACAACATCACCATGACACGATACGAGTCAGGAGGTCGAAGGGAGGTCAATTTTATCACTGCTGGTGGCGAAACGATAGCAGCAGTAACTGCTCGCGGAGACCTATTCACACTGCATCTCAACGACAAGGGGGACTCAAGTCAATCTGCTGCTTCCACTACCAACCCTGTCAAGATTAAGAATGCGTTGACCCAGCCACAATGTATCTGGGACTCTCGCAAGGATGGTGTTGCCTCTGTTGGAGTCGGAGAAGATGGCTCAGTCATCATCTGTACAGAGTCAGGGGCTGTGTGGAACCGAGTCAAACGCACCAAAGGCAAGCTGACTGGGTTTGCTGGATCGAACGGTATAAAACGCAAAGACGTCAAGTTCCAGCGAGTGCCATACATTACCAACTGTGTGGCTGTTCGAAGTTCCATTTTTGGTGCTTTCGCAGCCATTAGAAAGGATAGCAAGGTCATGGCGCAGGAGATTGTGATTGGCGACAAGTCGCTTCGCTACGACATCGGTTCCTTACTCTGCCTCAACGACTTCGAGGCCTTGCAACACCATAATGAAGTCAAGGGCGCTCGGAAAATGTGGGAAGCAGCTATAGCCAGAGAAAGACGTGATCCTGTTACCTACGAAATCCTTCGGTCAACCGATATTGAGACAGACCTGCGGCGTTGGCTGGACATGAATTCCTTCCAGTACGACGACATGAATATGGCAATATGTTCATCATCCTTACCCGACATAAAAATCCCGGTTCACAGTTGGGTTCTTGCTGGAAGAAGCTCGGTTCTACGGCATGGGCTTTCGGAGCTGCGCAACAGAGGTTCAACGTTCAGCACAGACTCGTTTAGCATCGAACTTGTCGGAGATAAGCCCTTGTTGACACTCTTCGAAGTTGACATCTACACTGTCCTCAATGTTGTGGTTCATGCCTACCAGGACAAATTCGTCCCTGTATGGAAGTACACACGCGAGGCACCTCCACTTGCGTTCCGATTCCGACATGTTCGGACAGAATTGATGAAAATTGCCACCCACCTTGCTTTGCCCAAATTGGAAGCAGCGGTTCGTTTGCAGACTGGTGTTGAAGACTCTCTCGATGATGACTTCAAACAAGCAATTTCCGACCCTTCGTTCTTTGACGATGGCGATATCATTATCGAGCTGGATGGAGAAGATGTCATGGCTCACAGTCAGCTATTATGTCAACGGTGCCCCTTTTTTGAGGGTATGTTCCATGGACGATCTCAAGGCCAGTGGCTCGCCGGACGCCGCGATGGCATGGATACTACGGAAAGAATCAGGGTTGACCTGAATCATGTCGACCCTGGAACATTCCACTATGTCATGTCCTTTATCTATGCAGATGTCGGACAAGAGCTTTTTGACAATGTCTCGATGTCTAACGTGGATGAGCTCTCGGAGCTTGTCCTTGACGTGATGAGTGTTGCGAACGAGCTGATGCTCGACAGACTATCGCAAGTCTGTCAAGCGCTTATAGGCAAGTTTGTAACAACAAGAAATATTTCAAACTTGCTCAATGAGATCAGCCCATGTTCCATTACGGAATTCAAGGATACTGGCCTTGAATACATCTGCCTCCAGTTAGAGTCAATGCTTGAAAACCATCTTCTCGATGATTTAGACGAGGATTTACTGCTCGAGCTTGATGAGGTGGTTCGTGACAACCAGCTTGCGCGATTCCCGTTTGTGCGCAGCGGAAGGGCGGAGCTCTTGCTTCATGAAAGCAACCCTGAGTTGGCTGCTGACATTGATGAGGAGCGTCAAATCAGGGTAAAAGAGATGGCTTACAAAACAACTCAGAGGGACGAAGAGAAAAAGCTATCATCGTCGTTCAAGACGCGAATCGGAAGCTTGGATGAAGCCAGCCCCTTACAGACCCCGGATACAATTCGCCGCAAGTCTAGAGGTGGGCGCAACGAGCCTTTTAGTCCTAGTCTTCGACCGAAGCAGTCACAGGCAGATATGATCTTTGACATGGAAGACGAGTATGGCTCGCTATCTACCAAACCCCGATCACCTTCAAACGATGTCGCAAACCTTCGCTCGCCCCCAGATACAGACGAGATGCCCCAGCTTCCCAAAGTATGGCGGGACTCGAAGGGCAAAGAGCACGCAGGCTCCGCACATAGTCCAGCTCCCCTCGGTTTTTCTTTGTCTCCCGATTCTCAACCATCCGACTTGAGTAGCTTGAGGACACCTGCAGGTGGACCATCCAAGCCTGGAGTTCCTTGGTCTTCCTCCAAGTTAGCCACTTCCAAGCTAGATCTAAAGGACATCATGTCAGAGGCGACTTCTACGTCCGCGTTGACTGCCGGGCTCCAGGCCCAGAGGATACAAGATGCAGCCGCGAACAAACCTCAGACTAAGATATCTCAAAAGGAACGAAAGAGACAGCTTCAGGCACTGGCAGCGGCGGAAGCTGCAGCGAAGGACGAGTCGTCAAATCACGTACCCTGGGAAACGGTCCCAGAAGGGGGTCGACCAGCTCCCTGGAAAGCAGCGAGCCCTGGACCCAAGACGTCTCTCAAGGAGGCGATGTCTGCTGAATCAAACATGCCTAAAGGAGTATCTGCCAACGCGAAACCTCTTGTCGCTTCAGAAACGAAGCCAAAATCGGCAACAAGGCGCACTGCGTCACCCGACACAAGGTTTCCGGGACAGGGTCGAACCAACAGCTCCCCCGCAATTGTTGCAGGACCCTCGACAGAGCAGCCTAGAAAGCCGTTGGTACCACACTCCAAGTCGTACATTACACCAGCACCCAAGGCGGAGCCAACGCTCGGGTTCAGCATGGCCGATATTATTGGTCAGCAGCAGCGCGAGCAAGAGGCCGTCAAGGAAGCCGTTGCGAAGCGGTCACTACAAGAGATCCAGCAGGAGCAAGCGTTCCAAGAATGGTGGGACCAGGAGAGTCGTAGAACACAAGAGGAGGAGGCTCGACGGAAGCAGAAAGAAGGTCGAGAAAAGGATACCAAGGGATCAAAAAGGGGTCGACGAGGACGAGGTGGCAAGGCTAAGAGCACCGGTGAAGCGGTCACAAACCCCGGACAGAGCAGCGCGAGCGGAGCCAGGGGCGGAGGGGCTGCTGGCTCAAGCGCTAACAATCGGGGATCCAGCGGAGGACGAGGTGGAGTTGGAGTTGGAGTTGGAGGTAGTCGCGGCAGAGGAGGGAAAGGACGTGGCAACAAGTCCCAGGCTGCTTGATATGGCACCAGTGGTGTTGACCTTGAGGAGCATAGGACTCAAAGAGACATGCATGGTATAGGATAGGAACACCAAGTGGTGCCTGGACGGCGGGTCTGCTTCAGTGTAATTATTGACACTTGGTTACAACGCTAAGGATATCGTACATATGACCATCTCCTGATTCAATAGAGGAAGCTTCAAGAGGAAAATCAAGCACTCTGATATACCAGGCCGAATTCATGACTTGAAAATGATTTGAAGAGGCCTGCGGATTGAATCACTGTACTGCTGAAAGGGCCGGTTAGCTCAATCAATCATGGATTTGTGGCACAAATATGCCATTGACATCTCCATCAAGGTGATATATCCCATTGGCTACCTATCCACAGCTCTCAAGGTTACTGAATGCTACCGAGGGTGAAGCTTCAAGCTTTATTAACATAACCTTTTTAAAAGAACGCATTTCTTTCAATTATTGAATGCGTACTTATAAAAACGGTGGCATGTAAACTCTCACCCTTGTACACGATGCATCTGCGGGGATGTTTGATCAAGGACGCAAAACGTTCCGGATCTACAAGACTAGACTCAATGAAGAAGGCTAAAGCAAACGCATATCGGAGTTATGGCAGAGACTGTGCGATGAGTTTGATAACGAGTGAGTTGCATGGCATTGGTGGTCAGGCAGACATCTAGTGAAGTGAGCATAGCTTATCTCCAAAACCGGTGGGCTTATCTCTTGTACTCTTTTGGGTTGTCCGTGGTGACTGTGAATGCTCAAAAGCGGGAGAGGGGAAAATGGAGGGATGGATGTCATGAGTCAACACCCGTCTCGATGACTGGTATTGGGATGTGACAGTCATCATGAACCAACCAGAAGAGAAGCTGCCTAAATACATAGTTCAGTTCATTACGGTACACAGATGCAGTTGCTTGAGGAACAAGGAATATCGATTGGATTGCGTGCTACATAGTAATAATAAGCATACAAAGTCCTTGACGAGAACCTTTGCGGGGACCCATACATAGATAGACCCTGAAATGGAAGAGCAAGCAGATTTGAGGCGCTTACTCGTACATACTGGGGCTGCCCCAGAGCGATTCGAAGCAAACCCCTGTTGGTGTTGATCTGAGCTTGAGCCCCCCTCCAAAGGCTGTTTGAGGTCCTTGAAGGTGCATTGATACGAATCGTTATCTTTGCTTTGATACGTACTGCACTGTATGTAAGTAGTACTTACTAGAGGTCTATTCATTCATTATTATCTGGTCACAGGACACAGCGACAATCGACCGGTTAGAATTGTACATCTTGGGCATCGACAAGTTGCGGTAAATCTTGGATTTATCAAAGATTACCTCGACTTTACTTGGTTTCTGACTCGACTCAGGCGCATACATAAGGTACCATACCTACGAGCCCTGTGACGTGAGGCTCTAGCCGATGACGACAGCCCCGGTCCCCCATCACGAGGTCCTGAGTGGTGACCTTTAGCCTAGCTCGGGTTGTCTCCCGCAGTAGGAGGTACCTACTACTGTGCTGGCTGTATTGTTCTATTATCTCGGCTCAAACGAAACAATCAAACTCCCGGTTACTCCCACCATTCGATTCATTACTCGTTGTTTCTGCAACGGTCCACGCTGCGGCAACCCGTTACTTTATATTCGTTGCTGTGCACAAATAAACAGACAAATACGATATACAAACAGCTACGGTGCTGTCTACCTGCCCACAGGCAGCTATAATCTTGTTAGTGCTACCTCATGCGGGACTCCATGGATGTCTTGTCCTGTACAGTGTTAGACCCTCTTCTCTCACACCTCACCTCTCTCAGACCTATTACATCTATCGACAACGACCCTGGAAGCTGCCTACCCAGTCCAGCTCAATCCAGTCCAGTCCGACCCTGCCTGGATTTTGCTTTTGCATTGCATTTGCATCCAATCTCACCGACAGCGAGTACAGGTAGCCAACGGTCCAAGCTTCCTTCATCGCCCTGTCCCTTTTTACACTTTACACTTTCGTCTGTATACAACCTTCCTTCGCTCCTACTTCCAATTCCAGACGATAGGACCACCGACATCTGAGCCATCATTCATCCAT
Source organism: Fusarium brachygibbosum (assembly GCA_018886245.1). Lineage (NCBI taxonomy): Eukaryota > Fungi > Ascomycota > Sordariomycetes > Hypocreales > Nectriaceae > Fusarium > Fusarium brachygibbosum. Next base: position 753,162 of record MU249530.1, read on the forward strand.
CGAGCCTCCCTTCTACCTATCGATCGATCTATCTATAACGACATGAACCATGGATGAGCAGGTCTCCTGGCCGATCAAGATCCCCATACGTTCGTGATCAATCCGATAGCAGACAACCATTACCAGTATCCTTTGCGCGCACGAACACGATATACCATGCACCAGCAACCCCGTGGCCCAGCCAGGGTGTCATCCCCAGGCGCAACGGCCCAGCCGAATGTACCGTCTCGATCCAACAGTACCCGAGATGTCCTAGGCTCTCGCCCTCGCGCTGGCTCGAATATCGCTGGCCGAGATGTCCCAAACTCGCCTTCCCTCGAGAGCCCACCGACACCGGCACCTCCTGCTGATTCCGTGCGGAAACTCGATCAGATAATACAGGTATGGCATGGACGGCAAGCTATGCTGGGCTATCGAAAGGCTTAATCTTCTGGTTGCTAATACATTCCTATCTGCAGAATTTCTACGCAAAGGCCGCTGTACTTGTTCTCGACTCACGTATTAAATCCAAGCCTGCACGCGGCACTAACGGCGCGCGGAAACCCAATAAATGGGTAGGTTTTCTGGCTATCCCATAGACCTTCAGTGGCTGATTAGCGAATAGTTCCAAATCGAGACGGATGAGATTGACGACTTTAGAGATGAACTCAAGATCTGGAAGAATTGCGGTAGCTTCGATAACCACCCTCCTCCAATGGTTATCGAGGTCTACCTGGATGCATCTCGGTTGAAGGACAGCCAGAGTCTCGTCATTGTCGATGAGAACGGCAAAAGGTGGGATGTAATGGAGCAGTTGAATTCGTCTGGATCTTCTACCGACAGCTCCGGCGCATCACGGAGAAACAATGAGGTTGTTATCGAGAGGTGGCAAGTTGAGCTGAAGCACTCAGGCATGACGTCCACCGACTTTGGCCCGATTTTACCTACCGTGTACAAGAAGGCTATTGTTTTCTTCCGGTCGCTATTTATCACAACCCGGTTGCTTCCAGCATGGAAATTTGCCAGCCAAGGAGCTGCTAAAAACTCACATCCGGCTCTCATTCCCCGATGTCGAATACGTCTATCTCAACCTGAACGCTCGCGTTATGATCAGCTGCGCCTTCCCATTGATGGCAGGCCAGATCCGGTGACGGAGTATGTGTTTGGCGACCTGGAGGTTCCTGTTGGTCGATTGAGCACAGTTGTCACATATCGCAATGATTGCAACTTTCGTGTCGATGATTCTGAGGCTCTGTTGAGCTCTCGCTTCATGGGTGTGGATGAGAACTTCTTCAGGCCCTCCCTTCCTCAACAGCATGACACATCTAGAGCACCTGCGGCCGAGGTAGGGTCACTACGTGATCATCGATCACGGCCAAATTTGAGTGATATCCAGCAGGCTTATGGAAGCCTATCAACGTTTCACGGAAACGTTCCTATAGGAACCAGCCCGATCTCGGCTTTGAGATCAGTGCGACCACCAGGTTCCGACACAAGCTCGCCCCCAGGATCTCTCCCAGCACAACACGATGTAGATGGCCCAAACTCTCTGCCAGTCCGTCAAGGTACAGCACGACCGGCTCTACCAACTTTCGACGGCTCAGGTAGACGGCCTTCAGTATCTTTTCAACCTTTCAAGGCGGGCTCACTTTCGGGGTCACCTGTACCTAGACAACTCGATCCTGAACCTGCTTCCCCTCAATCCTTGACACGGCCAGGTATCCCTTCACTTAAACAGGCGGGCAATCGTACATCTCTCACGGCTGGCATGCCAGCTTCTTTGCGAGGCGGCCCACCTCCATTGTCAGGGGATACTGCAGTTGCAGGCTCTCCACGACCCGCGTCAACCAGTCGTTACAGTAGCAGTTTCACCCACCGCCGTGGACGCCTCTCGTTTGGAGGCGCTAGTAGAGCTGGAGACGATGAGCAGGGAAGTAGTGGAAGGCAGAGCTTGGCTTCATCGGTGGCACAGCCAGGGTCTGGGCTACTTGCTGAGGTGGCGGGTACCAGCTCTGATTCCCTCCGAGACGACAATGAACAACTTGAAGACTTTATTAAGGCCTTGGATAGTAAGAAGACCTTGCAGAGTTTTAAGCCTTCGAAAAAGGGTGAATCGGCGACGAACAAGACTGTGGCGCAACTATCTCGCTTTCACATGATGAAGGACTCAAATAACGCACTTACGGACTCGATGACATCGTCCGTGCAAATGCAGAGGTCGTCTAGCTCTTCCAGTAGGCAACTGACGAGCGTACCTGGGATGACTGCACCGGCCTCTGTGTCCGCATCGTCGTCTCCTGGGAAACCGCTTTCGCCGCACACGCCTCATACGCCAGCGATTCCGTCTAGACTGAGCGAGAATTCAATTATTGACTATACTGGCCAAGGACGGATCACTTCGCGTCAAGGACGAAGCTCAGATAACACCCAGCCAGGGACTATCAGAGAAAACACAATTACGCAAGACGGTACAACAGCGATTGATATTCCTCTTTCGCCACGACTTGCAACTTACCAGCGACGAGCGAGCTCCGTTGCGCTACAAAACCGGTCGATGGTTGATGATGAGGATACAGATTCAGCTTTTGCACACCGAAGTATCAGCTTGGGTGCCGATGATAGAGAGCCGCCTACGTTGAGCATTCTGCTTGGCAGACAAATGCAGCTCGAGGAAGAGTCCACGCAAAGGGCATCAGACAGACTTCAGCCAGCTACCGATCCCGAGAGTGTGGAGACACCAGATATGTTGCGGCAAGGGCTCTCGGAAGAGACCCCGCCTGAGGGTCTGATCCCGGCAGCGACGTCCAGCTCACCATTTGGACGTCGTCGATATATGGGCATGGCTTCACACAGACAAACCCCACCGCAGTCATCTCGTGGTAGCTTCACTGGATCCCTCAACAGACAGGTACGGGCTGATGATGACTCGGTCAACGAGGAGCCCTTGGTCTTTGATCTCTCAGAAATGGATCAACAAGGCCGACGAAGTATCGAAGAGGCGCGTAGTGGCACATCTGGAGGTCCAAATATTGGACCAGATAGGGGAGGATATGAAAGCCGCAGCGCTTCAAGACGGGGTTGGTAAGAACGACATATTACCCATGCATATGCATTTTGGACACACTGCAAATACAGCATTCATTTAGCAGCGAACAATGGACAGAGATCCATGACTTGATTAGAATTATGAGTTTTGTTTCAAAGGCAGCGGAGTTGCCGGCAGGATGGCGCATTGGTTGCCTGATGAATACAGTAGATTGCTATGGATGGAATGAGCGGCGTACATGGACATGTATAAATTAGTATGGGTTTATAGCAGCTATGAGTGTAGCTAGTAAGAGGCATCCTTTCTTCTGAGAAGGATCAAAGGCATTTGCAGCGTTGAATACCATTCTCTTGAGCCAGATGTTCTTGCCATGCCCCTTTGATATAAGTCTTTGTACGATGGTACCCAATCCAAGGACCGCGCCACGCAAGGACGTCACCAAACATAGTCAGGACGCGCAACTGGCCACGAAATTGTACAGACAATAGAAAGCCGTATTTGGAGCTATTCTGCGGTTATCATAGACCATATCGGTTTCGGTGCCTGTAGAACCCGCTTTCGGAAGCTCAGAAGTTTTGGAAGATAGAGACTTTGATAAGCTTGATCTTTTAATGTCAGGTAAGAACTGAGCATGGAATCAATCGTGATGTCGAGTTGAGTTGATCGCTCTCGGATAGAAGGGCTGTGCATGTGTGGCGCACGCGTGGCCACTAGCCACATGAACCCGAACCTGGACAGGCTACAGGGGAGCTTTAAGGTCATGGTAACCCAACCTAGCTCAGCCCCGCTGCTTCCTTCGGCTTGTTCGTCATCAGTGGTAAAGAAGAAGCTGGAAGGAAGCCTGTTTAAACACTCGTTTACCTTGCCTTACCTACAACTTTCTACAAGCTTAGTTTATCAGTTGAATTACACGCCAGCCACTGGGTACACTTACAAAGACGCCTACGTACGACGTACAATAACTGCCTACAATACCTCCTAAGGTATCTTTGAGACCAGTCTACCAAATCGGTTCAAGTGACGTGCGTGCCTGTGGAGTGCGACGGCCGACGTAACCCAGGGTCTTGGTACGGGATATCTTCATCTCGCATCACTGTCACCAACCTATTCCCAACCCTCAACTGCAACTTTGTCGCTTCAGTTGGCCATCTTCTTCCTACCATACGATCGATATCCGCACAAGATACCCAAGGCTTCTAGCCAACAAATACCCCACGCGCTCTTACCGCGTTGACATACTTTCCCCGCCGCCTGTCGATAACTGATACCCGACTCACCCACCATGTTCCGAGCCTCAGCAGCAGGTCCCTACGACGATATCGTCAGTACGTTGTGCTTCTCTCATTCCTGCCAGATTGAGCGAGCGAGCTTCCTTCAGTCGGCGCTCGTTCCTTTGTGTCTGTTCGTGCGACTAACCCCAGCATAGCCAAGGCCACCGACGAGAACCTGACATCCGAAGATTGGGGTGCCATTATCGAGGTCTGCGACAAAGTAAGCAACGATCAGAATGGCCCCAAGGAGGCTGTCCAGAGTATTATCAGACGTCTCGCGCACCGCAATGCCAACGTCCAGCTTTACACTCTTGAGGTACGAAATAGTCCTACTTTCTGCCGTCCCTAATTCAGAATTCACCTGCTAACCCCGAATCAGCTTGCGCATGCGCTCGCCCAGAATTGCGGAAAGAACATGCATCGCGAACTCTCCAGCCGTGCCTTCACAGACGCCCTTCTTCGCCTGACCAACGACCGCAACACCCACACACAAGTCAAGTCAAAGATCATTGAGCACATGAAGAGTTGGTCCGATATGTTCAGCAACGATCCTGAATTGGGTATCATGGGCGATGCCTACAACCGTGCTACACGAAGCAACCCGAACCTTCAGCCCCCAAGCGCTCCTCAAAAACAGGGTCTCACCGATATCGATCGCCAGAAGGAGGAGGATGAATTGCAAATGGCACTCACACTTAGTCTTCAAGAGGAGGAGCGCAAGAAGGCTGCTGCCAGTAGTCCAGGGGCGCAAGCTGGTCCTAGTAACCAGACAGAAAGTCCTGCTCCTGCAGCGCCAGCGCCGGCCGGCACTACTGCTGCTACAGTGAGCCGAGTGCGTGCTCTCTTCGACTTTGCACCCTCTGAGCCTGGCGAGCTTGAATTCAAGAAGGGTGATGTGATTGCTGTTCTTGAGAGCGTCTACAAAGATTGGTGGCGAGGCTCTCTTAGGGGCAAGACTGGTATCTTCCCACTCAACTATGTCGAGAAACTTGCCGACCCTACCGCGGATGAGCTGCAGCGTGAGGCGCAGATGGAGGCCGAGGTGTTTGCCGAGATCAAAAATGTTGAGAAGCTTCTCACATTACTCAGCACCTCCAACACAGCGCCCAGGGAGGAGGATAACGAGGAGATTTCCGTATGTTTCAACTGTTGCGCATGGGGTGGATGAACCGAGCTAACATGGTTTCTAGAAGCTGTATCACCAGACACTCGCTATTCGACCGAAACTCATCAAATTGATCGAGAAGTATTCTCAGAAGAAGGGTTAGTATGGCAATATTACTCGTGTAGTATATAGCTAACCACAACTAGACGACTTTACACAGTTGAACGAAAAGTTCATCAAGGCTCGACGGGACTACGAGGCTTTGTTGGAGTCATCCATGGCCCATCCTCCTCAGCACAACTATCAACAGTATGCCATGCGCCCGGCTCCTGGTCAAGGTTATCCTCAAGCTGGCGGATATCCTCCCCAAGGAGCGCCCCCTCAGGACCCATCACGGTACTACACACCTGGTCCCGGAGGTTAGTGATTTTTTTTTTAAAAAAAAAACTGGCATGTAAAGCTTATACTGACCCTTTCTTAGAGCAACCTCCATACCAAGCCTCATCTCCTCCTCCTAACTTCCAGAACCAAGCCCCAGGTCAATCAGCTCCCTTCTATGTAGCAGGAGCTGAGGTGCCCGCTGGCTCGCAACCTTACCCTCCCAGAAATGAATCTCCTTCCAACGGCAAACAGCCCGCCCCTATCAACACCTCCACACCTGGCCCGAACTTCAACCCTTACAGTCAATCTCAGAGCAACAACCCGTATGGTCAAGGGCCTATGGGAGGTCGACCAGGAAGCACCTATGGAGCTCAAGAGCTAGCCACTTCTGTTTACGACTCACCCATTGCGACCAACAACCCACAACAGCTTAATTCGGCTGCCACATTCTCCAGCTCAGTGTATTCGCCTGAAGATGCCAACGAGAACGCTAGTGCACCACCTGCTGGCCCTTACGGTGGTCAACAACAGCCTCAGCAATACCAGAGCTACAACCCTTCACAAGCTCCTCCTATGCCCACTGGCTCGGCCCCTCCTCCGCCTCAAAGTGTGATGACTCCTCCCCCTCTGCAACCTGGAAATGCTGCCGGTTATGATGCTCGCCACGGTCTTCCCAGCCAAGGCGGTGGTGGTGGACAGGGCCAGTACAAGCCATATGTCCCTCCTGGTGATGGTCCCTCGGCTCCAGCACCAGACAGTTACTATCAAAGTGGCGGAGTTTATTAGAGACGCGGCCGCCCGTCAAGGGTAGTCGACTTTTACTATAGCTTTCAATAACCAGCCTTGCACTTTTCTATTGCTAGGAGCTTTTTTTTCCAGTGGTCAACGGCCTCTTCTGTTCTACTTGTTTTGACAATCCATGCAACACGTATATGCTTTTCTGTCAGTTTGTTGGATGTGGTATTAAACTTGGCTATATGTTCGGGATACCAGGTTCTTGCTCAACGTCGAGGTGAGGTCAGGCACGGTAGGCCCACAAGAAGATAGGTAGATAGTAGGAAATCTATCCTTTGTGAAGCATGAGGGTATCAACACAAGCTTGCAAATAATTACTTAGAGTAGACGCGCAGCCCTGAAATCGACAAAGTCCGGGGAGGCTATTGTTAGTTATGTTTATATGTTTATTTACTTGGTCAATTAAACGCAGCAATAACTTCTAGAGATTCGGACTATATCTCCCTATTGGTGAATAATGTCCCTGTCAAAGAACCAGTTAAGCTATCGTTCCGTTTTACAACCTGAAACCTTGGCCGTCACGCCCCTGTAACAGTCCCTTTTTTTAGCCGCCTCCCGCCCCATTTTTCCCCGTCTCGATTTCCCTTCCTCCTCTCTTTTTACTCTTCCCTTCACTAAACTTGACCAAAAATAAATTAATTCACCTTCTTTCGAAGAAAAGCCCTTGTCGGCCATATTTAATTCAACTCTTCTTCTCTTGTATTTCAGCTGGTTCTGTAACTTGAAGTGTCTTTCTCTCTATTCCCCACATATTTACCAGTCTATCCGTCTCTCTTTGTCTCTTGAGTACCGCTTCAATATCACGCCACTGCGTTATCAACCTCATCACAATGAAGACTACAATCTTTGTCACACTTCTCTCTGCTGCTGCGTCTCTTGTCAGCGCTGGCATCGTCGTTACGCCTGTATTCTTTGACCAGATCGTTGAAAAGCTCTCTGGCGATTGCCCCTTTGGCGTGGTCACGCCCCAGGGCTGCGCGTAAGTGTTTGCTTCCATGCCCAATGGTCTGGCTTTTTATCATGATGCTAACTCTTCAACAGTCCTCAGCGCGGTTAAAGGGCCTGTATTCAGAGTGGAGAGAAAGTATCTGGTTTTGGTTATGAGATAGACCCGAGTCTAAGGAACTGTTCAACTTGGTCGTGCCATTCTTTGATGGACGAAGAAATAATACCATTTAAGCGTGTCTTTTGATTGATAGCACATGCAGCAACTTGCGTGATGTGCTAATAATAAGGTAGTGAATCAATTCAACCTTTAGTCGAGTCTCTTCTCTTATGTTCCTTCATCAAAGCCAAGGCATTGCCATACATGTCAAACCTCACTTCTCATAACACGGGTACGCAGTTCATCATATTCTGAGCATTGCCCTCCATCGACAAAGCTTCTAGGAGCTAGTGATGAGCGAATCTCGAACTGTCAAGGCTATCCTAGTAACGCGTAACGATTGATCATCACTTGCTTCTATGTCAATATCACTAATCTCAGATTTTGACTTGCGAAAGCCTCTATCCTGAAAACGATTTGCAAAGTTATGCGTTAGAACTTTTCACATCTAAGGATATGCAAGCGACGCTTAGCACAATGTAAGAAAAGGCGATCGTAATATAGAAGACTTGGCCGTTTGGCACGAGATACTGTATCGGGAGGTATAAACGATTGCAAGAGACCATGAATGTTCCCTGCCCAGATATGCTCAAATACTAGACAGGAATTCTCCCTATTAATTTGATCAACATCCTTGGTCCTTCGAGAAACGACAGCCAATTCGCCAGAATATTACTCACAACAATAGAACCTAGAAACGCATTCAGTCCAACTCACTGACATGATATTCGAGGTGTTCTAGGAGCATGTGACGATTTACTCCTAGTAGTTGTAGCAGATATTCGATATGACAACAAACGGACAAGCTTAATAGATTTGCGATAAAGAGTTCGTGCACGTAAAGAGAAGCTGCCATTGGCATCTCAGTACTGCACTCCAAGGACCAACTCGACCCGTTTAAACAAGAAAGGTGTCAGATCAAACAAGATGAGTTCTTGCCTTGAATTGGCGTTGAACATAAAACCAGCATATATCTCTCAATCACTCGAAGCTATTTTCGTTCAAATTTCCAGTAACAAAAATGATACAACCCCCCATAGCGGCTTTGATACCATCACATAGACATTTCATGCGGAACAATAACGATAGCAAGGCACTTCTATTGATCTAATCCGCCTAACTTCTCATCTTCCTCTACATTATAATGGATACCAAAGACTGGGACTACAAACCGGCTCTGCATTATTTCAGGTGCCTCAAACAATTTCAATTTGTAATAACCCTTATCCTATTCGCAAGTTACTCGGCGCCCACCCTTACCATGAAACTCTTGTGTTTGGAGTCGTGACATACTGGTTTCATATCAAGTCTATAACGCGGTTTCTATTTACTATATCCTATCTGCTTCGCACCCTTTTCCTCCTATTCCAGCGGAGGTTGCGAGAGAAGTCTGATGAGATAGAGGTAATCAGAGGTAATCACAACACAATGCACAATACTGTTCGTGACCGATTCTTATTCAACTAATAAACAACATATCTTGACGTACATTCACCTCCAAGTCCTAATATCCTATCATCACTTTGTCCATAGGCGGATGTAAACCCAAACCGTTCTAACTAGCCAGATACCCAAACTCCATCCTCATTAATCTGTCTGGCCGAATATTGTAATATTTTCGACTCAAGAACCACCACTGGATACTTACACCGAAAACCGCCAGGGCCACGGTCAAGCGGAATGGCTCTGCCTGTGTCTCTATAAACTTATCATTGTCTTCATGCGTCCGTAGTTGTGTTGTTGGCAGAGCCATCTCCTGCTGAAGCAGCTTGGAAGCCTCCGAAACGACCGCGACCGCCTCCGAAACCACCGCCTCCGAAGCCACCACCTTGACCACCTTGACCACCTTGACCACCTTGACCACCTTGGCCTCCGTTCTGATCACCACCTTGGGCGTTGGGGTCACCGCCCTGGTCGCCGCCGTTCTGGTCGCCGCCTTGGTCACCACCATTCTGATCTCCGCCAGCGTTGGGGTCACCACCTTGGTCGCCGCCGTTCTGGTCGCCGCCTTGGTCACCACCATTCTGATCTCCGCCAGCGTTGGGGTCACCACCTTGACCGTTGTTCTGATCGCCGCCCGCGTTAGGGTCTCCGCCGGCATTGGGGTCACCACCTTGGTCACCACCGTTCTGATCACCACCTTGGCCGTTGTTCTGATCGCCGCCCTGGTCACCACCTTGGCCACCATTCTGGTCGCCGCCTTGGTCACCACCGTTCTGATCACCACCTTGGCCGTTGTTCTGATCGCCGCCCTGATCACCACCTTGGCCACCGTTGTCTTGGGCCTGGTCTCCTCCGTTATCACCGCCGTCGTTGTTGTCACCACCGTTGTTACCGCCGCCTCCATTGTTGTTGTTATCGCCGCCATTGTTGCCGCCATTGTTACCGCCGTTGTTACCGCCGTTGTTACCACCACCGCCTCCGCCATTGCCTCCGACAGTGATGCGGATGCAATCGTCCTGAGCTCCTCGCTGAGCAACAGGCATGAGGACAGGCTGATGGTTGGATGCGGCAGACATACTGCAGATACGGTAGTTACCATCAGGTAGACCGCCTTCAACGCTGGCAGTCAGAAGACCCTGGCCGTTACCAGCATCATTGATACCCTTGAAGAAGGCAAAGACCTGGGGGTCCAAGGGCTGGGTAGGATTCAAGTCGGCACCAGTATCTTGGACTGTGATATGAGTGTGACCGATAATGTTACCACCACCATCAAGGTCCTGAGGAGCCGAATAGTAGGTGGTTGTTGCGTTGGTGAAGGAACCAGGCGCGAAGTTGATGAATTGCACCGAGATATCAAAGTCCTGGTTGGCTTGGATGTTGTCGCCGTTTTGAGGGCTTGTGAAGACAGAGGAAACCATGTTGTTGGCTGAAGGGATCTTTCCCATAGCTGCAAGAGGAGTTATTAAAAGGATTCTGGTAAGAAGGATATGCCATTACTTACGGATACCGTTACATGAGCCATCTCGGTTTTGCTCTCCGTTGGTGAGTGTTTGGCCAGAACAGAAGTTGATAAAGTTGTTGTCGTCTCTGCGCTGTGTTAGTGGTCTGTTTCTTGTCTTCAGTATTGTTGTTGGCTGAGACTTACGTTTGTGAGGCTGCTTGCTCATCCGAGCCAGGGTTGTTACCATCCTGCTGCGATCCGGTCTGTACGGCGTTGCCTTGGAGAGTGTTGCCACCACCGCCACCGCCATTGTTGCCTCCATTATTGCCGCCGTTGTTTCCTCCGTTGTTGCCGCCATTGTTTCCTCCATTGTTGCCGCCGTTGTTGCCGCCGTTGTTGTTACCACCTCCGAAACCACCGCCTCCGAAGCCGCCGCCACCAAATTGTCGTCGTTGGAGTGCGCGAGCCAGGGGGTGTCTTTTTTGAACCACAGCAGCGTCTGTGATGGCAGAAATGCTCAAAAGAGCTACCATTACACCTTTGACTTGCATCTTGAATATGAGTATACCGGTTGAAGGAAAGGGAAGGATAGAAGAGCTGAAGGAGAATAAAGCGTTGTCTAACAGTTTCCGAACGGTACCAGACCAATTCGAAACAAAGAAAAAGAATGGTCACAGACACAAAAAAAGATTCAACTAGGGCCTCAAAGGAACGAATGGAAGAAAGGAGACTACCAGAGCTGAAGAGAGAGTAAGAAGATGGTTCGATTCTGGGACGGTGGGACGAGGGTTTAAAGCCTTGTGGAAAACTGGAGATGACATCTAGAGATGATATCGGAAACGAAGTTGCCGAGAAAGATGCTTGCTTCCATTATGACAATCCCAGACAATTCAACGTCTCGGGCTCGCACATCAGACCGGATGGAATTCTGGGCGGTCGAGGGGGGGAGGGTTCTGTTCAGGGTCGCAACTCCATGAGCGAGGGCGAGGCCTGAAGCAAACAATCACCTCTCGCTTGTTCGGTAAGGACATGCCTGGCAGGGCCAAGGGGTAAAGGCCAAGAGGTAGCGATCAAACTTGATGAGAAACACCAAGAGAGAGCATCGCGGGACAAAAAGACAGCACTAGCTGTGTTTGAGAAACGATAACGGGGGCATGAGACAGCGGCAAGAGTAGCAGACAAGGCGGAGTACTGTAAGTAGTCATCCAGGGCCTGCGATGCCTGGGTTGAATAATCAATAGCAGGTCCAGATATTGGTTCTCTCTCTCAGGTGGCTGATGGCTGGTGTAACAAGAGACGTTGGAGGATGTTAGTGAATTGTGAGCAGGCAGGGCATATTGGTTAGCGCTTGGCTAATCTTGGCGGGTGTACATAATCCTGAGAAAGCTACCTAACAAGTGGTCGGCCTAGATTCCATGACGAACCTAAGAGAGAAGGTACGGATGAGTCAACAACGAGCCTGCCTAGGTAGGGTCCGATTCTGTTGCATTGTTGATGTTGTGATGCGGCTGGAAGCGTCTCAGCCCGTGCCTCCTTCCTTCCCTTTACGGATACTGCAACGGCTGGTGTGGCCAATCAGAGTGCTTCGCATGCTGTACCTGCAGCGGCTGTCAGGGGCCAAGGGGTCACCGCTACCAGGCACAGCGCGTTTCGACCTCTGAGGCTTCGAAACCTTCAACGTTAAGCGCAAGTGTCGGAGAGTGTCCACTCTGTTACAGTACCTGCATCTTTCTCTGTGAAAAACTCATTGATGAAGTCAATAGAGGCATTTCTTCAAATGTCCGTATCTTTCTTGCAACATGTAGAATCCTCCAGCATTGGCTTGGCTCAGGCATTTTCCACTGAATGTAATTACCGATTTTGTTTCAATCCTTAAACTGCAAACCATGCCAAGTGATAGTGGACATATATCATAGTCGTGGTATGCTATTGTCTCTATCTATACCTGGTCAATATCAAAACGTGGGAATGAACTCAACGAAAAGGAATAGGTCGGCTGAGCAATGGTCCGAAAACTGTAAAGGCAATTCAAGTCGATTATCTATCATCCGATTCCTAATTGTTCTCTAATAGAATTTGAAGATCGTCTTCGAGCCGGTTTTCGATGGCTAATAGGGTTGTTGCAGAAATGTCGCAGACGAGTAAGCGTCCATGAAAGACTCACATGAACGTTGCAGCCACGAGGTTGCATTAAACGTTGATCCTTGCACTGTAACTTGACCTGCGACAAGAAAGATGTATCACTGTCTTTTAAGTTAAGCTTACTATTCCCAGAAAAATCCGTTTACCTACCCCAACGTTCCAGTTTCATCCCGTTCCCTACTTTTACAAAATCCTTTCAGCATAATAGCCGGGCTGCCGTTTGTCTCAGGCTCAGAGTGACATTGAATAAACGAGCATGATTAAAGTGGTTTATACTATCCATTGCCTATATGATGTCATGTTATAAATATGTCCATGCATACTTTGGTTTTATAGGGCAAGGTTTTCATGTGTAATCTTGTTATTATCGTTATTCCACAGACCATAGCCATAGTCTCAAGTCAGGAGTCTGTGAATGTGCAATTACATGCCTAAACATCAACGTGAATCGTCCGAACATACTAACCAAAAGAACCAATAGATCAAAGCTCCTCAGCAATCTGATTCTGCTCAGCATCCTTGTAAGCCTCCACGATCTTGTCCAGCCACGCAGCCATTCTGTAACCGGCCTTGGCAACCTGCTCCTCTATGACAGGGGCTGCCTTCTCAAAGTACTCGCCCCCAAGTTCCTGACCGACAATAGCGTCGGGTCCCTCGGGCAAAACTGTAGATCCATGTCAGATAAAGCGAAATACAAACTGTTGCTGGGGCGATCGCCTTACCATGAGTGCAAACGAGCGCATTAGTCTCTTGGGACCAGGCAAGTGCCGTGTCAATTGGTTTCTCAAAGTCCAGATCCTTCAACCAGGACTCTTTCGCATCTGCAAACTTGCCATCTGTAATCTCAACAGCAAGCTGGTTGGCCCAGTTGCTGGCCAGCTTAGAAGGGTCGCCGTGAAGGCCGCCCAACAGCTTCTCGGCAATCGAGCTGTCCCAGACGTGGTGGAGATTGAAGTGTTTACCATCAAAGATCACCGACAGCCCATTGCCTCCCTTTTCAACATCTTCGTTATGCAGAGGTTGGTGGAGATCGCCGACAAAATGGACAACGAACTTGGCGGCCTGATTTCGCCTCCAGAAGGGCAGCTCGGGCTCGATTGACTGCTGAGTATAGTTGTGAAGGGCGGTGATAACACAACCATCATCCTTGCAGTCGCGTTCAAAATCAACGTCGCAGTTGTTAGGCGGGCGGTCGTGAGCGTCGATAAAGTGGAAGTTCTTGGAGAAACGGCCCCAGTTCGTGTATCGAATTGAGTCTGCCCATGAAGCAATCTTGGCAAGATAGTCCTCCTCCTCGTTATAAAGAATATACTTGAAGTGCGCTTCGGTCGTGTTGGCAACGAAGTGACCAGCAAGGTAAGCAGTGGTCATATGACCAAGACCTGTGGTTGTGAGCTCATGATAGATTGGTTTCATGGTGGAATGGACTTACTGCCCCAGGCAAAAGTTGCGGGCAAGTTGGCCAGCCCAAGAGCCAATGCACCGCTAGTGAGCTTCATGGTGATAGCGAGAGGCTTGTGTGATGAGGCGCTTATGGATGAGCGTGAGTACTGGACCGTGAAAGTCGATGTTGATGGTCACAGGATGGAGGAAACAAAACAAGACTAGAACTTTGCGGATGCGAGTGTAGATGTTTAAAGTAAACCGCCCTTTAACTTGAGAATGAGGCGAATTCTAAGTTGGATCAAAGCGTTTGAAGCTACAGAGCTGAACGCGAAGTGGTTGGCTGAGGTTGCCGTTGCCTACGTATGTTACCTTAGTCTGGAGCATGATCAATAGTCTCTCATGAGCTGTCAGGGGTCCAAGCTAGGCTGCGTGGGCTAAAGCTACGCGGGCTGGGGGAGGCGGGACGGGGAGCAGCAGCAGCAGAGCTTATGGCGAATCATGGGGAGCATGTGTCGCTCCACGTGAAACATTAAGCGTGGCTGGGAAGAAGGGAGATAAAGTTGGCTGAGCTGAAGTTGTGAATCTACCCTATAATGACTGAAAACAGTCGAGTGGCCTTTGACTACCTAACTTGGACCTCACTTCAATATATTCTTCATGGTAAACCTGCCTATAAATAATAGTATCATGAGATACATAGATACAAACGAGTCAACATCGGCTTGTTATCGAGGCGGCCCGAGAGATGCAGGGTCTCACCTCTCTTCCTCTCATGGCTCACGAAGAAAAGACTCACGCGCCTTGGAATTCCCCATATTTTAGCTCACAAGATCTTCAAGCCCACTGCGTCACTGTCCACGATAAGCGCTCGTTAATTAGCCAATACACAACCAGCAGTTACCAAACTGCAGCGATAAGGCCTCCACTATCAGACCCGACAACGGACGGGATTTCCTTATCAGACAGGGCAGACAGTGAGTGTCTTTTGCCTTGGTTAACCGTTCTTAGAGCAACTCTAACCAATAGTTGACTCTTTTTCATTCTACCTTTTCTTTGTTCTCTTTTATGTCTTTAACGAAGGGCTTAATAAACTGTGACGAGAAACGATCGGCTCTGAATCTAAACGCTTGGGTTGGACAAAACACGACCCTTGTTTTTGGAAGAAGATCTACACTTGCTTAGCTTCTTTGCTTCGTGCAGTGATAAACTAGATCCCCCGATTTCGTTCCTTCCTTAACTGTCGCTCGGTGCCCTCGTGATACCCACCTTTGTCGCACCACCTCCATTCTTGCCTTGCCTATTCTACCATACTACTTGGTCTTGGTCCCAGATCTGGATCTGACCTCAACTCTTCATCCTCTCTTCTTCTTTCTTCTTACCGTTCCAATCTCTACGGCCAGACGACGATATCCTCGCCATGCCTCTGTTGGCTTCAACCTCAATCGCCGCTGCGGCGCATTCGTTACCAGTCACATTAGCTCTGTCAGGTATCTTTGGCAGTATTAGCTTGACTTCTTGGATATGCCTTCTGGTGCGTTTCTCATTCGCGCGTCTTTGTGTCGCAGCCTGCAGCTGCAATCGTTGTCGCATGCCCTTTGACCCAGCTTGGCTGACAATTCCTTGCAGTTACCCCAATTGTTCGCCAATTACAAGGCCAAGAGTGCTGATGGCCTCAGTATGGCCTTTCTCATCGTCTGGCTTCTGGGCGACGTCACAAATCTCATCGGTGGGTTCCTATTGAGAAGCGCATTCCTATATACCTACTCCAAATCAAAATTTGTCTCCGGCACCACAGAGACAAATACCATTGTTACGCCATTTTCGACGCCCTTGTCAGAAAATTTATTATCGGCTAGAAGTGGCTTGCGCCCACGCCAATCTTCACATTTGCTAACTTTGCATCTTTAGGAGCCTTGTTCACCCGCCTAGCTCCCACCGCCGTTGCCTTGGCAGGCTACTTCTGTATTGCCGATATTGTCCTCATCGGTCAAGCCGTTTACTACAACGCCCTCAATGCCCGCCGAGCGAGTCGCCCCGAGGAAGCACGACCCATTGATCCTTCAGAGGAATCGCCTCTCATCAACCGATCGCGCCGACGAAGTTCTTCCTATGGCCTCCCGGGGTCTCAGCGCCGCCATGCGACACATACCGAGTCCTCAATGGAGCCATTGAGGAAGATTGTGACCGGCGAAGACGACACACCCGATAGCAGCCCTTGGATCCACAACACTCTGAGCCTGCTCGCTGTATACGTCATTGGGTTTGCTGGCTGGTTTGTTTCATACAAAGTTGGCGCCTGGGAGAGTGGTGACCCCGGTACCCCCGATGCGCCTGAAGATGCACAGACTCCAATTGAGCTCGCAGGACTCATTTTGGGATATGTCAGTGCAGCTCTTTACCTCTGGTACTTTTTCCTTCGTGACTGAAGCATGAGAATTATACTAATGTGTTGTAGTGCTCGAATTCCCCAGATCATCAAGAACCACCGAGAAAAGTCTTGCGAAGGTAGGTTTCAGTTCTTCTTTAGAGCACGATAGCACCCGACTAACAGACTATAGGTCTCGCACTGCTTTTCTTCATGCTGTCCATGAGTGGAAACCTCACATACGGTGTAAGCCTGGTTGCCTACTCCCAAGACAAGAAGTATCTGCTCAACGCGCTTCCCTGGTTGCTTGGTTCTCTGGGTACCATTGTAGAGGATCTCATCATCTTCGCCCAATTCCGAATCTACTCCAACATTGATCGAGAAAGTGCTATTGAGCCTTAGTCGACAATTGACTACACGGACGGCATAGTACCGAGTTTAGAAAACATAAGAGGACGACTTGGGGAAGTCTAATGTGCATGAACTGGCGTTTCATTCATACGTTTGGCATTGGTTGATTTAGTTACTGACGGATGGGTCGAGACTTGGATAAAATCCTCAGGATAGAGGTATAGGAGACATAATGCTGGTCGAATTGTATAGGTTTGCTCTTCAATCAATTCCACGAACATTTCAATATACTTCTGATGTCATTGGACGTTCTAGGCATGACCCATCGTAAAAACACGGGCCTTGAATTAGACGATAACTCGACCCATGAATGAATCCATCCTCATACCATAGTGGGGTCAACTTCCACTAATGGCGAGTCGTCTCCGATGACGGGAGAAATTTGGCGGGGTTGTCAGTACTCACTTTACTAGTCTACTGCAACGTTAGACTCACTCGCCCTCAACATCAAAATTTAAAAACATCTGCAACCTCCCTACAGACGTTGACTGACCTGATCTGGGCATTGTATCTTCTACTTCAAGCGCTTTCATACAAAATATACCCATAATGGCTTCTCAATTCCCTACCAAGAAGTGCGGTATGTCATTTCCAGCCCTTACTGCCCCTCCATCCGGTTTCGCAACATCCAATGCTCCCATGCCACTATCTCATCGTTGTCGTCAAACATCCCCAGGCTAATTATCTCTCTCGTATAGGTGTCCTAGGTGCCACTGGCTCTGTTGGCCAGCGATTTATCCTTCTTCTCGCTCAGCACCCTTACCTCACTCTCCACGCCATTGGCGCCTCATCTCGATCTGCTGGCAAGAAGTACAAGGATGCTGTTCGATGGAAGCAGGCCTCTCCTATGGGCGACATCGCCGACATGGTCGTCAGAGAGTGCAAGGCCGAGGAGTTCAAGGACTGTGATGTTGTCTTCAGTGGCCTCGACTCGGATGTCGCTGGCGATATTGGTATGTCTCCTCTTCGCGTCTTATGACATATGCCCATTGACGATTCTTGCAGAGATGGCTTTCATCAAAGCCGACATCCCCGTCTTCTCCAACGCCAAGAACTACCGTCGCGATCCTCTCGTACCTCTCGTCGTTCCCACCGTCAACCTCCCTCATCTCGACCTCATCCCCCACCAGCGTTCCGTCCACAAGCTCAACAAGGGCTTCCTCGTCTGCAACTCCAACTGCGCCGTCATTGGCCTCGTCGGCCCCTTCGCCGCTCTTCAGGCTGCCTTCGGCCCCATCTCTACCGTTTCCATCGTCACTCTCCAGGCCGTCTCTGGCGCCGGCTACCCCGGTGTTTCCAGCATGGACGTGATCGACAACATCGTTCCCTTCATCTCGGGCGAGGAGGACAAGCTCGAGACCGAAGCCCGCAAGATTCTCGGACGTCTAGATGACAACGGTACTGCTTTTGTTGACCAGGAGGGTCTCCGCGTCTCAGCTACCTGCAACCGCGTCCCCGTCATGGACGGCCACACTGCCTGTGTCAGCTTGAGCTTCGAGCGCAAGCCCTCCCCCTCGGCTGAGGAGGTTCGCCAGGCTCTGCGCGACTACAAGTGCGAGGCCCAGGCCCTTGGCTGTCCTTCGGCCCCTGAGCCCGCTATCAAGGTCTTTGGTGATGACGAGCCTGACCGTCCTCAGCCCCGTCTCGACCGCGACCTTGGTCGTGGCTACACTGTCAGCGTTGGCCGTGTACGTGAGGATGAGGCTGGTATCTTTGACATTAAGTTCACTGCTCTGAGCCACAACAGTAAGTCTATTACTCCGTCATCTAAAAATTCGACTCATACTGACTATTTCAGCCGTCATCGGTGCTGCTGGCTCTTCGATATTGAACGCCGAGGCTGCTATTCTCAAGGGTTATATCTAAACAGCACCCGTGGAACAAGGAAAATTGTGAAAAGTTTGTTAAATAGTAAATAAAATAGACAGGAGTATTCATCCGGAGTTTCATATCTAACCACAAAATACGAGTGATAACTGTCGTAGGCCAAGGGCCGGGCAACAGGGCGTAAGATAAAGATTGGGCAACTTAAGCAAATATGAGTTATAAGAAGTACTGATACTTATCCACTCACTATCCCCGTTTCGAGATAAGAGGCATTATCTTGTATTTATAGTGAGCATACACCTCTTTCATTTATAGTCATAGTAGAGAAGCGATATGAATATGCTAATTATTCAAGATCGTCTGTGAAATACACACAGCCGCCGACCAAGGGTATACCTATCTATTCCCATTCCTGCGCAAGTGTATTGACACCCATAATGCGCGACCCGATAACTATAACCAAATTCATCCATGTGATCTAAGCTCCAATAATCCATGCTGTGCTCTGTATCCCAGTGCGCCAGCTGTCCATCCTATTGCGCCAGCCAACAAATACCAGAAAACTCCAATGATATACAAACAAAAGGCCAGATCCATAGCTTACTGGCTGTTTCAGTAAGCAGACTGTACGTAGCATCAGCGGCTGCGGTCCTCGGGAGAAGGCGATCTCGCCCTGGTGAGGCCGTTGGAGAAAATGCTCAGCCAACCATCATGTCGGCTCCATCGTGAGGATCTGGTGTCGGACGAGTGCAAGCCTTGTTCAAGATCCGACTCTCGTTCGTCGGCACGGGCCCCGGAGCCTTCTGCAACAGTTCCTTCGTCGTCATCGTCTTCGTCATCGCTTGCGTCGTCCCGATATGGTTCATAATGGGGTTCGGAAGATGAGCCGTGAGCGAGGGATCGAACAACATCGCCCTTGCAGATAGGGCAAGTTCGTCGGCGGGTAGTCAACCAGGGGGTACTAGTGGCAATTAGTAATTGAGCGTAAAAAAGATGAAATATTCGGTACTCACATGCACTCGACGTGGAATTCGTGGCCACAGGGCAGACTCATTACTTGGCTTACACCGTCGACGTATTCTTCGAGACAGACCACACACTCAACCTGGCGTCCCATATACTTCTTCCATTCGGCAGAGAACCCACCCGAACCCTTTTCACGCTCAGATTTAGCATTGATCTTGGTTGCGTTCGAGGGCGTTGGGATGGCTTCGCTAGGTGTCGATCGTGTTTCATCTTCGGGCGCACCGGTTGAGCCTCTTGACCGAGGTCTTGCCCGCGAAGGAGACTCTTGGAGAAGAGGCGTGGTAGGCGTTGGTGCAGATGGCGAGGGCGCCCTTGGGGTGAGAGTTGGTGAAGGAGCGATTGTGTGAAACGTGCGGACGGGGAGACGCTCAACGACGGACTTGGGTGCTCTCCAACGCCTTCGGCGGATTCGGGCGCGAAGAATTAGAAGGGCGTATACGACAGTCAATGTGACCAGGGGACTAATAACCAGTACGAGAAGCGTATCGAAAAACGGGCTAGCATTACTCGTGGGGGTGATGGTGACCCAAAGGCCATCGTGTGCGTCATCGTCGACTTCGTCGGGGTCTTCGTGGCTCTCGCCGGATCGGTCGATGGTGAAATCGAGCGCATTCTCTTCGTCTTCGGTTAAGAACTCGACAAGAATTTCTTCCTCATCAGGCTCAAAACCGTCGTCGTGTGTGTCGTAGTTGGAAAGAGAAGCCTTGGGTGGGAGAACAGGCTTATACTTTCTGGAAGTAGCCGCTTGTGTCAAATCATCGTAGTCGTCCTCAGACAGTAGAGGGTTTCGCACCTCCTTGGGCGATTCTCTTGCCGCCTTATTCTTTCGGTTGACTGTCTTCCTGGAATATCTAAGAGCTGTCTTTCGCTTTCTAGAGGCAGGCTTGGCAGAGCGCTTTTTATGTTGGGTGGTACCGGCGGACCGCCTATCATGAGTTGAAGCGGTAATAGTGGACTTGACTGCGTCTTTGCGATGCTTCTTGGACTTGGGACCCCGCTGGACTCTCAGAACGGAGTTGCCCTGGTTGTCCAGTGTATCCTCGATAAAGCTGCCGGGCTGTGTAAGTGCAGACAGCAGCTGTGCGGTAGTGCGGGCAGTAAAAACAGAAGGAATGGTGACATTATCAACTTCGGGACCATGTGCAAACATTTGAATGAGAGGGCCGCCTTTCTGATTATCACCAACGATGACTGCGAGAGCGCCTCTTCGTTGTGCCCACATTACTTTATCGAGAAAACCGCAACCGCCTCGCATGATGAGGGCAACCTTGCCGTCGATTTCGGAATGGTCGTGCGTCGCAGAAACATGGCTAGAGGTGGTGTGACCATTACCAGCGTTAGGGATGACGACCCGACCTCGCTTGGCGCGCGCCGAAGAGCCCGACTTGGAACCGGCAATAGAAGGGACAGCAGCCCTCAAAGCCTTGTGTAAAGCAATGGCCTCGGCCCTCTCATTCCAACCTGGGACGTCGCTGCAGCCCAACTCGCCAGTGCCATGTATAAGTGCGTCTTCTGCAAAGCCACTGCCGACCCATAATTGACCACTTAGACCACGGATGGCCAGTTTTGGGCCAAAAGCGGCGGGACGGGCGGCAAACGAAGTGCTGTTGTCGTCGGTCAAGCTGATGGCAGCATTTGGTGGGAATAGAGAGAATGGCGTATTGTAGTACATTGAGTTCCAAACGGACTTGGGTGACTTTTCTCTGTCGTTATTGTCATGGTCATGATCATCATGAGACCCTGAAGGCCTGGAGTCGGTTTTTGTTGTTTTGGTCTTGAAGTTCCTCCCAGCGGGGTAATCTGCGTATGCGGATCGAAGCGAGGACGATATAGCGCGACAGAAGACTAGGAGAGAAACTGCGACGAAGAGTATGAGGACGAAAACGCGTGGAGGACGCATTTTGAATGGCAGGTGAGTACCTCCAAGACTGAATGGAGAGTAGAGATAGCAGAAGGAAAAGCAAAAAAAAGGAAAGAGAAGTAGGAGGATGAAAGAGAAGAAGGAGAGAGAGAGAGCGAGGTTGGTTGGTTGGTGAGCTGAGGTGTGAGTGAGGTGACCTTGGGGTCAGTCGGAGATATACCAAAGACGTCACCTCGGGCCTAGACCGATCATCAGTTGATTACTGGTCTGGATGGAAGGTCGGATGGAAATATCCGGAAAAGAAAGAAAAGATGATAGGAAACTATGACATGGTTCTGCGGACTGTGAGTGGGCTTTTAATAGAAATAAGTTGAAAACAACAAGAGTTTATGCGGTGCTATGCAACAAGAAGCTTGGGGATGAGGATGCAATGGAGAGGAAGATTGATGTCAGTGTGGCTGGTTAGAAAGTTAAAAACCAATCAATCATCCATTCAGAGAACGGAGCCTTGAAGAGGTGTACAAAAGAAACAGACAGAAGCAGAGAACAGACGACAGCTCGAGTAGTAGGTAATCGAGGTCTAAACTATGGGAAAGGAGCGGCTCATAAGGTCACTCGTGCACCAAAAAGTCTACTAACTACAAGATATCAGTGACGACAAACAAAAGACTGAAGAAGCTAAAGCTGATGAGAGGGGCAGAGGGGGAAAAGACAAAGACCGCACGCGGCATACTGAGAGCCATGTGCCGTAAGTGGAGGTCTTGGGGCGGGGGCTTTTAGAAACAGAAACAGACTACAGGGGGGCCTGTTACAGCGCTCGCGGCAGGGGGACCCTCTGTTTACTTGACCTGGCCTGGTTGTGCTCTGATTCTCGACTTGACTCGCAGTTGAGGAAAAAGCTTAGCCTAGGCTAACTTTGGGTTCTTTGGTCAAACGGAGATGTCGACTTTTAATACCGGGCACCCAACATTGTCCCAGAATCAGTTGATCAAGTAGAGTAGATACACAGAAGAATAATGAATCCAGCAATAGACAGGTGCTGACTTGACTGAGACCTGGATATCCCAAGCCGAGACCATGATAACCGTTCCGAAACCTACCTACAGAAATGGAGCTCCTCTATCATGAATCCAACCCAGACCCAACTCAGCTGGACAACTCTCGTGGGGGGCGCGGGCCTTGAGTTGTCTTAAGTCTAGACTGTCATGATCAGGCGCCCACCCACCAAAAAGCCAAACCAAAACCAAAACCAGGGTCTTGTTCGCTTGGACTTGGCCGTCACATCACGTCACATTACGGAACCTGAAGGGAGGGGCCATCAGATCCCAGCCACCTGCAGACTGCACTGCAGACTGCTCCATTCGTATCGTGAGCTAAGTAATCGGGTTAGTCTTGACGCCGCAAAGTTAATCACGCTGTTCCTGGTTCTGGCTCTGTCTTGTTCCTGAAAGACTTCGTGATTGACTCCTCTTGTACCGCAAACGGCTTGAGTTATTGTGCAACAAGAAATTTCAACAGAGAATGAATGCTCTTGTACAAGCGCAACATAGTAATTCATTAGCCAGCGATGCAGTAATTTCCCTAGTAGGCAGGAGTACCTTGCAAGATCGCGTGTTTTTGTTCTGTCGTTGGTGAAACGGTCGGCTCTCCCTGTCCTGTCAATGGTAGGTTTGTTTCTCTCATCCATGGAGCCTGTCAATTTACTCACGGGCCTGACACGTGAGAGTGTCAGGTGAGCTTACAGAACAGACACTGGTTAGCCAACTTATCTACTAGTAAAACAGGACGAAATCGCATCTGTAATCCTTAATTGAGGAAGTAAATCAATCTACAATTCCTAGAATTTGTACAGCTTAACTCCGCATCTCAAATTCACATGTAACTTATCCAGACAACAGTCTCCTCCATGGATGTTTAGGCTTACGCTTCGTCCAATCATCTTCGAGATGCTTGCGCAACACTGAATACGAATTCACTAATCAACCTCGTATGAGATCAATCTAGAAAACCCAGCATCTCATCTTTGCATCTCCCTTCATATCTCGTACCTGATCTACAGATGCCTAATATGGGTACAGTAGATTGTTAGTATGTTTAGTTGTTTCTTGCTTCGGTAGCCATGTCAAGTCTGGGCTTAAAATAGATCGTCCCCCTTGGACCAAGCTTCAAGCTCTGTCATTTATCATTCCTTTGACAGCAAGCGATAGAGCTCAAATTTGAATTCACGACAAAGAAATCTTTGGGCTTGAATTCAACAACTTAATACTAAATAGCGACTCCTATTGTCCGGCTTGGGTATCGCTCTATCGGTATCACCGCCTTCCGGCCTCAACAATCGTTACCAAGATCGGTCGTGTATT
Source organism: Fusarium brachygibbosum (assembly GCA_018886245.1). Classification (NCBI taxonomy): domain Eukaryota; kingdom Fungi; phylum Ascomycota; class Sordariomycetes; order Hypocreales; family Nectriaceae; genus Fusarium; species Fusarium brachygibbosum. Next base: position 777,106 of record MU249530.1, read on the forward strand.
CTATAGATCGTATTGCATTGTATTGTGGTACCAGCCCAGCTCAGCTCCGTCTTGTTTCTGTTGGTTCAACATGGCGTTGAGGGATCCATGTCGCTACGCAACTTGAGCTTTGTTGCCCGGATCCAGGCACCAAAGTCTGTTTCAAAACTTAAATTGAATTTGTTATTAGTCATATTCAAGCGTTTATTCAGAGCCTCGAAATGATTTCTTGCTCGATTGCACCGGATTGGGCGTGATAGTGGAGGCTTTTGATCCAGCCTCCCTCCATTGATCGACCAGCCGATTGTCCGTCTCCAATCCGTCTATTCATACGTCAATGTCTCTTAACAAGACGGCTCCTTATCGTGATAAAGTGTCACCAGAAGTCAATAACCCAAAACAAGGCAATGCATGTTACGCTATATCCAATCATCGCTGAATCAGTGTCTCGGCTCACAACCTCTATCCAATCCGTCGCATCGGCCGTAACCACCTTCCAAGATTTAATCTTCTGACTGTAGCATTCCGTCGGCCCCGATCACCTTGCCAACGTCCCATGCTCTCTTTTCTCCAGCCTTGGACCATTGCACGCTTTCTGCTGATTTCTCATCTGTACCATTTGCCCGTTGTATCTGCTCATCGGCGAAACCGGCTGCTTTCATACGTTGCTCCTGGTTCTGTCGTAGCTTTTGGCGGTCTCTAAACACTTCCACGGCATCATCCCAGGTATTACCATCATCATCCTCGTCCATTTGTATGTCAGTTTTCGGGTCGTATGTCTCTGAAAATCGTCGATCGATACCCGAGGACCCTCCCACTGTTCCTCGGCCCCGGTATTTCGGAGGTGGTGCGGGTCCGATGAGATCTTCCAAGACATCCGAGTCCTCTTGTTCCTCATTCCGTTTGCGGTCTTCCTTCGTATCCAGAGGTGATCGATGTCGATGCCTACTCTTAGATTCCCTGGGTGATCGAGACCGTCGCCGGCGTGTAGGCGTTCTAGACCTGTCTCTCCGCCTATGACTGTGACGATGACGGCCTTCTTCATCCGAGCCTCTATCTCTGCTTCGCGATCTGTCGCGTCGCTTGTGCTCTCTCCGCGACCTATCCGATCGCCTGGAATCGTCGTCCGTCTTACTGCGACGATCTTCTCGCGACAATCGACCGTGTTGGCCGCGATCGCTACGCCTATCTGCGAAGAGATCATCTACATCTTGCGCTTGTTCACGCTCTGATTTTCGGTCCTTGTCGCTGCGCTTAGAATCCCTCCTTGACGAAGAAGGTCCAGCCTCATCCTCGGTTCTTGGTCGTCGTTTGCCACCTAGAATGGCATGAATATCACCCATTTGCCGCCGTCTGATGTCGTTTACGTTGGGGTTTGTCTTGCGCCGTTTAATTTCTTCACTGCGCTCGAGGTCTTTTAATCGCGCCTTGGACTCGGCGGCCTCCTTGGCTAATAGCGCCTTGTTGTGATTGTCGGTATCTTTAATAATATGTCGTAAAAATCGGGTATTCGGTTTCATCATATTCGCAGGTCTGAAGCCATGTCAGCGACAGACATGCCAAAATCGATCGGGTTCTATTACTTCTTATTCGTGCGATATGCTTCCATGCCCATGGTTGAGTATTTTAAAGAGCAGTCACTTGCCTCCTGCGAAAGGAGGTCGGCGACGTAGTCATCGGTTAGAAGTTCGTTGTTATTCGACATAACGGCGCGTGCTTGAAAGCCCAAAATTATGAGACAGCTTCGAGATATCTATGTCGATTATAAAATTGCGTCAAAAAAGGAGTTTCAGATTTGAGATGCAGCTGGTACCTTTCAGCTTGAAGTTGCATCTAATTGATGTCAGCAGACATCTGCCATTCTTCACCGCTCCGCATACTGCAGCACACCCGCACTAATCTATATTGGGTTCATTGTCAACATCACATCCGTGTTCAAAGGCCAAATGATCAACTCTTTATACATAAAACTCTTATTTATCTGGTTAAACCTTTAGCTACAATACTCCCACGGCGAACGACAAACCTAAAAATGGGACAGCCCGATCCGCAAAAGGTTTTGGATACCTTGACCAAACTCCAGTCAACACAAGAAATCTCAATCATCAAACTCAGTGAACCCATCTCAAACTCAAAGCCTCAAGATGCACGGCAACGTACATCAGATGCGTCAAACTCAGCCTTTGATGCACTGACTCCTGCAAGCTTAACAGCTGATCTTGCGCATTACAAAGAACTATTCGCCAAGTTACGGTTCTCTTATGTGCAACAAGTCACAAAGGAGAAGTTTATCCGAGCCATTGTTGGTGATCCGCCTATGATTGTCACCATGGAAGAGAATCTTGAGCTCGAGAAAGAAAACATGGTTGTCAAAAAGCAGCTCAAAGAGCTAAAGACAGAAGTCGCGGAGATGGTGACTGATCTTGAAAGACGAGGTATCGAACTGAGCAAGAAGTACGAGAGTGTGCAGCTCGAAACGACAAAACTGCGAGAAATGCCTGCCAAAATTGAGGAACTGGAAGCGAGGATTGAAACTCTGCGTGCAGAGCAAGAAATGCCGGACGGAACCAACCCCAGAATGAACCTAACACTGGCCAAAACACAAGATCTGGTCAACCAACGAAAGCTCGAGCAGCAGGAACTCGCACGGGAATTGGAGTCTCTACAAGCCAAGGTCCCTCGAAAGAGGAAAGAAGCGGATAGGCTTCACATAGAACTGCAGCCCCTGGAGACTAAGCGCCAGAACAGCGCGACTGCTGCTCGTGAGGCAAGGAGGAGAAAGGCGGCGGCCTTGGGTGGTGCAGCAGATGACCTGGAGGAGAGAGCCCGCTGGTGGAGAGCTAGCGAGGGCGTGTTGACACAGGTACTGGATATCAAGAACTAGGGTTCAGTTCGGAAATGAGGATATGTAAATGATTATGTTATGGCCGGCGTTGGAAGGATGGGAATACGGTATTGGAACCGAGGCGTTGGAGGCTGCAGTGCTGGCTGGCCGAATCGATTGCCTTGGGATACCAGCTGCGAGTAGATATCTAGTTGTAATATTAAGCATATTTTAGATCGGGTAATGTCTTATAAGCTTGCTTTGTATACTGCTTCCACACCATGGCGCTGGAATCGTCTTGTCTAGAAGCCAGTGTCTTCTCTCAACTACAGCTCACTGATAGACGTGACATGATATCTCCAATAACATACTCACGTTTCATCTAGTCGGGCAGGAGAAAGCAATTCATGCTTTTGAGCAAGGCAGTCCCTGGTTAATCAAGTGTGCGCAAAACCTCAACATTCGGACCAGAAGATATTTAACATAAGTATGCATCTTAGTTTGGCGATTATCCTGTTAACAGATACTGCCCATCATTTGGACGAGTTTGATAGCATGCTTCTGAACACCTTCATTAGTGCTTCCTACAGTTCACTAGAATGCTTTTCAATGATGGCCTCCAGCTGGAAGGAAACCTCACAGCATGTGGCACTTGATCCCATATCCAGCCAAGGTCACTACAGGCAGAGACCATCCAGGTGCAGAACAAATATGGGCGTGAAGGATTTGGTTTACATATATTCGCTGCTGCTAATTCTAAATGGCCTGCCTGATGAAAAGGTATGGAGTAGAAATTGTTCCACTTTCTTAGAGTGTCAAGCAGCCTGAGAGTCTAATCTACGAGTTGCATCAACCGATAGGAGAAATCATCTATTTCGGTTGTTTCTTCACTCCTGCTTCGAAAGAATCTTCTCAAAATAAGTGAAGCTGAGTAGCCGACACTCCTGCATTGGCCTCTTTTCCCAAGAGTTCTTACCAAGATATCAGATCAGCTCCTCGTAGACTTGGTCAGTAAGTCTGATGTAAGTAGATAGGCCTTGTGAAATTATCAAGTCACAGACGATCACTATGACAACATCACATTGATGGTCTACCCCTGTTCCAACTCAGTCAAGTCAGATTTACATTTGATGGTAAGCAATGCGAAGAAACTCTAACGAATCCACTGGAAAACAAGCAACTTTCTTTCAGCCCCTGACTCTCTTCTGGGTGTGTTTTCCATGTATCACTGCAGAGCATCGACCAATCGAATGTCTGACTGGAGAGACAATACAAATCAGACAGAAGGGTGCATTCTGTTTGAGCTTGTAGCATTTACAGCTATCTGTATATCATCAACCTCAGATGCACCCATATCATCTTGCCGTGACCCAGAGCGGTGGAATGAAAGACCTGTCCCATGAGTCAGCTACCTGTACCGACTTATCCTGTATTTAGATCGGTGTCAGGAACCATATTCTTAAGGGGCAATTTATTTCGACGCTACACTGAAGGTCTCTTCCAGGGCCTACCACAACTTTCGCAGAAGAGTATTATTGTATGCCGTATTGCTCTGTAGCTTCATTATACCCCTCTGGGTCCTCTTTCACTGCTCACTGATGAATAATCGCCACTAATTCAGTCCTAGATGTCGATAAGCAGAGAGACAGGCCATGATGCGAGGGGTGCAAAAATCTATATGGCGGTGTAGCTGACTGTTTTGCCTAGTTAGAGGAGTGAGAATCTTAGCGATAGTATCTGGTAAGCAAACAACGATGAGGTCGCTATTCTAATAGATGATAACATGTACTTATAACCCTTGAGCCAAGACATGTAGCACTCCCTATTCATCTCAACATGACGCCTGGAAGGTCGCGCCAGAGCCTGGTCTCGACGATCTAACGCGCTGACATGAGGGCTTACAGATGCTAATTTAGGTCCAATGAACAAATGATATGAATGGCATTTGGCTTCCATTTGTTGCAGAGGCATCAAGTCAGCGCTACTTTATAGGTTAGATTACAGAAGTGAGGCTTGGATTGCATGAGGTAAAACCGCCCGACCAAAACACAGTTATCCATTCACAAGGACCTTTCAATCAATTACCATTATGAAAGGTCAAGCGGTCAGTAAATCGTCGGAGGATAGGTCAGCATCGCCGAACTTCTAAAACCCGATCGGATCGTCAAGAGCAATACGCGTATCCAAGTTTTGACATGCGACTCGTTCGCACGGAGAATAGCAAAGGCCGACGCGGACACTGTACGGACAAATTGACTGTGTAACAGCGAGAGGCCAGGACAGTCTGATCGGGACCCGTGAAGCGAAGGCGTCCTTCTAACAAGTGTCTTGATTATTTTGTCCGCCCAGGGTCCAAACCCTCTTTGTTTCCAAGACCGAGAACGAGGAGAATGGAATATTGGCCGAGCCAAGCCAAGCAAAGCACAGCTGCACAGGGCACATTTTCCCACTGAAAAGGCTTGGCTCTGCAATGGCGAGCAGGATTACGACAGAGTTTGAAGCTAAGGGCGGTGATTTCGTATCTCGTTTTCAATTTTCCAACCAGTAATTACCGCGCACAATCTCACTCTCGCAAGGCACAGCTCGGTCTTGAGTTTCGTAGTTGTGTCTTGTGCCTACGCTGCAGGGGTACCGCTGCTCTTGGCAAAGCATGGCATAGCATGGAGTCGAATCGAATGGTTTACCCAGATCAGCAAAGCCGGTCGGTCGTCCCATGTAGCGTATGTGCGTGTGCAAATCAAACAATTACGGCGTATACAGTCGCTGCTCATTGTACGCGTAGGAGGAGGCTTGGAAGACCTTGGCTGGTGTCGTTACGTGGACGAGCGGTCTAAGCCTCTGCCAGGGAAATTAGCAGACAAGCAATCAACCAAGCAAGCTAAGCTGGGCGGTTGATGCTTTGCTAGGAGATGCCTGATATGTAGTCTGTGGTTTAGGCTGCGACGTTCAGGTCTGTCCTCGGACTTTGCGTTGGATCATTGGAGCAGTGATCTGCTACATATACACGTATAGTGTTATAGGGTGACAGAGGGCGGTAGTGTCGCTTTTTCGTGTGTGAAATTGCGGGTGCATGTGCAACATGGATCCAAGCGAGGTTGGAGTTAAGGATGCGGATGCAACAGAATACGAAAATGAAGGTTGCGTTAGGTTGGGACAGGAATGTTGGTTGATGAGACTTGACATGTCGATCATGAGTAAGTGAAACCCTGGCTGTAAATCATCAAGGTGAGACCGAGTCTAATTACGTATGTCGTCGACTGCAATAACCATGGATTAAGAGAAGTCACTGAGTAATTGCGTTTATTGACTGGTCTACCATAGGGATATGCTCATCTAGGGATTGGATGCTGCCTATAGAAATTCTCCATCATCACCATCTCAAAATTCGGACTCGCTTCGCCATGGAAGGGGCACGGGATTTCCAAATGGAAGTTATGGAGCACATAGGTACAGTTAAGGTAGGAAGGTACGTATCATGGACACTGGCAACTCAACTGCCTCCCGCATCTCGGCCCCACATCTGCACATGCACATGCACGCCTACATTGCACCTGCCGCATGGCATGGCCTATTGACACATCCAAAGCCCCACATGATCGTTTTCTCTTTTAAACGAACATCCATCAGGAGAATGCGAGGAATGCGAAAAAAAAAAACACCGCTTTTCTTGTTCGGCCCTCAGGCCACACATACATGGACTTTCCAATATGGGAGTTTCCTACCTTAAAAAAAGATCAATCAAATATAGTAGTCACAACTCTCAAATAAGATATGCATTAATTAGCCCACCTAGTAGGCAATTGATCGACACCCAGGTTGTTTCTGGTATGCCATTCGATGTTATGTTATCCAACGTAATACGCTTACTGCGTATTACATATACACAAAATTCAACGTTAGCTGAAGCTTAAAGACTCGCCTTTACACAAAAAGTAAGGCGCAGTTGAATGTTTCAATGAGTCGTCAACAATTCATCGTCCACATTATCGGTACGATCTATCAGCATGGATGACCTTTTTACTCGAAGTAGTTATAGCCGAAGGAAGAGTGTCCTCTGACAGCGATTAACCTCAAATGGGCATGGAATGATGCACCCCTGCCTGTCTCATTCCCTGCCTTTTTCGTTCGTTCTTTTCTTCTCTCTTTTCGAGGATTCCTTCCTTTTCCTGAACTATGACTCCGTTGACCGAGGCCGTGACCGTGACCGTCCGTGGCCCCGCTGCGCACCGGAGGGTAGCAAAACCCCGAAAGCCGGACTCCAATGATTAATTGGTCCATTTCCTTCTCAACTCCGCACTCCGCGGGGCGGGGACCACTTGGGGCTCCGCGGAGGAGGTAGCTACGTACCTACCTACTACTACAATAGAGTAACAATCTGCATCACCTACTAAAAAACCGCTGACTGATAATTATTATCCAGTTCTTCAAACAAGGGTTAGGTATTTTGTATCATGAGGTCAATGGCACAGTAGCTTCTTTCCCCTATCAGTGACAATTGAGTCCTGTAATGCCTCCTCAATCATGACGTTGAAGATAGCCGGATCTCCCAAGTTACAATGGTGCACCGTCACTGATACAGTCGCAGTCGTATACGCTGCTAAGAAATCATAATGATGCAGTGTGTAAATAGTGAATTGTTGAGGTCGAAACCCTTCAACTGCATGCATCCAACGATGTACAGTGCAGTACAGTGCTATATTGTACATGGTGTCTCTAGATCGCGGTCTCATCAGTCAGCATCAAACGTTTGTTTCGTCCGTTGCTTCGTCCGACACATGGCATTGGTCGCCCACCCAACAACAACAACACAACAACGTGCTAGGGCTGACGGTGACACACATTCCCTACCTCGTCTGACTGATCAATTAGAATCCCCATATGTTGCTCTACGAGCTCGCTAATGAATTGATTAATCAACCCATTCATCCATTGTTCTACTCCTAAAAAAGAATGAGGGTGAAAAAGACGCCATCGGCAACCATATCCACCTGTATTACTAAACTGCCTCAATATCCCGTTATGCCCAGGGTTCGGTTTTTTTCCCACTTCCACCAAAAAGTCTTTAATGCTATTGTAAGCAGCCCGCAGTGCTCGGGCTGCTGCTACTGTACCCAGCAGCCTCAATAACGGATTGAGCACATTTGACGAGGAACCAATCAATTCCTGTTCACCTTTTTTTTGGTGGGATCCATCTGCTGATGGTAAAATGATGAATGATGAATGATGACTCTTATACCATCTTTATCAAGACGGACTAGCCTATACAGAAAAGAGGCAGACGAGCTTTTGAATCATTGGTCATCAAACGCATTTCATTATCAAAACTCCAATCCATCCAACAGCAGCAACAGCCTCTCCCGGATTTACGGCTCTCAGGGTACGTTTGGCTTTGATCCCACTCCGAACAAGGACGTGTCTACACTGTACTACTGTATTACTGTACAGCTTAGCTCCGGGTTTTCTGTACTAGGACCAAATCAGCAGAGGCGTGTCTCTAACCCTGCGGCTCCTGAGTGTCACTGTTTTAGAGCTTAGTTATACGCAGAAATGTTTGTGACAACTTTTTTCCCCCTCAAGGTTGAGTTGTGTTGATTTGCAATCAGTCCTTCTGAGGTGGATCCTACCTAGTAAACCAAAAACTTGCCCGAGCAATTGGTTTAGCTTAACCACAACCGTTAAGAACAACACTTGATTACGCATTTGGACCGTTGTTACTCACTCGTGAATGGTCCGTGCTAAACCTAAGAGCGAGGGAGAGAGAGAAAGTGTGTGTGTGTGTCCTACAGCATTAACATGGGGGGACGAAATCTGACAGCTCGGTGATTTGCGCTATGGATCTTCAAAGGACCCCGAGACTCGCAAGAAAGAGGGGACTTGATATAATAGGGGATCAAAGGTCTAGACCGTTTCAGTGAGATTGTAGCCGACTGGTTCATGATCTGATGGAGGGGGGAAAAAGATGATGTGCTGTGTGCCTGTGGCTTGAAGATGCACATGCATGGATACAGTGCAGTATTATTAACGTTGAGATGCTGCTGCGGGCGGTTCAACGGGCGATGGCAAGGTGGCTCACTCGATGTAACTCTGTAAGTTGATGGATATTAGTTAAGACAGGGTAAACACTCGATACGGCAGTAGAGCAAAACAGAAGCAAAGTAATTGAAGATGATCATCTTGGGAGTTGGATTAGGTATGGTAATGCACAAGTCTATCCAAATATGCCGTCTAAACTTTACTCCATCCCTTTGTATGGCCTCAACTTCAAAGTTGCAGTCATGGTCGTAGCCAAATCTCTCATATCATACCTATCCCTTCCACGACCACGTCGGCCTTCGGAAAACATACAACGCCGCACCAATTCTGTGAATCCGTGCCTTTTAACACCAAACCCCATGGGTATGTATAAACCCAGCTGAGAAAAACGAAAACACCTAAAAACCCACAAACACCGTGCCCCGTGACAAATTATTGACGAAACAAAGAATGGCCGTAAACAAGTCTAATCGTACTGTACAGTCAAGGTTCAATTCGTTCGGTCGATTGGTTCATAGTCGCATCGGTTCGCCATCGTAGCCTGAATAAATCATTGGATCGCCCATGCCCAGCATCACTTCAGGATTGGGACATGAAAGGACATGAGGCTTGATTGTTCCGAATTCCGATTCCACAAGACCCTGATTCAACATATCCATGTTGGCCATCATACCGCTTTGTTGTTGTTGCTGTTGTAGAAATTGCATAGTAAGGTCGGTGAGTTGAGGCTTAACCATTGGCCAGGCAGGGAAGTTGTTCATCGAGGGAGATTGTGAGGGGAACAGCGTTGAAGCGTCGATCTCGGGCGGTGGAGGGGCGAAATCGAAGTCGGGAGAGCCTGTGAAGCTCTGCGGTGACAGGGTCATGGCGTTGGTGTTGCCAAAGGCGGCTTTTCGGTAGTCATATTCGACGTCGATGTCGGAATGATCGAGTTCCGATGATGACGCTCGCTCGGTTCGGTTACACACTGAAGAGTCTGTGTCCTTGATGGACTCCTTCTGAGGCTCTTGTTCCTTCTGCTGATCCTCAAGCTGTCGAGCCAGCTCAGCCATACCGGCCTCATCCTCAGGGAATACCGAGTGCACAGGAAGATCGATGTCGCTGTTGGGGCGGATACATCCGAGCTTTTGGGCGATGTTGTGGATTACGGGTTGGCCGCGATCGTTTAATTCGGGCTCGCCCAGATCCCATGATTGGTTGTTTCGGACCATGGAGTAAAGTTTGTGGACGGTAGCAATCAAAGCGAATTGGGTGTTCTCGAGAACTTCGGCGTAACTGTTGCAATTGCGTGTAAGTGAACTGCGGACCACACTGTTTCATTTTCCGTGGAATTTCCACATACCCTCGAGGCAACTGCTTGTATTCCATCTTCTTTCGTACACCAGCAGTACAAACAAGACCGTCATCTTTGCATCGCTTGCAGGGGAATTCACCGTCACACTTGGGCTTGTGTTAGTTGAATGTGGGGGGGTAAAATAGTGAGTACATGGAAAACGTGCCTTGGTCTTCTTCATGCGACATCGTTCACAAGCCTTCCACACACGCTTGTGTCGACCATCCATGCCAGTTGTATGTGTGACATGATCGTGATGGTGAATTGCAGCAGCGTTTGAGCTGGCTCGCTTGGAGGTGCGGTGCACAGGCTTGACCGACTTGGTACTTGACGATGTGCTCTTTCGAGAGATGGTCGACTTATGATCCTCAGCCGGAGGAGAGGGCAAGCTACCTGATCCCATTGTAGCGCAGTAGTAAAAGCTACAGTATCTATTATATGCCAAGCAATGTGGGTTGAGACTCAAGACGATCCACGATCCAGGTCAGGTGAAGGATTAATGAGTATTGGAGTAAGAGTAAGAGGAGGGAACCAAACACCTGGAATGGATGGATAGAGGGGAAGAGGATATGTATATGTATAACAGACTGATATTGAGAAGAAAGTGAAAGATGGGGGGGAGGGAAGTAAAGAAGAGAAGGGATCGAGGAGCTTAATAATAGTAGTAGAAGAGGTAAGGATCCATGAAATCGTGTGTGACTTGGTACGGGAGGTACAGTACAGTACGTACAAGACAGTAAGTAGCAGTCATGGAAAGTTATGTTATGCGCAATGCAACGGCCATGAATTATGGATGGGATTATGTGAGAACACCTCAGTAAGTCCTCTTCTCTTAGACCACAGTGCAGTCATTCTGATCCTAATCCCAGTCTTGGATCCAGATCCACGCCCTTCACTTCACACCCACACCCAATCCCGGTGCTCGGAAGCTTTTTTTTCGCTGGTAGCGGTAGGAAAGTTCCCGCCCGCCTGGGAAAGGTAATAGGGCGTGTGCATAGTCATCGGCGTGGTCTTTATGTCCGAGAAGGCGAGAAGGGAAGAGAATGAGAGAGACAGAGAGAGATTTATCAAACAGGGATTATGGAGCGACCCGATCAAGTCAGGGGAGACCCACTAGAATGATGAGTTGATGGTGTGGGCCTCCACTAACGTTAGGTCCTCGGCTCTCTACAGTGTAGTGCAGCCCGTCTACAGGGCCCCAGTCGGAGGCTAGAGGGGCTTGACGCACTGCAAAAGTCCGCGTAGCGTGCGGACTTAAGAGATGCAGCACCTAGCGTAGCCAACCTAGAGGTATCCATGGATGGATTGATGGAGGTAGGTATCAATCACTGATTATCAGTACATCCATCATCCATTATTTGGAACCCTGGATGGCTGACGGGAGGTTTTGGTGCTTCCTCTGCAATGGTGCTTGCTTACACTGGCAGCTACAAGAGTAGGTACAGTAACAGGTAGAATAGAAAGGGTGCATTGACATCCATAGGAAAGTGATTGGGCATCCATATAGGGACTACTAAGGGCATATTCAGGGCGCATGCAAATTGAATTCAAACCTAACTTGAAGGCGAGGCGATCAGAAGCAAGACCAGACCAGGACAAGACCAGGAACTTGATCAGATTAGTAGGGGACGTGTACGAGAACGAGAACAGACCTTCAAGCCAAGGCCAAGCCAAGCGAGCTGGGGTTTGACGATCCTTTTTCTCTTGCTGCCTCGTTCTTTTCGCTGCCCCGTGGCTGTGGTTTTGTATTTTGCATGTTATTAGTTATATTAACAATCACCGCCCGTCCGTACCTAAAGAGTACAATAGTGCGAAGCTTCGGCTGCCAAGGACCATAAACCTAATGCGGACCACAATGCTGCGCTGCGCTGACCTGACTGCCGTTAAGTTGGTGTTTCGATTTGATTTGACGTTGCTGGCTTGGGAAGCTTGTTTCCCAAGGTTTCAGAACGGCAAATGATTGATTACACAGGCTGCTGTGAACTAAACCTGCGCTACCTCACTGCACTGCACTTCAATGTAAGACGGATCAATTAATGCTTATTATTTATTGTATTAGGGTCGGGTGTACAGATGACCGACCCGGCATTGGTCCAAATGGGATATGTACAGTCCTGTAGTATCTCCCTACTACCGCTATCTACTTGGACGGAGTTAATTCCTTTGTGCGTACACCAACACCAAGATTGTCAGATATTATCATGTGTGTAAGACGTTACCTGACTAGAGTGGGAGAACCCACTCAGCGTATTATGCAGTTATTTCTAGATATCTACCTACGTATAGTGAAGGCGTATATATTCAAGGCATCTCTCTCTCTTTCTGGCCAAGAGCTTTCCCAGACCGATCTCATCATCATTGTTGATGAGCACCTAACCTTGGTTGCTGATGCATCGTAGATACTGGCACTGACTGGAAATTAGTACATATTGACGTTAGATCAGATCAGTTTCGGTGGAGGCTTTAACACCCACAGCCTACGGTTCTATCCACTTATTGCCGTATTTCCACCATTCTTGTTGCCACTGACCGAATGGTTGGCGCTTCTAGAAGGGAGTTGTAAGGCAAGCAAGCCCAATTAGCAAACCTGTAACCCGAGCCCGATCGATCAAAGGGGTCACGGAGTATTGTCGGTCTTCCGTGGTACCGACCTCCGTACAGTAACAGACAGTAGTACCACCTAATACTCGGGTCCGTTTCCATATCGTAGCATAGGTCCATGACCTGATATCCACATGCCCACACGTTCCCAGCACGGCGGATCGAGCAAGAATTCGCTAGTTTAGCTTGGCCAAGAGGATAAGATGAGATACGTACCCCCAAGGAACCCCGAATGACAAATGCCGCTGGAGACATTTCATTTCTCTAGATGAACTGACAGTTGACAGACAAGGATGAGACCACCTTTAAGTTCTCATGGCCACGCTCTGCGGCCGTTGCACGATAGAATACCTAGGGTGCGGATCAATCTAACATCCCGTTATGTGCGGCAACCCCCGAACTGATTAATTCCTTTCTTGCGAAGTGGTTGTGATGATGCTTCAGGTGACTACTGTAACATAACTCATGGGGTTGGGAGCAGGGATATCGATGTTCGGCGCCGATTACAACGACCGGCGCCGATGACAGATACTGTAGCTACTCATCAGATCCGTGGCAAATGAAAGAACGATCGTCTTTATTCAAAGGTTAATTATATGGGCCTGCCTCGGCTTTCGGTTTGTAACAACCAGCTTTCGGTAATGCAGACAATCCAAGAGAATCCAATTCAACCTGGACCCAGACTTGCTTTATGGGCTGAACTTCAATACGCTGTGTTTGTGTAGACTAATGTTAATAACGCTGAGTAAGTGTGTTATACTACCATGTGTAAGCGGGAATTTAGACGCAGGAAAATCTAGCGCCAGAGGGTTTAGCTCCTTGTAGTTGAGAGCAGCCTCATCTTCATCATTGAAACTTCACCTTGACCCTTGAGTCCCACAGAGCAGGGAATGCATTAGAGTCCCAGAATAAGTTAATCAAGTACGAACCCTAAGCAGTATACAGTAAATAACTAATCAAACCCCGTTGCCGAATTTTGCTCTGATGGCCACCATTTGAGAAAGCCACCGTCAAGTGCCGCTCGGGTATTGATTTATTGTAGGGCTGGTACATACTGGCAGACAGGTTCTTGGCTGATCCTTGAGCTGTGCGGCAGCAACGGTGATCAGAAAGAAAAGCTCACCGTTGAATTGCCGCGATGATACATTGTCGGGGTCGCGGATTTAGGCGGGTATACATAACATCCATAGGTAGCATTGCTTGCTTCGCGGGCGTCTTGATCATCCAGGCTGGTGACGAACAAAGAGCCAAGACTTTTGTCATTAGGGGGTGTATCACATAAACTACAGCACTCCAGACATGATGAGATTTGAGATTATCTCGTCAATCAATCTTTGTTTCCCGTGTGTTTGCGGGTTTCTGTTGCCCCGGGCTCGTCTATCACGCCGAAACCGTTCGGAGTCCGCAGCGGAACGGTTTTCCGCGGAGTTTTCCTCTTTGTTTATTTCCTTTTGCTACCCAGCCATAGCGAAAAGCATAAGCATGTGCATGTGCTTGATTGTTGCGTAACTGACAATGAGATCAAAGTTGAGTGAGGCACGGTAGTGGTCGATCAGTTGATCCCTTTCTTGGTGCAACTGCCGAATGGACGAAAACCTCCGCAAACCGCCGTATTTCGATTCCCGAAAACCCAGTACTAGCGAACCATGCTAGATACTGTAGCATTCTACTGAGAGCATGATCTCATCATGTGGTCTTCTGTTCTCTTCTCTTTACTGCATTGCCGAGAATCGTTCAGTGCTTCTGCTTCTTCGTGGTTCTGTACATAGAAACACAAAGACTCTCTCCCATCAGCTCCCCTGGTCGAAAGAATGAGCTGTCAAGTGAGATCCCACATGCCATCTTGCATCGTGGGTACCTTCAAAAAGCCTCGTCCTGAGCCAAGACACAGAGCTGAGTCTTTATTGACCAATCATTGGAAGCCAACGATGAAAATTGAGTCCATGTTTCCGAGCATCACAGACGTTAGCATAGTAATACTGGGATTGATTGATTCTGTTACGTTACACGTGAATAGCTGAGAATACGGGTACTCATCAGGCAGGCTGATCTGATCTGATCCGGTCTGAAAAGAGAAGAGACGTGTATTTTGATGACATGCTAATTGTTATTGACTGACTTTATTGTGAATCAAAATCAGGCCATTCATTTACTAACAAGCATTAGCTTCTTAGATGGACTAAGTAAGAATGACGGACGGGCCAGAGAATAAGGCTCCCCGACAGCGGAATTATAGCCGCATAATTCTCCAAGGTGAGCTCAAGTCCCATTTCTGTTTCCCTTCTTTTTTTTCTGTGGTCTCTCTTTTTTTCGCATTCTCTTTTTTTTTTCAATGCATGTTTTCTTCTTTAATCCACCTTCTTCCCCACAACTTAGCATGCTATAACATCTAACCGTCGACGTCATTGTGCTCTTGATTACCGAACAAAAGTCCATCCCACTTGAGCAGATTGGGAGTTTCGACAACACTTGGCCTTGCTTGGTTTCATCGGCACTTGTTTTAGACCAAACTCTGTTTGTTGTGTGTCGTCAAAGAAGAAGTGAAGAAAAAAGAAGTTAGTCAGGGCGTGTGCTGAATATTCGGGCTGGTCAAATTATGCATTGATGCATTGGTCAATGACACCAATACAGAGGAAAAGCGAAAAACCCTGATCGCCAAGAGGGGGAAAAGCGCTAGGTAGCTTCCAGTGGATAAGCACTGTAGCACTCCATGTCTTGTGAGTGGCCGGAAATAGAATCCACGCGCCGGGTATAGCGTTATCCTTGTCAAGGATCTAATACGTAAATTCTATCAATGACTCGACTACTCTCAAGTCAAACTATCTTTGTTCAATATCGCATCACAACTGCTCAAATATTTCTCATCAACTTTTAATTGTAGCCGTCGTAATAATGCAACACCAAACTTGATCATGATCTCATGACACAACGCTATCGGACGTGATATCAGCAATGTTATCTTTAATACCTACACCACGTTTGTAGCAGAACCTTGATAACTAGAAGCCGGAGATAACGACCATGTGCAGCAAACGTGACCTGCAACGGGCGTACCTAGGTAGTGGTAAGCCGCTGTGCTGTCAGGGCTGGCGTCATACCAACGAGCAACAAGTTGTTGGTGAGAAACAAGGCGGCTAAGTTTCTAGTCTCGGCCAGTTGTTCCCGTCGCAAGTCTAAGAGTTAAGCTCCAGATTGATAAAGACGGTTGGTCAATTCGGCAACCGCCATCCGAGAAACGTTATGTTTATTCGTGATACAAGATATGATGTCGTTCTCCGACCACGGCTGACCTGACCTGGTCCTATAGGATCAGCTCCTTTCAACCGCGATACGATATCTCAGTCAAAGCTTGGCTTTCTCGATCAAGAACTTGCTGACCCCAGCTTGAAGCTTTCTAGAATTCTGCTGTGTAAATCCGCGGGGTTTCCACGGCCCTATCTTGGTCGGCACCGGAGCGGCAGAGGTGGGTATCCCTTCACCTGGATCAGCCTGTCGGATTGTAGAAGACCTTTCGGGCAATACCGAAAAAGTGACAGTCCATCACCATCTGCATCGTTGCACGGACTCTCCATCAACCCTTTCGGTGCCGATGTGGGGTGTCTTCCGTCTCTCTTTCTAGGCCATTGCACTGCATCATCGACAGCATAGTTTATTCTGCTCAAGGTTCTGCTACTGCCGTTGAAGAAAGGGATTAAAAGTATGCGCAGTATCTAATGTTAGAATAAGATGAGATCAGCGGCGGCTTGATACTCAGGGATAACTGTCAGTCCAGCCCGGTCCAGCCCAATTGATCTGCCAATGTAGATACCCGTTTGAATGACCCAACTCGACCTCCGTGCCGAGGGAGGGTGTACAATTACGGTAGAGTACGGTACAGTACAGTAACAGCATCTGATCCACTCGTCGTCAAGTCGGCGTTTAAACCTCCGATGTTCCAACTTCAAGAGCCCGTCGGGCTATTCTTTGATACCACGCACACTGCATGACGATATGTACCTATGATATGAGAAAACTTGTGTTATATGCGCACTATCTCCGCGGACCGCTGACACCTTTTCTAGACGACGTCGCAGCCCTGGGGAGGATTGGGAATCTTTTTGTATTAGTCAACTCTCCTTTGGGGAACCTGCAGCAGGAGATCACTGTAAAGCACATGGATCAAGGTCAGGTCGGCATTTGAGAAATGCCTCAGAGTTGAGATGAGACAAGACAAGACAAGACAAGAGGACAATGCTGAAGAACCCACTTACACGCCCCTTTCTTCCCCTCCATTTCCGTTTTCATATTCCGATTATCGATCCTGGCCCTTGATGATTTGCTTCCGTGCAGCATGAGCTATGGATCCGTACAGCTGAGGTCTACATAAAAACGGCTAGGACGGCTGGAACGGTTACTGAACGCGGTCCTGGGACCATGTCACAATCCTTTGAGCTTCAAAACTAAAATAATAATTTTTTCTTAGCTTCTCTTGCCTTGAACACCCCGTTTAGCCTCACTAGACTCTTCCGGGACGTGCTCCCACATACCAATGCCGTACAGTATGCCATGCCATGCCTTTGTGAGCCTCATAACCCGTTCCTCGGCCCCACTCTGCCGATGTGGGACTTTTTCCCGGACGAAACCCGTTCCTCGAACCACGTTAATTTCCGTACAGTACAGGACCAGACAGCAAGTATCAACGTCACATGATAAATACAAGAGCCTCATGCTATGTGATAGCTGATCTCAGTGCCATCCTCGTCTTACCTAGTCTTGAATCATGAGCTTCCTTCTCCCACTTTCACAAGCAAAATCACAGCGGTTTCACATGGCCATGGCTCAGTCAGTCCCTGACAGTTCTTGTTCGGCTAAGCCGAGGACTCTCACGTCTATAAACTGGGCCTATGTAGAAATCTGTTGAAATATGGGACCTTGATGGAGCCTCCCTAAATCCTCATTATCAGTTCATCTGGAAATCCGGAATTCGGTATTGGCGTTAAATCCTTTGTCAGCAGCACAAGCCTCACTGCAAGTGTCTTCAGCTGCCTCGGGGTCAGGTACAGAAAACTTAGGTCTACTTGCCTGAGAGACAAAACAATTCAGTCATTTTATGGTAGCTTAGACCCACCTCCATGTCTAGCGAAAGAACGCTCGACACATCCTGTCCTAGCTCCTCGATAAGCCCAAGAATCTGACCCTTCTTGACGTATCGGCCGATCGTGCCCCAGTAACGGGTAGCCTTCGTAACTTCGAGATGCTGGACGTTTGCGTAATAGTGATCGTTCTTGCCCTGAACGTCCCATGCCGTTTTGAGAATGGAGAACAAGAACGTCCACCAGACGCATCTGGCACGAGGTCTGAAATCCGTCAAGAACTTGAGCTTCCAGTTGTGCAGCTCAAGCAAGTTCGAAAAGCCGTATTGTTCATGACTGAAAAGCTTCTTCTCGACTTTGTGAGATATTGCGAAAATTGCGACGAATTGCAATGACTTTGTAGTCCTTGATCTTGCGGTTGCTCCAATCCCGTACTCGGTTGTGTCGAAGTTCTTCATCGTCAAGAGGGAGTTGGGAGTCGGCGGGGTCGAGATCAATGTCTGGTACAATGGCGGTCAACCCAGAATCAAGAGCCACCTCGATATCGTGGTCGAGAAACAGTCCGTTGCGATGGGAGAAAAGTTCCTCAGAAGCGTTGTCTCCATGAATTGCACCCATGTGCATGGCCTGTCTGCATGGGAAGAGATGTGCAGCATTGATCACGTCTTTCTCACACCATTTCCAGCAAACCGGGTCCCATAGGTATCCCTCTGCTGGCTTGCCTTTGGAGCAATGTTTCTCTTTTATTTCAGTCCTCATGTTGTGCTGAAAGGAATTGTCTCGGTGACCTGCCGAACCTTTCAGGTTCCAGCCAGTTGGAGAAGTAGTGAACAGATTGACCCAACTTTCCCAGTGAGTCTTGGATCCCTCGGCAAGAACGACAGCATGTTTTATGATCTTCTCTTCAACCTGTTGTGTTAAATTGGTAGAGGGTTGAATGAGGAAGAAACAGCTGCTTTTGTGTGCAGTTAAATAACTGATGCGTGAGTTATAGCGTACGAATTCACCTCGGTTAGAGTTCAGTTGTAAGGGTAACTTCTAGTTATGACTTTTCTGAGCTTTGACCTGCCTAGAAGAGGTCATTTTACTGTTAATTACTAGGCAAAGCCGGCCACGAAGGGAGTGACATACATAGAAAACGAAATGGTTGGAAGCACCTTCCGGCTTTGCCTCTATATTGTGAGCCGGCTATTGACTGGCTGCAGACCTATACTATCCTTCCTAAATTGGAATTGGTGGTTTAAGAGAGGGCAAGAAAGACCTGGCAAGAGGCCCAGAAGGAAGCGACCCAGTAAGAAAGAGAGGCCTAGTAAGAAAAGGTAAAGGAAGAAGAGTTATGCCGAGGCAGAGGCTTTGCCTTGCCTAGGATGACGGAGTTAGCATTATTTTGTAATTTTGAGTGTATTGGAAAGCTTGGGTATCTGTTTAAAAATTAAAGTATAATAAATGACCCTTTCTTTTACTGCTGGTTTGCGCTGGGGGATCTGGTGGATTCTGTTGGTCTTGGTGTCGAACTGAGGATGTATATACAATACAACCCCTGTAAGTTTGGGTGCAGGCAAGGAGGTAATAGAAAAGATGACCTCTAAGCTTTAGGGTATAAGAATAAATAGACTAAGGACCTGCTCTAAACTGGCCTAAACTGACCTACTGATTTAGTCTCTTATGCTCTTAGCGGCCAAGTTTTCTGATACCCTGCGCCCCTTCACGATATCAAGAAGCCGGTCACAACTCTCCTCTGCTATACATCATTGTACATGATAAGACGGGGGTGTTCCTGTTCACAAACAGCCCACGTCCACGCGGCACTAGGCAAGTAGTTCATGAGAACTGCAGCTTTGTGACCGTAAGATGCAGGCTCGAAGAGGTTCGGATCATGTCGGCGCACTTTCTCCACAGCATCAGCCGTGGCCAGCGCGAGGAAATGCTGGCGTTTAGCTCCTTTAGGGAGTACCCTATTCCGAGGTCAGTCAAGCCTAGGTCCAAGATTACAAAAACGATTGTGGTTGGGTACGTGGGAAACGTACAATGCGTTCCCAAAGATTCCATGGCATAAGGACGGCTCCTTGGTTAGTAGACCATGTCTCCAGGTTATGCTCTCCCCCTTTTCGATGGCTGAATCGATACGGCTTTGAAGATCGGGGAAATAAGGGCGCAGGGATCGCAGCGAATACAAGAATCCAGGGGCGCCATGACACCATTGGATTAGACTTGCGCTTTTGCCCTCCTTGAGACTTCGTGCACTTGACGGCCAATTTCCGTCTGGTAGTTGAAGCTCGAGAAGCTTCTCCAGACGTTGGGTGAGTTGTGGAGCGAGCGATGGATTCGAGAGAACAACCTGCGTGATTATACCAATATCACCATGAGCTGCCCCAAAGTATCGTTTTCCATGCCACTCCCAATTTCCTCGTCCATCGTCGTCCGTGGACATGATCCTCTCCGTTAGTCGTCGAAGAGGAGATTCGATAAGAGTCTCACTCCTCGGCATCCAGTGTCTCACCATGCGCAGCAAGTACAAGGCACCTGCTCTCCCGTATGGTATCTCCGATGGGAAATCATCCTCCTGAGGGCTCGTGTATGGACCAAGAAGTATAGGTATGTTGCTGAGGAACTCTATCAAGTGATCTTCGTCTTTCGTCACGCATACTCTTACTGCCTGAAATGACAACTTTTCAGACGAGATGCCGCAGTTGCCCTTCTCCAAGACAAGCTTTCCTCTGTCCCCTTCAAGATAGCGTTGCGCCCAAGATATCAGCTTCTGGCCAGATATTTGCAGGTCTGGATACAGCTCGGAGAGTTGGAGAAAGAGGTAGGCAAGGCCAGTGTACCCGGTGAAGAGACCGCCAAGGTGGCGTTCATGGTACACTTTGCGGGGCGGTGTATGTCGAACGACAAGTTCGAGAGCATACGTTAGCAACTCTTTGGGGTCTGAGCCTAGACTCTGAGCTGGAAGGTTATTCGAGATGTATCGTTGAGCCATGACTGTTGGGTTGATGTAAGCATTCGTCACGTTGGGATAAATGTTATTGAGCACGCTTTCGGGTTGCCATTGTATAAACGAGGCTGTCAATAACGTTGGGCTCGACATGATGTTATAAGCGCGGTCTCCTGTGACGCATACCTTTGATCTTTCAGGGGATGATCAGCAATTTGTTACCAGACAATTGGAGGAGGGGTCCTACGAAGCTCACGCGACATAACCTACCACAAGTAGAAACTTCTGTAGGGTTTGTAGGGCAGACTTGAAACTGATATGCCTTGTTTCAAGGTCAGTCTGCTTACAGCTCAAGACAAATAGACGTCAGTGTTGGTCCGAGTCTTATATGCTCCCACGAGCTGGGGACCGATGGTGGGTCATGAGCTCCCCGGCCGATGTGGGTCTATGGGATGTTTCGTCCGGCGATCTGCAAGTTGACGTTGTACTGTAGCGGGTGACTCCAGATGTTCAGCCTAATACTGAAAAAGGTGATCTAGAACATGATTGAAAGCGCGTGATTTTCCTTGGCACAATAATTGGGTAACATGGAGAACTGAGGTTTGATGAAACTGTTATATCAAAAGCTGTCAATTAGCGTAACAAACGCATCATTGCTTGATGGGAGTGACGATTTAAGGTAGCCCCACTCTTCTTGTAGCTGCTCCGTACTAAGGTAGTGAGTTAATGACGACATCGATGAGAGCTTCGTTCCTCCCTGGAGCTTGGAATGAAAAGCTTGTGATTGCCAACCTCGCCGTTGTAATAAGAACAAAGCAGAGGGACAAGTAAATCACTTCTTCTTCATTCTCCAACATCACCGCTGTTGAAGCTATTTGATCCCAACGCATCTTGCGAAACCCCATCTTCATCACCGATTTCGTCTTCGCACCAACAATCCACCATGGCTGACACAGCTGAAGCTTCAGGAGCTGATCACCAGCAGCAGCCCTCCCAGCGCAACAGAGTGGTCGATACTGTGAATGAAAAAGCTCAGGAAGTCTTGTAAGGCTGAGACGCTGACTATCTACTTCACCTTCCTCGAGCTAACATCACCTAGCAAGGAGGATTATGCCCAGGCTAGGGAACATGTCACCAATGCTGCCAAGAGCCGATCCTACCTCTACCCGATCAAGGTACGAAAATCACAGGGAATCGAGTTCCACGGCATTCATTTACTAACGCATCGTGTCTTCGTTAGGGTATCTTCTACTTCCTCTCCCATCGCTCGCTTTGGAAGCCCTTCGTCTCTAAGCTCGGTCCTTTGGTCCTCCTCTCTACTGGTGTCATTGGCGGCATGTTCTTCTTTACGTACCTGCCACAGCTCGCCATTTTATTCTTCGTCAACGGTCCTATTGCACCCTTTTCCGCGATTCTTCTGGTTCTGAACGAGAGCACTACCATCATCAACCTCGTATCCCGCAACTACCTTCTTCAAGATGCGCTGCTGGATGTCTTCGATGGTACACTGTTGGCTCGCGGCGACACTAAGATTGTGAGCGAGGGACGTGAAGTCAAGTCGGGACAAGATCCAATGCAGAAACTGGGTAAAATCATCAAGAGCCCATTCGAGAAGTTCAGTCCCAAGGCCATTATCCGATACATCATGTATTTGCCTCTCAACGCCATCCCGGTCGTTGGCACCGTAATTTTCATTCTCATCCAAGGTGGGAATTCCGTACTTTTGCATTTACTGCCCTGCTAATCCAAACTAGGTCGCACTCGAGGCAAGGGAGTTCATGGCCGAGTAAGTGATATGCCTAGAAGATCCACGGCTAAGCTAACGTCGTTCTAGTACTTCCAGCTGAAGCGATGGTCGGAGCCCAAGAGAGAGGACTGGCTCACCAAGAACGTCGGTCCTTACACCGCGTACGTAACTCATGAATCTATGTGCTGTTCCAGCGACTGCGTGGTGGCTAGTAGCACGTTGAGATTTCAAGTCAGCTAACTCATGATTTCCAGATTCGGACTGGTTGCTACGCTCCTCGAGATGATCCCCGTTGCTTCAATGTTCTTCACTTTCAGCAACACAGGTAAGCTATTTGCACATTGATATAATAAATGTATGAACTAACATGATCAAGTCGGTGCTGCCCTGTGGGCTGCTGATATCGAAGATAAGAACACCTCGATGACCGATGGAACCGCCCCAACTCTGCGTGAAACTGCTGAAAAGGCCAAGTAAACACTCCAGTCTTTGTACAACACTCTAAGCCTCAAGGCCACGCAACACTCAGTATTTGCGAAACATGTTAAACAAAACATGGTCAGGTGCCCAAGTAATACAAATTTGCTTTTAATCTGTTACGTGGAAGTTCAAAAGAAGTAGGGGTTGCTGTCGTTCCTGCCCTACCCGGGAGCTCCAGGAAACGCGTGTCTGGCAAATGGAAGGCAGGAAGGGTCTCTGATCGTCAGCTCGATCATATGGGAAGGGGCAGTTAATCAAGAGAACAAATGATACCTGTCTATTATGTCTTGGTTTCTTTTATTCCACAAAACCTTTTTCGTCTCGATCTGTCTTATTTTCATGCCAACACATGCCTCGCAACCATATCCTGATTTGTTACTTTGTCTGTGATTTGGCGATATGTGTTGGTGCTCCTAGATGCATTTCTACAAGAAGATCAATGCACAGGCCTTAACAATGACTGCTTTTTTGATGTACAGTTTATTTGTTCAGCAAGCACCAACTGTGAGTACCACCATGCGCCAATTTTCTTTTCAATTAGTGACACTGATTGCTACAGCATTGGCCGTGGTTCTCACACATTTAATTCAATGTTGATTATCTAGAGTTGAACTGAAAGAATAGAAGCCCGATGAGCTACAGCAAGTTGGTAGATGCAGCTGGGACCATCATAACAGGCTGTGTCTCTCATGTGACCCGACGGCAAGCTGCATTTCGCCTCGGTGCCGAAGCTGGTTACACGTACTACAACTGTACGGATAGTATACCGCTTCTGGTACTCTGGGCCCTGAATCGTGAAACCTCCAACAAACAGACCATTGGCCTCAATGGCTCAAGGTTCGAGATGCTCTGTGCTTCATCACTTAGCACGGCTAAGATCTCCGTTGGAATCTCTACGCAAACAAGCTAGATTCAGGGCCAGATATGCTATTGTGAAGGAAGTTCGCACCAGGGCCGAGTACAACCTTTGTAGCGAGTCAGTACAAAGCTCTTTCTAGTGAAAGAGACAACTGTCAAGCACACTCTCTTACCAAGTTTCGACACGTCTTGAACTCCGATACATCATGACTCTATTCTCTGTATGGCAGGAATAGTCTGGCCTTACCCAAGCGAAGGAATTGTATCAGAATATTCTATTCTGTTCTACTCTACATCAAGGAAACACCGTTGAAGTTGAAGGATGGCTTGTGAGATGGCATGGAAACGATTATCGCTTGATGAAGCGAAGGGAGTAGTGGCAAGAGTCGGCACCTGCAGGTAAGCGATTATGAAGAGCCGAATTGGATTTTATTTCCCGAGAGGATGAATAGAGGATAGGTAGTCTATCACTTTCGAGGCTACCCGTACAGCATGTCATTATCACGGCTACCATCACGACATATGAAGGCAGGACGATGCGTCGGTCCAAGGAACTGGGTCCGCTTCCATCGGATGGAAGGCAAACAATCAACCGCAGAAATGTTCTATGAGTTGATAAAGAAGCCTTACATGGGTAGCCGAAGATATCGCCGTGCCACCAGGTACGGACGGATCAAGCTGAGGAAACATGCCTTCAGATTTGCCATGGAATGCAAAGACCCTGGGCCAGATATCTGTAACCTATTCGATTTGAAAATGCAACCTGTGCGCTCATGCTGTGGCAGGTCCTCGGGGGTGAGCTAAAGATATCGAGCTGCCCGTCGAGATTCAATGCCCCTTTTGCCTGGCACTGGCAAGCTCTGCGTGACAGCTGGCACCAGTGCACATCTCGCATCTCTCACGTTGTTTATCATTCGGCCTACGCACTCACTTTCTCACGCGTGCCTAAGCTTTCTTTCTCTTTCTCCTCTTTGCCACCGCGCCTTTCATTTCTTTCGCTTCGCGTTCTCATTCTTGCCTTCTCCTCAACATCGCGAGAACGCAACAAGGGAATACCCCTCAAGAAGTCGGCCACCACTCGTTTATCTGTATACCTTACTTTACATTCGGCTCACACACTCGTTTAAGTCTCTTGAAACTTATTCCAACTAATTTCACTCGTTTAACGCCCGGTAAGCCTTCCTGATTTTAGTATGTTCTTGTGCATGAGTGGGTGATCCTTTGTACTAACGCCAACACAAATAGCATTCTCGCATCTTCATCATGAGGCCACCAAAGATTTCTTTGGTTACTGCCTTGTCGGTATTTCTGCTACTTTCTTGCCTGCTTGGTAGCGCGGCTGGGTTTGCTCGTCAACAGCGCCTGAGTCGTCACCGAGTCGTGCGCAGCAACCGCTTCATTGAGGCTCGTCAGCTTGACGGAGAGCCTACTGATGGCTATGGCCCTCCTCCCCCGTACTACACGGGAGAACCTGCTGTTCCCACTGAGATGGCTTCTTGTGAGTTCTCTGGTGCGGGTATTCCTTACCAAGCTAACGGTTCTAGATTCTACTTCTGAGGAGACTACCGCAACGGGTATCGACACTGGATCCTCCGAGGCTAGCATGGCCTCTGAGCCACATGCATCCTCTGGGAACTATACTGTTTCTCGCGGAATTCCCTCACTCTCTATGTCGTCCCGATTGGATACCAACACCGCTGTGCCGTCTGCTGCTTCGAGTGCCAAGGCTGGCAGCACAACCAGCTCCGAGGCCCTGACAACCGTTGGTGCCACAGCTTCAGGATCATCTCGTGTGACTGGATCTTCTAGTGATGGCATATCTGCAACCACAGACGGTCATGTATCTACCGCCTGGAACAACAGCACTTCGCCCATCAGCACTGGTTCCTCTGCTGTCACTAATCGCGCTTCCGATTCTACTAGCATGATTGGAACTGCCTCACTGGAGACGGAACTCTCTTCTACGGGTGCTTCGTCTGTCACCATCTCCAGTCTCTTGACCGGGACAGAGACAACCACAGAGGGCATCTCCGGCACAGACACTGCCTCAAGTCTCGAAGCTTCAGGCACCGCCAGTGCGACATTTGGAACCTCTTCCAATGTTGAAGGCGATTCACTCTCGAAAGTCTTGTCATCGACCCCACTTGGGGAAAGTTCACGAGTGACTGCGTTGACCACGACTACAACAAAGGTATTCAACACCACTGTGACAGTCACAGACGTGGTAGAGTCCACGGGGCTGACACTATCGTCCACGACCTACCTTACACTGATCAATGGTACTTCGAGTGCCGGTACCTCAGCCGGGTTTGTGTCAGACGTCTCATCACGTTCTCTGTCAATATCTTCGGAACAGATGACAACAAGCATGCCCATTTCAGGACAAGACTCATCACAAACTTCTACTCTGAGCTTGACAGCCGTCACAATTTCAGAAGAGAATCCAACTTCGGCCAGTGCAGCTTCTGGTTCAGTTGTGACAAGCGCAACCCAAGATGGTGTAACTGAAATCTCAGTTTCCGAGTCTGCGCAAAGGACGTCTCTTGTCGCCAGTAGGTTCCTTAATGGAACTTTGATTGTTACTACAACTACTTATGTGACATCGACACTTGGCACTTCTGCTCTCTCCACCGGTGTCTCCAGCCAGGCTGATGGCTCTTCTGATGTTACCTCCGATGGGCTATCGGGTGCTGGTACTCAGGAGCCTTCGCAGACGGCTGTTTCAATGACTCCAACGTCATTCAGTAACGTCACGAACGAAGGCTCTACTACAATTACCTTGACATCGTCTGCTATAGAGTCTTCTGTTTTCTTCACGTCTACTGCTACACTGAACGGAAGACCTTGGAGGTCCGAATCAGATATCACCACAGTCTCTATTCGATCGTCTCCAGACCCTTTGGTTGCATCTAGCGCTCTGCCCGTCAACGCGACGTCGAACGCAGTCACAAGCTCGTTCACGACTACAACAATGTCAGAAAGTTCGGTCATCACTATCGTTCCTGGCGGTATTTCTCCAACGGGCAAATTCACAGGTATGACTAGTGGCTCTGTCTCAGCAGATTATTCGACATCTGCCACTTCGCCTTTCAACTCTTCAATGACCCATGCGGAGATTTCATCTTCCCAAGAGGCAAGTTCATTCTTGGACTGGTCCACTTCGACAGTGGCCGAGTCGCAACCTTCCGAGGCTACTCTGGGCCTTCCCCCAATCTCTTTCACGAGTCTTTCGTTTTCGATCATTACTACTCCCATGACTCCACCCAGCGTGACAACTGGTTCAACATCGCCACCTTCTGAGAACGTAACAGTGATCAGGTCTACGTGGACTTCAACCATCACGACTAGTCTCGGGCCAACAGGTTTGACATCATGGAACACTACCAACACCGCTCAAGGGCCTGCCAATTCCACTATCCGAACAGCCACATCATATACCCAGACCGAAGCAAGTATGAGTGGTGCCACTAAGAGTTTGAACGGGACGGTGACTGTTACATCTCCGTTCCCAAGTACAGAGCATATTACACTCACTACTATATCCGGCAGCACCATGACCAAAACGTACACCGATATCTTGGTGTCAATAATCACTCCGACTGATCCTATCTTTTGGTCGAGCAGTACTATCTCCTTGTCATTGAACAGCACACCCCCTTTCCCCTTTCCATCCAACACAACAGTAGCGGGTACTGGTGTGCCGCTTTCACCAACTGGCACAGGGATCAACCCTACCATCATCAGCTCTTCAGGAGACGTCTCCACGCCCTACAAGACATCTACTTCAACGAGCGAACGGAAATACTATACATCAAACTCCACCCAGAGTGTAACCGGCTCCTCGGGATCTGCTTCGGGTACAAATGCACCCCTGTTCCCCAGCTTCAACTCGACCGCCACAGCTGCTATTACCTTTTCATCGATCGCTTCCTGGACTCCCGACCCAGAACCATGGACAACGTGGTCGACTTGGGATCTTACAGGTAAATCAGGCGCCTCGGTATCAAACCGATTGCCCCGAGTGACCACTGGCAACTTGAGCAGTGAGACTTCAGTGTCAACTTCGTACACTCGCACTACAACGTTGTTTCTTACTACTACCTTGGCAGAGCCAAGCACATCCCAGTCTAAGTTCCATAACTCGACCGGCGATGCTCCGTCGTCCGTCTCCTATACTAGCACCACAACTTTGTTTCTGACTACCACTTTGGGTGAACCAAGTACCTCTCGTTTATCTAATGCCGCAATCACTTCGACTGCTTCAACATGGAAAAACACAACTTTAGTGTCTGTGCATTCACCAGAGGCATCAACTTCCTGGTCCGAGGTATCTAGTGCAAAGGGAATATCAACTTCCGCCGGGAACTCCGCCTTGACACCTTTCCCCATGACCAACTCGACACTCTCGCAAGCGACATCTTTGGCGATTGATACTCTAACGACCACATACACCTCGGATCGTCCAGCAGGTGCAATTACTCCCTGCAAATCTTCGTCTACGACCTCATCGACTTGCACGGATTCACTGGACCATCCTCCGTATGGGTCATCTTCCGAGACCTTAATCACCACCGATTGCTCGACTGCAGCTGCCTGTATGATTTCATCACGACCATATGTGCCCACGACCCCAGGCCATGTTTCAACAACTTGCAATGCCACGAGCTCGATGGTAAGCTACAGCACGGCGCATTGGTCGAACATGACTGAAACGTTCGGCGTGAAAGGTTTGTACTTTCCCGCACAATCAATCGAGTTATACTGATCTGTGCAGACATAGACACAAGCACCTATGGATCGCTCACGACATTCAAGACGGTCACCACCGTCCGAGCAGATGAGTCAGTTTCGGTATGGGACGACTACCCTACCCCGACCGACCGAATCACTCCATCGGGAATCTTGCCCACGGACCCCAACTATCCATGGGGAAATGACTTCCCGATTCACCGTCATCAAAACGTGTCCGATGTAGGCATTGTTATCGGCGACGGAGGTGTGAGCAAGAGGGGCGATTGGCGACTTCGATGGGAGAACGTCAAGGATAAAGTCAAGAGTATGTGGCATGGGCAGACTTTGGAGACTGAAGGTTAGTCTTGCCGCCGACATGGAAACAAGCGGCTTGGATGGTGTTTGCACAGCATTCATTCCCCTGGTGAGGGAGTACGTATGTCGGTATAAAGGGGTCTCGTTTTCTTGTTAGTTTTCTTGGCTGGACTCTATTTCTGATTCAGCCCTGTTGGTTTCGGTAGTTCGGGCTACTTTCAAGGTCCGGATATACGTATTGTGGATCACCAAGCAGGGGTCAAGTAAGGTTCAGGGAGGCCTCGATGGGGAAGAATTGCTTTGTATGTCTGTCTGAATGGATGGAAGGAAGCGAGGATCCGTGTAAAGGATTTACATAAGTCATTCGATTAATTATGCTGAGATTGACCTGACTGTTCCGTATTCGCATCAGCGTTGTGATAAGTACTGCGAAACAGATGAGTAAGAGATGAGACAAGTGTGGATCGTTAGCAAAGCGTACTGTAACTTGGCTACTTTGTGTACATTTATAGATGCATGGGCGGCATTGCAATTGTACATACTATATGCTTGAGTTGCAAGCGTCCACGAGTAACATAAAATATATATGTATACATATATACGCGGACAGTTAGAGAAAGAGTGTGCATGATCATATTTGGTTTAGCCAATCAATCAATCATGACTTGGAATCGTCGTCATCGGGGAGGGGTCACTCCTTCCCGGCCCCAGATTCATGCCTCACGCACCTGACGCCTTACCAAAAGCGGAGCCCTTGCCACCGAGCCATCCGATGCAAGTGCAAGGCAAGTTTAAGGCACGCTACTGCACCAAACTTACTTTCTCCTCGTCTTAAATCTTCCCTTCCATTCTTCCACATACACTTTTAAATACAACAACCATCCATCATTCATCCTGGCCAACATAAGATACATCAAATTTCATCAATCGCATCATGCTTTTCAAGCCGCTCGCCTTCGCGGCCACTGCTGCTGCCATTCTCATCGTCCCCGAAACTTCCGACAACGATGATAGCATCTTTCGTATTCTGCCTATCGACGTTAGCACCTTCGAGCTCCCCGCCACCGCATATGAACAAGCCGTTGATATTCCTTGCCTTCAATGCCGCGGTCGCGATACTCACTTAGAACTCGACTTTGGTATTAAGGACCGTCGTCTGGTCCTCAACGGCTTCGAACTCTACCCACATGCCGACCCTTGGAATGGCGACCTGTCAGCTGCTGTTATCAAGGGCAATGGCAAGAGTGATATGCGCCGATTGGGATATGGTCTAGCTATTCGCCCTGAGGGACTCGACGAGGATCAGCATTTGGAGATTGTTAATGTCGAAGTTCGAATTATTGAGGTTGGTGATCGATTCGTCGACGGCGTTCCTCCCGTCACAGTCAAACTCATCAAGTCTCCGGTTGGCGATATTCTTATCGGAAACATTGAGGTTAAAGGAGCTGGTGAGAAGGCTCCAGAGGATTGCGACATGTGGTGCCGAGCCAAGGATATGGTCCATGATACTTGGAAGGATGTCAAGGGCAAGTTCAAGGGCTGCCACGGAATGAAGCCTCATCATGGCCATGAACACGGCCATAAACCCCACCATGGTCCTGGTAAGGCCCAGAACAAGCCTACCGACAACTTCAAGCATGGTCCACTCATGGATAAGAAGCCTGAGCAGTCCTTGGGCGAGGTCCTTAAGCACGTTACCGCATACATCATCATTCCTGTCCTTATGGGTGTTGCCGCCGGTGTTGGAGTTGCATTGTACGTTGAATGTTTTCGTATTTATTTTCATATGCTGACCACTTTTAGTTTCGTCATGTGCCTTTTCAGTTTGATCCACCGCCTGGTTTGTCTTTTCAGAGGCGAATCTATGGAACCCGCTGAGCCTTCGCTGGGTGCTTCTTATAAGGCTTCTTCCGTCGAGCTTGCTGTCGAGGACGAGAAGTTTAATCTCATTCGTGACGAAGAGGCTCTTCCTCAGTATGAGCCACGCAACTAGAGTTTGGCTTTCACGGCAATGTACTCTAACGCAGCTCGGTCCGCATAGAAAAAAAAAGGGAACGGCAAAACACTACCAACACAGAACTTCTACAGAAGGCGTGTTATCGATTCCAAGATTGGATTTATTTGTGATTTAGGTTTGGGATAGGCGTTATAGCGTTGGATGCACTATGGACGGGATCATGTTTTACGAATTGGATGGAAACGCCTCATAGCAGTCGTGGCATCCCTGGTAACGAGTTTTGTATCGTTACTGTCCTCTCTTTAAGACTCTTAATCGTGTCTATCAGAATCAAATTCTAGCTACCCAGGCACTATTTAGAACGAATAAAAATGACAGCTTTGTGATACAATGTTCCCAGCCGAAATGGCCAACAACGTCCGCCGGGTTAACAATACTACGGCATCATTGATGAGAGACAATCGCCGTCAAATTACTAGTAACTATATCAACCTTGCGGAGAGACTATACTTCAATTATACATGACTATACTATACAGAACTCGTGACGTTACTCAATAATTAACCCCCACAGAGTGCGGACCCTGAAGATTACACTCCGTTCCCGCTCCCGCTTTCGCTTCCACTTTAGGCGATCCTACGATCCCCAATTCAAGCAAGTGGATAGGTAGTAAACGCAATGTTATTTGCGGGGTTATAGAGGGGACAACTCGCTACTCTCTAGCCCGATTGCCGAGTTTATCTATATAACTGCCTCGTTCCCATATTAGCCAGAATCTTGAAGTTGATACATGATGATATAGCCCTTATATACTCTCACCCTCCGCATTCTTGCTTTACCCTACGCTCACGACAACCGATATATCCTCTCAGCAGCCATAACAGCTCAAAATGTCACAAACAGCTCGTCGCTTCGCTCAAATCGTCAAACTCAAACCAGAGCACCTCGCAGAGTACAAGGAAGTCCACGCTCGCGTCTGGCCTGATGTACTGAAGCAAATCGAGGAGTGCAACATTCGAGATTGTACGACCACAACCCTCAGCTACACTCTCAAGGTTTATCAAGTGACTAACACGATGGGGCCTCATAGACAGCATTTTTTACGATGATCAGAGCCACATCCTCTTCGCCTCATTCAAGTACATCGGTTCAGATTATAGCGGTGACATGGAGAAGATGGCTCAAAATCCTCGCGTTAGAGAATGGTGGAAGATGACCGACGCTTGGCAGGAAAGCCTTGTGCCTGGTGCCGTGAGCTCTGAGGCTGGCGAGCCATCCTGGTGGAAGCCTGTTGAGGAGGTGTTCTACCAACCCTGATATTACACAAGTTAGTGTCATACAAGGAATACAATCACAGGGTAACATGCAAGGAACCATATTGCTGAAACCTTTTTCATTGACGGGAATAGTGGCATTAAACGCCGAAGCCTCTCTTTTGATAAACGCCCACGCTAATCTCGCTCGCGAGTTATCCATGCTGAAGGGGGTAAATAGAATAGAAGGAAAAGGAAAAGGGGCCCTTGGGATGCTTATGCAAAATCTCTCTTCTTGCTTCTTACTTCATCTTCTTTTTCATCACTCGTTCCCGATCTTGCATCCTCACTCATTACCAGCCACGGGCCAGTCTTGGTAAAAACAAAACAAGACACCGGAATGAACCGGCCCCATTATCGCGAAATGCATATTTACCTATGTTCACGCATTATATACAGCGTCTACTATCCACTTCATTTTTCTTCGGGGGGCTCTGATCGGCCTTGTCTAAAAGCGTGGACTGCTCTATGCCGAACAGACACGTAGGCGGGAGCAGCTTTGGGAGACAAGACATGGCGTTTGACGTTTCCTCCAACCGTGCTTGATCCAATTGTGATCTTGTACCTCAGAAGGTCCACTGACTTCTTGTCGCCGATACTGACGTTCTCAGCATCCTTTACCAGCACCCCATCATCTTTACGGGCCTTGGCAAAGAACTTATCAATGCTAGACTGTGCGTTTTGAGCACTGTCCACATCCTGCTGCTGCAGGACAAAAAGGACAGCGACTCGTGCAAAGTCTAGAACCTCGTTTGTGATCTGAAACTTGTGCGTAGGACTCTGTGTTTGCGTGGGGACGGCTGTGCTTGAGCTTTTGGTTGCATCACCTGTTGTAGTAGGCACGTTTTCCGGGCTCCCTTCATCAACAATCAGCTTGGTGGGATTTGCAGTCTCTGAGGATACAACAATAGCAGTGGCGGATTCGGGTGCACGGAGTACCAGAGAGGCGGTATGCGCCTCACGTTTATCCTGCTCCAGCAAGGCTCCCCTTTTGCGCGTAGCTGCACCATCAAAAGTGACCAGTGAGTTTTGAGCAATGCAAGACAGCTCTTGTGAGTTCAACTTGGCCATTATGGCGGTGCCGGACAAAGGAATGGAGAAGTTTTTCTGACTGCCCTCAATGAGGCGCGGAATGTTCTTGCCCAGAGTCACATTGTTGAGATCGCCGCCCAAGTCTGTCATTGTGCAACCATCAGATCCCTCCACGCTGCAGTCCGAGCCCGTGAAGCCGTTAGTACAAATGCACGAGCAAGTGCCCTGGGACATGATATTTGTTCCACCGTTCTGGCATTTAAGTGAATCTTGACATTGAGCAAGTGCAGATTGGGGCTTGTCGTGGTTTCCCAAGTTTTTAAAGACAAAGAATTCCAACGGAACAAGCACGGCAGCCACGATAATACCCAAAAGCAAGATCATCAAGATGACGAACGCCCATACAGGGAGGCCACAGCATCGCCGACGTTGTTTGCCTTGGCTCTGGTCTGAGGGCGTCGCGTTGCGCATACCATTTCGCGATGGTCGATCACCCTGTCCGGGGCCAGGTACAAGAGGCCAGGATGTTGTGCGAAACCAGGAGCCGCGGCTCTGACGGCCTGTTGGCTGCGCGGGGGGAGGGAATGCTGCCAGCATATCCGATAAGCCTACTATATGTAAGTAAAAAGATAGCATTTCTGACGCGAACTATCTCACCTGAGTTTTCCTTATCGCCCCCTCGCATCTGACCCTTCTCGTCGAAGAAATCATTCAAGTTGTCGAATCGACTTCCTGGCCGCTTGCCATGGTCAATCATGGTTGCAAGTCGAGTTGCTCGTCGGATCAAATCAGGCAAACTTGTCATACTGCCTCTCTCCTCCGCTCTTCGAACGGCATCAATGTCCAGCTTCGGTGGTCGTCGAATTGCTGAAAGGCGATTGTAAGGCTGAGGCGATGGTGTTGGTGCAGGCGCTGGTGACTCCGCCAAGTTGGTTGCACTGGCAGCTGCAAATGCTCCGAGAATGGCGTCCGGGCTTAGGCTATCGTGGGGGTTTCGCTCAGGGGCCGATGTCTTTGCTAGGGGAAGAGTGTTCGAGGAGCTTGATGATGCATCGATATAACCGGTTCCAGAATCAAAAGGTTGAACTGGCGATGGTGCCGGTCGATAACCAGGTTCCATGACAAACGATTTCGTGGTGACGAGTGACGGCTTTCCTCTTTTCCCAATACTAGCACTGCGGACCAGTTTGCTCTCATCATGGAAGTCTTCATCAGCATATTCTTGACTCCTGTCGGTGGCTGCGTCATCATAATACGAGGGACTGGCAGCTGGGGAGCCTCCGCGCCAGCTATTGGGCATGGCGGCACTTGATGCGTATGAATCGTGCGATCTCGAGTTAAGGCTTTCTTCAGGAATCGGCGAGACAAACGACGCGCGTGAGTAAAACGACGAGACGCCTCGGCGAGATGAGGGGGGAGGTCCAAGATTCGCACTTCGTCTGTTGACTGCTGGAACTTGATTGGGTTCTGGGAAGTCAGGAACGGATCCGAGACTAGAGACAGTCATTCGCGATGACGGAGAAGGGGGGGCAGCAGAGTGGTGATCGTCAGATTCTGGGGTGAGGAATACTGGGGTCGGATCCTGGAGTCGAGACTGGTCGAGTAATGAAGGAACTTGGCTAGGTCGAGGAGGTCGCTGAGGAGCCTGGGTTGGTCTACCAGGGGGCGGTCGGTATGGCTCAGCGTCGGGCTGGTTCATCGCAGCCATAGGGAGGGCGGGCAGAGGCCATTGAGGTACTTGTTGGGGTCGAGATATGGTAACCCCAGAGTTCACACTTCTATCTGTCGCGTGCTTGGATTTCGGGAGCCTCGATTGTCCCATAGTATTTGCGCCCATAGGTCGGCGAGGAGGAGCCCTCAGTTCGCCAGGCGGGTCATCTTCCATGGGATCTGAGTATGTCGGCTGGTGTCGCGAATATCCACCTTGTGCTCTCTCGCGTGCTCTTCTCACAGACCCCGAGTATGGGTCCATACCCCTTCCATCATACGGTTGACTCATTTGGTTCCCCTTATGCCAAGTCGATGGTTCATTCAAATAGCGTCACACGGTTAGAGATCTGGTGACAGGCTTCTATATGCAGTTCAACTGCAGGTAGGAAGCCGTCGAGTCGCGGGGAATCGAAATGTTGAAATAATGCGGGTACCCGGTGGTTTGCGGTGTCCGAAGTCGATGGTTTCAAGAAGCACTGACACAGCGTTCGTATATGGTGGAGAGGACTCTATCCGAGCTGCTGTGCTCCAGCATGAAAAATCAACCTCTGTCGAGTTGGTCAAGTTGTACAGCCGCAAGCTATGTCGATTTCACGAGAATTCCGGCAAGCGGAAAATGATAATAGACGGGACGAGAATGAGATAGAAACGAATGTAGAAGAAGATAAGACGAATCGAACCAAAAACGAGGATTTGTTGCACGGTGAACCAGACCTCGCAGGCGCTGAACGCAAATGTGAAATAGCCTGTGCAGAATATCAGTATTGGAAGGAATAAGTAACGGCATGACTGAGAAATGAAGTGAGGTAATCAATATGATTTTGAAATCGCACCATGTCAAGAAATGCGAGGCAGCCAAGTTGAAGACATACCGAGAAAGGTCAAATTTCTACAAGATCATCTGTTTGCGACGAATTAAGTCGAAGCGGAGCTGTGTTGCAGTAGGCAAACCAGTAAGTATTGCAAGATAATTGATACGTCACAGGGGCTCGCGATCAATGATTCAAAAAGAAATCAATGCGACGGGCAGATGCAGTAATCCAGTGTCGACGGAAAGATGACAATCCAGTGGACGTCGTTGCGACAGTTGAGGCGGAAGACGTGGACGAGGCGTGTCACCAGGCTGGACGAATCGCGTTTCAAAGTTGCGTCTGGATGGTTTGAGGTTGCTCCAGGTGTCGAGACGATAACGGTTGTGAATGGGAGTTCGGATCGATGAGATACCGACGGGACAGTCGAAAAGGAAGGCGCCGGGTAATGAGGCGTTTGAAATATCGGCTCTTGCTCTTGCTCTTGCTCTTGCGATTTCTCTCTTCTCTACCGCGGAATTCTTTTGTGGCTGATGTGACTATCAAAGTGACCAAGCAAAAGAAAAAGAAAAGAAAAATAGAACACAGATCTGAGTATCCTCTGGGGATACCGAAAATAGTAGGTAAAAAAAGAAGAAGAAAAAAAAGAAGTTTTAAAAAAGAAGGTGCACAGTACTACGATAGCTAGGCACAAACGAAGAAGAATCAAAGTGGTGAAAAAAGGAATGTAATGAGGCGCAGACGACGACAGCTTGGGTCGAGGCAGGCTTGTTGAGAGGCACAAAAGTGCGGGTGAAGAGAGATGAGATGGAAGGAGCGGAAGCGAGAGGGGGGAGAGAAGGAGTGGAAATGGAAAGATGGAGTGCAACCGGCCTGGCCTGGACAAGGTAGAGAGGTACGGTACCTGCCCTGTGGTGAGGCTATTGGGGATGGGACCCTTGAGGTTAAGGTTGAGCAGGGAAAGCACGAAACAGGACGATTCAGCACTGGACTGGATGACATAGTAAACAATAGCTTCATTCATTAGCATCACCCTTCTATCAAAGCAATGACTTTTAATTGACACTTTCTCATCAACAGGATCGACCCTGGCCATACAAAAGCCCTAAATTTAGTCCAGAATCGCTGGCGCAGAGCACAGAGCAAACAGGCACAGAGAGAGATATATGAAGGGGTAGCGGCCGTGACCTCTGGAAAGGGTGTTTCTATCCGTCCGTTGCTTCGGTTAACGGTTGACCGTTTTCCCAAGCCACTGTTTCCTACTGGCTCATCGCACTCGTCCTGTGTCGAATGCCCACCTCCCGTCCGCTGTGTCAGTCCCACCAATCATGAAAGAGTGTCACATATTGAAACCCCCTAGAAGCAGGCATACAATACCACGTGAATACGTACCTACAGAGTGCTACCCACTGCGAGTTCAAGGCTGGGTCGATCCCCTGCCAAACATGTCTTAGCAGAAACACTAGCGTGCTCTGTTCCTGCAGCTGAGACCCATCTAGTCTGGTCATTGCGTTCTACCATCAATCATCTCTGCTCTCGATACTAACGCCAACATGGATATGGATGCCACGAGATCCTCTGTCGGATAATTTCCAACAGGTATGCTTCGTTACTTCTTAAACGTGTATAATATGTGCTGTAACGCTGCAGAGTTTATTCCGTGATAAATTGACTCGTATGCTTCTTTTTTCTCAGGCGTGTAATTAAACGCAATATAATATGGCTCCGCCGACGCATAAGCATAACTGGCCGAATCCATTCTTTTGTTTCCTCCACTTTGAGTAGAGCCCAAGTACATATTGAGCTCAGTCCAGGCCAGCTTTGGTCAACTCCACCTAGGGTCGAACATGATGAGGCAAAACACGATAAAACCACGATCGATGTCTGGATGAACTGGACGATTCCGCCAGATTGACGGGCTAATACCAGCCCGACTTGACTTGACTAGAAAGAGGTGGGCTAGCTCTTCCAGAACATTGCTACCGGTGTGCGGCAATGAGGGCCCGTCCCTCGGATCATAGAAGATCACATCGAATACGCTCGTGAAGCTTAATTAATGAGATTCAATTTGCTTGACGCACTAGTCACGTTCATGCGCGAATTTATATGGACAGAGTTCATTTCCTTTAATTTCTTTATGAGTCCTTTATTTCACTCACCTTTGGGTCATGCTGATTTCTGACAATCTGGTTCTTCGGAATAGCGGGAAGAACTGCCAGCATACCCCTTGACATCCATCGTATCGTGTCTGTATCTTACGATACACCCGCAAGGGGACCCTCGGGACTCAACTCAATTGATGGAGGCTGTGTTTCACCCTTCTGGGGCCAAGATCTGACCTCGATCGACCACTTCCTTGATTGGCCAAACCTGTTCCCAAAAGGCAGAAGCAAAGTGATACAGCTGAGATAGGACGGTGGAAGTTTCTGAATGCTATAGCTCACATTGGACGAAAGCAAACTTGGCTCGGACTCTTAATGCTGGAGAATGCATTTGCAACTAATCAAGGTGCAAGAGTCTGATAAGCGACTTGCTTGGGCTGGATTCCTTAGCGTGTTTCATGCTTGCATGTGGTGGGGACCCTTTCACGTCATCGGCTGATGGCTTCAAGGGTCTCTGGTAAGTGTCGATCATTTACTTGGATGAGTTCATTGTTCTCCGATTCGCTCCAGGGTAGCTAGCTTGAATTTGCTCAGAATAGTACAATATCTAGAGCACATGTGCTTCAAGAGCTCTCATGCACATGGCTGATATTGTTTCTTAGAGTAACAAGTATTGATTTGCGTCGCGATGAGTTTATATATAAGAGCCTAATGTACGGAAACTTACTTTACTGTTCTTTTCTCGGTCATTTATAAATGTGGTTGTTCTTAGCTCATAATACTGTGTAGTGTTTTTGAAAAGCAAAGTATCATTCTCCCAATAACAGCACAATGAAAAGCTAACCATTACCGGCAATGGCTGTCGTACACCATCAATACGCGTATAAATGTGGGCAAACGGAATATTAAAACCCGTTCCAGACTGGGTGTAGACCTGATTATACGAGACGCAAAAGGTATCCATCAAGTATGTATGGGTCCAAATGCCGTGTAAGCTTACGAGTAAAGCCTCTCGGATCAGAACAGGGTCATATCGGAAGAATGAGACGTTGACTCCGTTGACGGACAGCAATGATAACCAAATACACGAGGTGCAGGCCCGCCATACCTTCCGTACTGCAGTTCATATACCCAGCACGCAATTTGGAACTTGCTTCTGATATATTACGATATTTTACTACAAATAGTATCTACATTCGGAAGACACCGAATTTGGTATCGCCCGCCTTGACCTCGTTCCTACCTCCCATAGCAGCCTGTAGACCCAAACCCAGGTACCGTCTTGTATGTTGGGGAGGAATAATGCCGTCGTCCTGTACAAAAGTTAGTTCATGCCGTTGCACAGAAAGGCTCATATGTATATGACTTACCCATAATCTTGCCGAAGAGAATGTGGCGTCACTCTCCTTCTCAATGCGCTCCTTCAAGCCCGCATCGACTGTCTTGCCAACTGTCTCCATAACAGCAGCTAGTTGCTCGCTGCCCATGACACCGACCTTGGCGTTGGGCCACATCCACAAGAATCGCGGGCTGTATGCTCGTCCACACATTCCGTAGTTACCAGCGCCGTAGCTACCGCCAACAACGACAGTGAACTTGGGCACATCTGCACAAGCCACGGCAGTGACGAGCTTAGCGCCGTGCTTTGCGATACCTTCCCGCTCCGACTGCGAGCCCACCATAAAGCCAGAGATGTTCTGAAGGAACACCAATGGAATGCCACGCTGCGAGCAGAGCTCGATGAAGTGAGCGCCCTTGACGGCCGACGCGGCGAAGAGAATACCGTCATTGGCCACGATGCCAACCTTGTGGCCATAGATCTCGGCGAAGCCAGTCACAAGAGTAGTACCAAAGTCGCGCTTAAATTCAGAGAACTCGGAGCCATCCACAACACGAGCAATGACCTCGCGGATGGGAAGTGGCTTTCGTAGGTTGGTTGTAGCAATGCCAAGCAGCTCCTCTGGGCTGTGAAGAGGTTCTAAGTATGTTGGCTTGGGAGCTTGGGTCTCTGGGGACTTCTTGGGCCAGTTCAGGTTGCTGATGCAGCGCCGAGCCAATACTACAGCGTGGGCATCGTCCACAGCCAGGTAATCTGTTACACCAGACACAGACGAGTGCATCTTGCCACCTCCTAGATCCTCATGGCTGACAACCTCTCCCGTCGCTGCCTTGACCAGAGGAGGACCTGCAAGGAAAATGTGACCCTGCTCCTGAACGATGATGCTCTCGTCGCTCATGGCTGGGACGTAGGCACCACCGGCTGTACATGGACCCATGACTACGGCGATTTGGGGGATACCCTCTGAGCTCATGCGGGCCTGGTTATAGAAGATGCGGCCAAAGTGGTTCTGATCGGGGAAAACGTCGGCCTGATGGGGGAGGTTGGCGCCGCCGCTATCAACAAGGTAGATGCACCTGGGAGCTGTCAGCCAAGAGCAATCTCATGATGAGACTGTTACTCATATGTACATACGGCAATTTGTTTTCCCTGGCAACGGCCTGAGCGCGCAAGTGCTTCTTCACTGTAATGGGATAATATGTACCGCCCTTGACGGTGCTATCATTGGCGACGATGACACAAGTCACACCCTCGACAACACCCACACCTGTGATGATACCACCTGCAGGCACCTCAGCTTCAGGATAAAGATCATATCCAGCCATAGGAGAGAGCTCCATAAATGTAGTCCCAGGGTCGATCAATGCCGTAACTCGATCTCTGGGGAGCATCTTCTTGCGCTCGATGTGCTTCTGCCTGGCCTTTTCAGATCCTCCCTTCTGGATCTTGCGGGCGAGTTCCTGCATGCGGTTCATGACCTCGCTCATCTGCTTCTCATTCTCCTTGAACTCTTCCGACGAAGGATCAACGGAAGTCTGAATCCGTGAGATAGCACCGGCATGGTGTGGCGGAGTGAGGTTTGCGACTGCTCGTTTCTGTAAGGATATCTGTGAGCGGGAGCTCTGGCGACCGAATTGGCGGCTGATGAGCAACGCCTGACGAGATGAACGCGATAGAGTCATTTTCGGACGCTCTATGAAGAGTGTGAAGTTTCAATTACTCAAAGATGATCTACAAGGACAAGAAGAAAGAGAAGAAGAAGAGCTTCTTTCAAGGGAATCGGTCGGGACGGAAAATGAAGCTCTCTCTAGTAATTCTCCAAAGCCGAGACGCGGGTTACGCTAAGAGGCCGAGGCTTGTGACGTACCTCAAAAACCTGGGGTAAGCGGGCCGGCCGCTAGAAGCCGCGAAGAGCCGGGTTACTCCAACGCGGCTATTGTAGCCTTTGCTGGCCGGGTTTCATTCCCTCGGTCGGTCCAACGTCAACGGGAAAGTAAAGCAAAGAAAGAAAGATAAGCAGAGATAATTTCTTGTTTCTTGACTTGTGCGTACTCCTGGTTCTTTCTAACTCATATTTCTTTATCACACATTCACAATGGCAAGCCTACGAACCTTCAGATCATTGGCGCGCCCTGTCGTTGCCCGTCAATGGCGTCCAGCTGTAACTCTCCCCGCTATTCAGTCGCGATTACATTCATCCAAGCATCCCAAAGGCTTCGAGGCCCCTTCAAATGAGGAGCTTGAGGAGTTGAGAGAGCGAGTGCAAGAATTTACGCGCCGCGAAATCACAGAGGAGGTGGCGGCAAACACAGACAAAACAAATGCATTCCCAGCAGAGATGTGGCAAAAGCTGGGTGAAGCTGGCTTCCTCGGTATCACAGCAGATGAGGACGTAGGAGGTCTCGCCATGGGCTATCAGGCGCACATTATCGTCATGGAGGAGCTATCACGAGCCTCTGGATCCATTGGTCTCAGCTACGCAGCACATTCGCAACTATGCGTCAACCAGCTACAGCTCAACGGTTCACCCGAGCAGAAGCAAAAGTATCTTCCAGGTCTCATCGCCGGCACAAGTGTCGGTGCGCTGGCCATGTCTGAGTCCGGCGCTGGAAGCGACGTTGTCAGTATGCGAACCACAGCAAAGGCTGTTGATGGCGGATATGTCCTGAACGGATCTAAGATGTGGATCACCAACGGACCTGACGCCGACTTTATCGTGGTCTATGCAAAGACAGAACCAGAGAAGGCCTCGAAGGGTATTACTGCCTTCATCGTGGACACAAAGACTGAAGGTTTCAGCTGTGCTCGCAAGCTCGACAAGATGGGCATGCGCGGCAGCAATACCGGCGAGCTCATGTTTGATGGCGTCTTTGTCCCCACGGAGAACATCCTCGGTAAGGTCAACGGAGGCGTGCGAGTGCTGATGGAGGGTCTCGACTTGGAACGACTGGTGCTGAGTGCTGGACCTCTGGGCATCATGCAAGCCGCGCTCGACGTTACCCTGCCCTTCACACACCAGCGCAAGCAGTTTGGCCAGCCCATTGCGCACAACCAGCTCCTCCAGGGCAAGCTAGCAGACATGTACACCAAGCTCCAGGCTTCTCGGGCCTACACTTACGCAACGGCGAAGGCGGTGGACGAGAACGGCCTGATCCGCACACAGGACTGCGCGGGTGCTATCCTGTATGCCGCAGAGCGAGCGACTGAGTGCACACTTGACTGCATTCAGCTGCTGGGTGGAATGGGATATGTCGAGGAGATGCCTGCATCAAGATTACTCCGAGAGTAAGTTAACATCCTCC
Organism: Fusarium brachygibbosum; assembly: GCA_018886245.1. Taxonomy (NCBI): domain Eukaryota; kingdom Fungi; phylum Ascomycota; class Sordariomycetes; order Hypocreales; family Nectriaceae; genus Fusarium; species Fusarium brachygibbosum. Next base: position 819,578 of record MU249530.1, read on the forward strand.
ATTTAATCAGGGTCTTGGTTATAAATAGGCCGGGATGACCTCGTGAGCATACATACAAAACAACGTACTAACTTTGGACATAGTGCTAAACTATATGAGATTGGAGCCGGTACTTCTGAGATCAGACGTATGGTTATTGGCAGAGCCTTTAACAAGGAGTATGCGCAAGCATGAGGTAGATGCGACAAAGCACGATATCATGCATACGGTGATGAATGAGTAGAGTTCCATAGCATAGTGGACACAAAAGTCCAGATGATGGTTGATGAAGCTTCACTATAAACATGCATAAGAGATGGAGCTGAGGACGCAGCTGTCCCTGGATTTTACTTGGAGGACCATCATAGGCGAGTCGGCCAAAGGTTAAGAACAGCACTGCATAAAAGCTAGATACAAAAACATCAAGAAACAATATGAAAAAGATCCCGAAAACACACCGCATGGTGAAGTAATTTGTCCCCCATGCACGACAGAATAAAGACATCATAGAAGCGGTGGAAGAGAGTAAAATCTTCAAATAACCGCATTGCAAATTTGGTAGATTGCGTGTCACGAATATCCAATATGGCTCGATCAGTTCAGGTAATGCGCGTACTTGCTTGCATTCATCATGAACTTTTCTAGAGGAAACGCTGTGATATGGCGGTGTTGATGTTGATAATGCCAGTCCCCACATCGAGATTTCGCTATTCCCGTGACATGTTATGAAAATGACAAATCTCGTCAGTCCCTTCACTTCGGGTGGCAGGGATTAACTGCAGTTAAGTTCCATGCAGTTTCTACCACTCTCTGGAACAGAAAGCCCTGGTCAAATTTGCTTTTGAAGACCGGTCTGGTCATCCTCGTGACCCGACGATCCTACTCAACAAAAGGACCCATCAGTTTCCACGATTTATTCTTCCAGTTTCCCCTTTCCTCTTTCAGATACGCATAGTTTCGATCGATCGATATGTGACGATTGTGCATTACAGTACCTACGTTAATATATGCTTGTATCTCTAGCTTTGGTATACCGGACGGTGAATTGGTGTCCACCAAATGCACACACCGAGTCTGATGGAGTCACCACTGATGTGATGTTATGATGGCTTTCCTTGGCTCAATACCGCGTGTACATCTTTACTTCTTTCTTCAGAAGGCTCTGCCGCTGGCTCGATCCTGATCCTGGGCCGTTGTGGCTCTGAAACACTCGGCCGGACACGAGCGACGGTTGTCCAGAACGTTTGGAAGCTCGTCTCGATGCCGTCGAGCGGAGTCGGCTGCTGCAAGGAGACATTCACGGGAAAGGAATGCAGAGATTATTGGACGCGAGAAAAGACGGAGTTCATGGGTATCGACATTCATGTGCTCTCCTTGGTTGGGAAAGCTGTTAACCTAGTGGGGAATTTATCTGACATCCATACGATACCAAAAATGGAAACCCGGGATCGTTTAAAGTGTCCAGGGGTTATCCACTACCGCGATCGGGCTTCTATATTTTTGGGTCTCGAGTGTTAAAAAGCTGCTGCCTGGTACGTTCTGTGTTGATGTTCGAGTTAGCTTCCTCTCGCTTAAGGTGACGAGAGTAAAAGAAGTAGCGTTTTCCTATTTTCAGTATAGTCTTGACATTAGTAGCGATGAAAGTCAGGCTGGATTCTCAGACATGGAACTCTCTTCAAGTTGATGCCTGGGGCGGGGCAGCACTAAACGTACCAACCCATCCATCCACCACGGCTTGCAGCAATAAATGGATGGATGGACGGTATGTACGGCAAGAATGAATACGTGTTTCCAATATTATGGTTTGTCTTGGTGAAGAAGGTAAAGGAGGGGATGGATATAATGGGAATTCGAAATCTAGACCGTTGTTGTTCACCCAAATTGGATCATCTGAATTGTCACAAGGATTCGAGATGGAAATTGTGGACCGAGATGAGATCCCAGGGGGGTGGAAGGAAGCCGGCCGGACCGGAGGCGGGGGTGGGGGTTCACCTTCCATTTAGCGTTTCTCGGTGAGTGGGGAGCTACCAAGCTGAGCTCTCCCGTTCTTTCCATGGATAGACCGACCTACCAACAATACGTAGGAACAGCACACGAAATGGAAAACCACCATTCATCAGATGAGTCTCGTACATTCTATTCTATTGTATACTAAGGTACAACAAGGCTTGGTACTATGAGGCTGAAATAAAATAAATACCAATTGATCTCCCACTCCCATTGATGATCATTCCTTTATCCACGTCAGCTCCTCTCCTATCTTTTCCCCTCAATTGCTTGAAATCATTCTGCGTCTCAGTCATCATTATACCATCAGCGTATCTATTCCCCGTTTCGTTCCTGGGCGCTAATCATACACTGCTCATCCCTGCACCGTCGACGTCAAGCTTCACGAGGGGAGCTCCAGCTTCATTCCCCAGATACCCTGCCGCCACTGTCATTGAGCTCATAGCAGCTGTCACCCACTGTTCGCCTCCATAAGACCAAGCCGCTCCGCCATTTTCTTTCCCCTCTCTTCACGCTTTATTTATATCGTGACGTCTTTAATCTCTTCGTCAGCCATGTCTCTTGCACCTGCTTTGCGTCTCTGTGCGCGGCGTGTTGTTGCTTCGCCTGCTATTCGCCCTTCTTTTACCTTCACTGCTGCGCGAAAGCTTCATAATTTCCCTCCCCGTCAGGACAAGCCTGGAAAATATGCCCAGACTGATCCCCAGATCGAGGTTGAGTACCCCGAAGATCATGAGCTCCCTAGCAGTGAGCCCGTCTCGGGCACTGGTGGCCAGTATGTGAAACCAACTCTGCCTACATTTTCGCTCGACGGCCATGTTGGCATCGTCACTGGTGGTGCACGTGGTTTGGGTCTTGTTATGGGCCAAGGAATGGTCTTCTCTGGATCCAATCTTGCTCTTGTTGACATGAACAGTAAGTAGCTGCACCCTTTACAGCAAAAGAATCAATTCTGACGCACTTGCAGAGGAAGAGGCAGAGAAGCAGACCAGCTTGATCATTGAAGAGTTCAAAAAGGAGAACCCTCGAGCTCGACGGTAAGCCCAACACTTGTTAAGCTTTTGAATTGTACTGAAGGCTAATAACACAACCCTCCTCATAGAATCCCAAAGGTCACTGCCCATTATGCCGATGTATCTGATCCCGAATCCGTTGAGGCTTGTGTCGCGGAGGTCGTCAAGGAGCACGGAAAGGTCGACAACCTGGTCACCTCGGCTGGCTTCACGGAGAACTTCGAGGCCGTTAACTACCCCATCGACCGTCTCCGCAAGCTTTGGGCTGTCAACGTCGACGGTACCTATCTCTTTGCAACCTCAGTAGCCAGGCACTTGATGGAGAGAAAGGCTCCTGGCAGCATCGTCATGATTGGCAGCATGTCCGGATCCATTGTCAACGTTCCTCAGCCTCAGGCTCCCTACAATGCCGCCAAGGCTGGTGTGCGCCATCTCGCTGCTTCCTTGGCCGTCGAATGGGCTCAGGCAAATATCCGAGTCAACTGTATCTCCCCCGGTTACATGCTGACCGCGCTGTAAGTTGTACCAAAGATTTCGACCCCAGAGAAACTTGACTGACACGGACCCAACAGTACTCAGAAGATCCTTGACGACAATCCAGATCTCAAGGCGAAGTGGACTTCCCTTATTCCCCAAGGCAAGATGGGACAACCCCAGGACCTTATGGGGCCCGTGGCTTTCCTTCTCTCAGACGTAGGTTGCGCTTTACCATATCATGAGGGCACAGCTGACTGTCTTCAGGCTTCTTCGTATGTAACTGGTGCCGACATCCGGGTCGATGGCGGCTACACCGTTACCTAGATTCTTCCCAACAAAGGCAAAAAGGAGTTTGGTCAAAATTGATTTGTTTTTGGTTTATGCGAGCGAGTTTGGAATTCGAAAACGTATCTAATGGTGGTATAAGGGGAGACCACAATCTCAAGCACCCTGAAAATGAGCTAATTACATATTCCTCCCGGAGACTTTCCCTGCAACGACACAAAAAATGTTTTGTTTCCAACGGACCAATATTATGATTCTTTTTTTGCCAGGATCAATCCTCGAACTGTGATTGTTTTAATGGACATTGGTGACGGAAGAACCTACGTGTAGGGAGATGCGAGATTCTCGAAAGTGTCTCTTTAGCTCAACTCTGGTCTCATGTCACAAAATGAAGGACAGTCTTTGAATGAAAGTACTGATATTCAATGTGACACAGCCCGAAACGGGTAGTTACACTTTAAAACCCATGGCATTCCCGAGTGCAACCACCAAACGCCCGGCAATGCTGCTGTATTGCTAAAACAGGATCGGCCTGCAGAGAAACCCCAACATGTTTGTCGACTCCGAGGCCACGGTACAGCCAGACAACAGCCCTTGTAGATTAGTGTTGATCAATTATCTTTGGGTTTTCTTCCCTGTATGATGTGGTTACAACACATTACCAATGGCTCACTGTGCGCTGAAATGCAGCCACAGTGAACATGCTTTGAAGAAGTAGAAGTAGGGGACATGCCCCTGTGTGTGTGTGTGTGTGTGTGTGTGAGTGCGTGAATGTGACCTGCAATGTGGTGCAAGGTGGCGATCCAAGGATAAGCTATTTGAATAGAGTGTGCATTGGACTCTGTTTTATCGATGGCGTCTAATGGCTTGAGAAGACCAAGATGTACCAAAGCTGAGATGGTGGCAGTACTTTGAAAAGTCAGCATCAGCATACGGTGACCAAATAGGAAGCTTATTATCTACTCTTGATCATTTGTAACCCCTCCATCTCCTATTGAAGCTCAATTCCAGGATCTCAGGCAAGGATCCCCACAACCACAAAGCTTGGTGTGGTTCAAAGCGTGGGGGGAGGCATGTTAAGCCGATGCTGGTCTGAACAGTCTTATTTTGTGGTACCTTGCACTGGCTGAACTACTGAGCACGTGGGCTAGTGAGCGATAATCTACGACAAATCAGAGGATCTTCACTCAGTGTCGATGGAATTGGCAACTTACGATGCAGCGGGCCATTTAGTCCAGTACTGTATGTTGTGTGGGTTCGCTCCTCGCTCTCCATCTGCTATCCCCCAAATCTGGAGCTCCAAGCTCAAGCTCTCCACAGTTAGCCGAGTTTCCCAAGTTTCTTAGCCGACGCTGAGCATTGCCAATATCGCCCTAAGTACTTTACGGATGGCTCCGGGCATGGGAGCTTTACATGATGCATCCTGCAACTCCTCTCGGCCGACATCTTGATGGAGATCCCGGTAACTTACCTCAAAGTAGCTTTGAAGTCAGCGAGGTGGCTGACTGCGAACCCCTCCTTCATTATATCGACGTCAGGTGCCTCCAGGAACGAGCTTATGTCGTCTTAGCCCTAAAGCTTAGAGCGTACAGTAATAGCAGAACCAGGTGCAGCACTGGACTTGATTGGTCTCGTGAAAACTAACGTAAGGGACACTTTGGAAGCGGGGAAGAGCCTCAAGAAAAACTTGATCGAAAACAGCTTTTGATGGGTGGCTGATCTGGTCAGTCACACGACCACGATGGTCCTGGGCAATGAATGACCCCGCCAAGAAACGGATCAGAAGACTCAAAAAAATTGACGCTTCTGTAAGAGGAAAAGACAGGAGAGGAAGAAAAAGAAAAGAACAATGGAAAAGCAGAGCAAAGGTGGGAAGTCTTGGAAGTGAAGGGAAACCTGGTAGGACTCCTAGACATACATACAAGGCTACAGCCAATCCTGAGAATTGCATGGATGGTTTGCCATGGATGTCGGGAATCCTGCTCAGCAGGTACAGGTTTGTTTCAGACAACGTGAGGGTATCGGTTGCTAAGAGGTTCAGTGGAGAGACACTGACTGAGTTGCAATTTGTTCTAGAAGTTGGACGTAAAGGTCATGTTTCGGTCGGATCGATGATCGTGCTGTTTTGGGCGGTTTCGAGTCAGGAACTGCAACACTCAAGGGATGAGAGACAGATACAGAACCGCAACTCATTGGAGTGTACACTCGACATGGATGACAGTCGGCTCTCTGTCCTTTGTACCCAACAGAGGAAACATTTCAATTCGAGGCGGTGGAATTACTCGATTGCCATGGATGCTTGGATGTAGTCCAGGTCCTGATTCAAAGTGACAGCTCGCCCTGCATATAACCGGGCAGTATGTCATTGACTTGGAAGTTGATGATTGGCGATATCTCATATTAATAATGGCCTCGTGACCTTGATATTGAGGCGCCTATCCTTGTCTATGGCTATAGCCCTGCCGACCAAGGTATCAAACTCAGCCACAGGGACACGATAGCATAGTGGTAACAAAGTAGATCTGGTAGCATGGATATAGTTGTTAGCTGCCATCTCTTGCAACAAATGGTTACAGTGACTGAATATTGCCAGTTGAAGGAATGCGGAATATAGATAGAAGACACCCCTACGTTCAAGAAGAGACGAGCCCTGGGCTATAAAAATGTCCATCTCCAATGGCCAGAATTTTCATGATTGAATTGGAGGTGAACATCATTACCCATGTGAGAAATAGAAACCTGATCCCTCCCGTAAAGTTCAGTTCGATTCAGCCGCCCACGCACGTCACATGGAAGTGGAGGGGTGCCCGCCTGTGCGGTAGTTCAGGTTCCAATGTAACCTACCTCTATTGATGCTAGCGCCTGCTATGCCTAACTTACAGGCGACCCATAGGTAGCACTAGGAACCCGTCAGTCCATCAAGCTCTAAACTAAACTACTCTGAACGGTGCCTTCCCATGGAAGGAAGGACTTGAGCTAAGCTGGCCCGGGAGGAACAGCCCAGTCAACCACTAAATCAACATATCTTCCTCCTCCACATCTGCATTATCTTGCTCCCTCACAGTTGTGGCTTTTGCCTACCCCTGGCCTTCATATAGTACCCGATGGCACTTTGAACTCCCTACCTATCCACCTACGTATCGTCCGCCGAGGGGACTATCAACTCAACCACAAGGCAGCTTATCTTTACAGCAGGCCTGTGAGGCGACAGGCATCCCTCACCTCAACTCACCTCACCCGGACTCACATCCACCAAACAGATAAACGTGCTGGGCGATAAGTCGCTAAAAAAACACGGACCCCTGGCTTTCCTTTTGACGCAAAGGCTCTGATACATTCCGTCAACAGGGCTCATTCTGGCCTGGACCGGTCAGCGAAACAACGGCCTCTCCGGAAGGTACCTGACCGTCTTTCGCCGCCATCTACCAAGGTACTAAGCCAACCAAGCCGACTGAACTCCTTTTCAATTGCTCCCCCTCGTCATAAAGCCAACAATAACAATCTATAATCACTTTGCCTACTTTATTACTGAGCCTGCGGCGACACACCGGACTTGTTATCTATTCTATTCCTCAAAGGTTTTCAACATTGCTTCGCCGGCATCGTCATCGACTCCGAAACTTATCGGCTTCAAGTGCAAAGGTCTTTGGAGAGTCCGTGTACCTTGACTTCTGCAAGACACGCCTTCACCTTTGGGTCAGCATCGACTGCAACTCCGACGTCGCCGTCCGCCGCCGCTATTGAAGTTTCAATGTACCCCGCCCCGACGATTCAGCAGACCGGACCGTACCCATGAACTCCAGCTGCAAGTACTCGATATCTTCAGCCATTATCATCAGTCCCTCCACTGGCTCTCCACCGTCTTTTTCTTCGGTTCACTAGCAGGTACAGACTTTTTTTTCACCTTCGGACCCTTAAAATTTTCTTGCATCTGTAACCGACCCTTCTTCTCTCCATGCCCCTAATTGCTTAGCGCAGACTTTCTCAATCCTTAAGAAACCTCGAGCTGCAGATGTAATAGAAGAGCTCCGAACGCGTTGTTACACTTACACAGCACCTATTCGAACGGCCCTCTCAATTTAGCTTACAGCTGCAACTAAAAGCTCGCGCCGAGTTAAGCTTTCACTGCAACACCACTTGAGTTTCACTCAGCAAAGCTGTCTCGCTTCATCAGTACAAGGTCCACTGTTAATTCACTTTCGCCGCTTTTTCACACACGAGAAGCCAACTTTTGCGTCACGAGCTTACGAGTCACGAGCCATCTCGAAGCTCCTTTTTGCAACGGTGTTTCTTTCGGAGGGAATCAATAACTATTGACCCACGCGAAGGGAAACAAAACAAGAACAGAGACAAGAAGTCCTGTATAACCTGGACTTTTGTGTGCCCCTCAACTGCGTCAGCTGCTGCATTCCTCAGCTCGGCTTTGGTGTTGCCCGAATTCAAGCCCATGTGAACGACGACTGCACCCATTCGACACTTACTCACCACCGCAAACTACCTCGCATTACTTCGAGATCTTGAGGCAGCTGCATTGGAGCCCTATGTCATTTGCAATTGGCAGAAAAGAAAGAGGAACGGCTTCATCCACCACCAAGTTACATTGTGCGCCCACAACCACTCAAAACCATCGAGACTCACCCACACGCGGATCGCTCACCTATTACTTTGTTTAAACGATCATGCTTCGCTTATAGCCGTCGATAAACACCTCTGCACCGAGAAACCGCCAGGGGGTTACTTGTAGACTAAACCGTCTTATCTCCAAGTCTGCATCCTGTCGCCTCAGAAGCTATTCATGACAGCCAAGCACTACCATTTCTTACGATTTCAATCATGGATCCAAATATGCCGATGATTCTGCCAAAGGGCATTGTCACCAACTCGAAAAACATTTATAAGGAGGTTGCTGACTTCACAATTGTTCCCCCTGACAAAGTTTGGAAGTATTGGCATGGTAAACCTATTGATCTATTTACACGTCTTGAACACGGCTCATACTTGCTTAGTGTACACTACCACCTATAAGAAGCTTAAGGATCCGACAGCATGTCGGCTCGAAAACTTTTGGTGGCACGTCTGGGGAAGTGATCGCAGGTTTCTCAAGGGCAGTGCCCTAGCCAAACTTTACGAAGAGATCTCTGATGGGCCAACTTTTGTCCCTCTCAAGGGACCACCAAACCGATGGGAGGGACCCGATGTACGTAGCATTGAGGTCTTTGACCGAGGACTCCTTTCACCAACTGACACCGAGTAGATACCCCCCCTGATCAAGCAAATTCTGGAAGCCGCCGAATCTCAGGCGACCCCACCTCTACCACAACCACAAGGGTCCCGCCCATCGAAACCTACCGACTCAGCGTTGAGAACCCTATCTTCGAGTGCCTCAAAACCGCCACCCGCCCACCCGATCTTGAAAAAAGCCCGGGGACCGTCAACATCAGGACCACGGCCGACGGCTCGCTTTGTGTCACCCCATGAATCCGCAGATGAAGATGACATCCCATCGTCGGGAAGCACAGCCGCGACAGCGTCTGAAGCGCCCGTTTATGTAGCGGCTTCGCCGAAGAAGAAGACGACGATTGTACCTCCCCGGAAGCTCACTCCCTCCTCACCTGTTGTCAATAGTAAAATGCCACCATCAAAGAAATCGACTCCGACTGCAGAGCCCCTTATTCAAGAATCTGGGTTTGGAACATCTGGTGGGTCACGAAATGCCGCTCTGCAGCAGCCTGCACCACCTAACACCCGCATAAGCGTGGAACATGACCAACCAACGACTGGCCAGAGCAATGGTGTGGTAAAGGAACGCCCTGTGATGAGCGAAAAGGCACGTGGGAAGCGACCAGCTGCACCTGTTCGGCCGGTATCATACAAGAAAGAAGCTGAAAAGGACGTGATAGCTGAGGAAAACCGGCGGCCGTCGCCTTCGAAAGATCGGCCTCGTAGCATTCATCGGGAGAAAGGCGTACTCCCACAAGCTCGTTCCCTCATCAATCTTTCGAACCATGGATCACGTAGAGGATCTGGGACCTCTTCGATATCGACATTCGGCGTAGGATCCCTGGAGAGTAGCCAGAGCCAGGACCCGCCTGCTATGGCTCGGTCTCAGTCTCATGGCGGATACGACCAACACAAGTCGCAAAACAACATCAGAGCACCGGGTCTCTTCACACAGGCCACCTCATCAACATCCAATGTCGCTGTTGCAGGCACTATTCTTGATCAATCCGGATTTGGGTCCACCTCGGACTTGAATAGTATCGATCATACACGACCCGAGCACCACACCATTCCTGTTGTGCCACCTCAGCCCTCTATCCTCGATGCTCGTTTCACCCCAACTCCGCCGACCACATCGGTCAGTGTGCCTTTGGGACGCACAAAAAGTCAGCTGACACTTCTCCTCGAACGTGAAAAGGCACGGGGCAGTGACAGACCGCGATCAAAAAATTAAACTTCTCTACTTCGCTCTAAAAGCACTATACTGCTGCTGCATATAATTGTGACGATGTCTCACAGAGATTATGCATGTCACTTTCGACTAAAACTCGACTTTCCTCTAGCGGGAATGCACCACTCTTCTTTATAATGACTCGGAGCGCATGGCCACGGAGTTGTTGATGGGTGCATGGAAGTATCTACGGTCTTCAGTCTCATCTTATAGGTTGCCCATTTGCATTTAACAACAACTGGCTCTGGTGTCAAGGATTGAAAACTGCACGGATGGCTTTTTCTAAATACATGATCGGTTCAGGGGTAAGGCGTTGATGGCGAAGCTAACTGACCTGAGCAACTTGAAGCGGACAGATACAGACGGGAAAGGAAACGGAACGAGTCGGGTTGATACCATTATAGAACCAAAAGCAAGATACTGCAACAGCATGCCAGAGGCACTGTTGAAAAAATAACACGGCTTCAAACAAAATGAGGAGCATATGTTATCGATCATGTCCAAGGTCCTCAACCAAATGGACAGATGTTTCAAATCACTTAAGTAATGACGAGGTACTGTGTATAAATCTAAAAGGGCCGTAAAATCAGCGAGACGAGTTTAATGCTGATGAACATTGCATAAGGTGGTATCTAGTGTTACAGTTAGAAAACTGAAGGTTCTAACTGAAGGGTAAGATAAATAGCTACTATATATTACGCTTGAGACGTTTTTAGTCCTGGGTTTGCACCTTGTGTGTTATCCAACCGATTTAACCTTCCATCCATTCGTCCTTCCTTCCAAAGTGATCCGGCAGTTTCTGAATTAATTCAAGAATCCTAATGGCGTGTTGTCGAGAACAAAGAGAAAACGCACTGATCTTTTATGAAATAGAGCGGTGCTGGAGCGAGTGTATGAGTGTAAAAATTCAAGGGCTAATGGTGCCGACAAATAGGTGTTACATTGTGACAGTCGTTGGTATTATGAAGAGCATGGGGTGAAGAGTACGATGAGAAAAAAACAAAAACAAAAAAAAAACATAACTCATTCATCAAGTTTGAACATTCTGCGTAGTGTTCCGAATTTCTTCTTCTTGGGCGTGCCAGCTTCTGAACCATCGACTGACATAGCACGGGAGCGCATTTGGCTGTGAGAAGTACTGCGACGCTTGAGGAAGCCTGTTTTAGTTGTCGGAGAAGACGGAGATAGGCCGAGACCGCCAGCAGTAGATGGCCTCTTCTCCTCATCGACGACGTATGTGTTCTGGGACCCATCGTCGAAATGGTCCTCTTCTTCGTGAGTGTGCTCCTGGTCTTGAAGAGGCCAGTTCGCTCCGCGTTTCTGCAGGCGTGAGTTGTGAGCAGCTCCTTCACTGTTACTTCGAATAACAGCAAGACGCTCCGGAGCGCGCTCTAAATGGGTATCCCTACGGGATGCACTCTCGCTTGTGTTGCGAGAAATCTTGTCAGAAGGGTCCTTCTTGCGACGCAGAATTGACGAAATGAAGCTGCCTCGTCGCTTGTGGCCTGGCCGTGCCCCCATTTTCTCGTCATTGTCATTCTGAACCCCAAAGCTGCCTCGCCCTGAGCCATTTCGGTTCAGCACTGGAGTAGATAGAGAAGCTGCACCATTGGTAATAATTTTCTGCTGTGGCTGCTCTACCTCGTCGTCGCTATCTGGTAGGTCAGGGGAATCTTGAACACCAGCGCGAGAGGCAAGGGCTTTCACGGCAGGGGCAGGGGCAGCGGCATCGTTTGAAGTCGAGTTTCGAAGTGTCTTAGGTACACGCTTTTGCTTGGAAATGGGCGAAGTGATGTCCTCTTCACTGGAATCGACAAAACGACTACGGAAGGCTGGACGCGACTCATCTTCGTCGCTTGAATCTTCAAAACGACTACCACTCTTGGATTTCTTAGCCTTGGCAGGACGGCCGAATCCAGAAAGGCGCTTGCGAGAAGAATCAACTTCACTTGACTCGGAACGCAATGACTGACGCATACGACCACCCATGGCAACAGGGGGAGGTGAGCTTGTGTTGGAGTTACGTCGGAACCCGGTAGGCGATAACGATCGAAGGCTAAACCGACTGCTTCCCCGAGCACTTTCTTGCGCAGGCGCGGTTGCTGGTGCGGGTTCACGGACGCTCCCTCTCATCGTCTTACGGAAGCCGAGGCCTTCTGCACCACCGACCTTTGCACGCCGGAAACTGCTTTCGCTGGAGTCAGATCCTCGACGTGTCAGGGCTGGCTTCGTGGCACCTCGCATAGTGTGTCCCCTGTCTTCAGAGTGTGTACGACGTTGCGTATTAACCGTTTCGGATGCGGTTGCCGGTTGATACGATGTAGGTCGAGCACCACTTCTCAGAGTTGGGGCCATATTTTGTCCATTGGCCGTAGAGCCGTTTGCCCTGAGCGACTTACGCATCCCGGTGTTCGGAGTAACACTAGCCTCGGGCTCTTGACGAAGGGACTTGCGCAGATGGCCGTCATTCGAACTCTGCGGGCCCGAGGGAGCAGCGCCAGATCTCATAGACTTGCGCATGCTCCCATTTTGAGCTGGCTGTGAATAATCGGCGGCTGGGGCCGCAGCACCTCGCATAGACTTTCGGAGCTTGCCACCCCCATTTGACTTTGTGTTGTCTGAAGTGGAAGCCTGGACCCGAGGCTTTTCAACATCATCGCGGGGCCAGCTCGTGCCTGGTTGAATTTGATAAACTCGGTTCGAATCGCGAAGCTGTTCTGAAACAGGAACTTCTTTAAGCTCTTCCAGTGGTTCTTGGACGGGCTCCTTCACATTCTTTTCCTTGGTCTGTTTCTTGGACTTGTGCTTTGGTCGACGCACTGTTTGTTCTAGGGTGAGCTCTTCGTCAGAATCCTCCATAGCCTCCTTTTCAAGCTGACGCCTTCCCTCCGGGCTTAGACTCCTCCAATACGCCTTTGCAGTCTGCCAGTCATTAGGTGTCTGCAGAGGGACCTGAGGAGTGACCCTTGTAGGTGTAGAATGCTGAGATTTTTCGGCCTCTTTAGATTTGGCCATTGCCTTTTCTAATACCTTCTGGGGAACAGCGGGCTCGACAGGACTATCGACGACCGCATCGAGTGACAAGAAGCCATCGCCTTCCATGTCAGACAGGTCCTCATAAGCATCACTGTAGATGCTGCTCCCATCGGATTCTTCCGACTCTTCTTGGATATCATGCATCTGGGAATTTGAGGACACTGCACTTGTTGATTCAAAAGATCGGCGAGTCGCAATTTGTGCTGGCTCCTTGCTGCCATCGGAAATTCCCTTCTCGTCAGTACTAGCGCCTGTGCCTGCAGGAAAGTCTCCAGGAACATCGAAGAAGTCTGAAGGCGATTCTGATTGGCTTTCATCGGGAATACGTGGGCTGGGATGTATTATTGAAATGGTCGGTATGTTGTCGCTGGGACTAGATTTTGTTGAGTCACTTTCGACTCCGCCAGCCAGATCGCTAACCGAGGTTTGTGTTTCAACTACGGGATCTGTGGATGTCTGAGTTTCCAAATTCCCAATGTCGGATTCAATATCAGATTCCAGGTCGCTGTTGCTGATATATCCCTGGTTATCAACAGACGTTACCACAGGAGGCAGTGGCTCTCGGTATCTAGAGGTGTTGGCTTCATTGCGAGAGGCTTGTTCTTGTGACGCGATAGATCCAATAGCTTGGTCGCTGGACTGGGCCAAACCCTGGGCAGGGGACTGATTGTCGACTTTGGTAGGGTATGAAGTTGTAGCAAGTGGAGGCGAAGCTGACCTTTCCGTGGGTCGAACCAGTGGTCGTTCCTCAGGTTCTCTAACCTTCTTCTCACGAATACTTCCGAAAGAGGGCAGGGCGGGACGGGGGGTCATTGTTTCGTCGTCGTCCAAAGTTATCGAGTCTCTCTTGTTCCGTCCGATGATGCTGTGCCAGGGCTTCTTTGACTGAGGGCTGGCTAATTGTGGGGTGTCCGTATCCGATGCCGGTGCAGGCTCACCCATAATTGCTGTGTTCCCATCATCAAAGCTCACCCTCACGCTTTTCTTACGTGAAAGATCCGAATCTTCCCGGGCCATGCCTGACCAAGCAGCGGAGGCGTCGGAACCATCTTCTGAAGGAGAGGCGTCACGAGGGCTTGAATACTTGAGTGCAGACTTTCGAGGCGACAATGATCGTGGAGGTGGCTCATGCCTGACGAGTAGTTGATCGGTTTTGGGCGCAAAGTGTGTTGTGCGAGCGGGACTGCGAGCAGGGCTTTCAGAGTGTACACGAGTGCGTCGCACGCTTTCGTTCGGACGATCCACCGGAGCCGAAGCCTGCGCTTGAGGCGGAGCAGTAGACTTCACAGGTATGGCATCTACTCCATCCATTGGACGCTCCTGAGAGTGAGTCGTTTTTATGGGCTCGTGTTCCTCCTCCAGCTCAGGATCTTCGTGCACGACAGACGGACGCTTCCTAATGGAGCTTTCAGGCTTGGAAGTTCGAGGCGGGCTTGCAAGGGTGCGATCTATTTGCTTTGGCGCTTCATCGTGTGACTCTAGATCAGACTCATCCATCGTTTGCTCCTCAGCAACGCTATGCCTTGCCTCAGGCCTGACCTCACGCTCAACATCTGGCTCAGATTCAAGATCCGATTCCAGCTCGGATTCGGGCTCAGGCTTGGCCTGTTCGGGTTGTGTGACTGCCGCATAAACAACTGGCGGACTTTGTGCAGATTTGGGTGGTCTTGAAGACGGGGAGGTTGGTTCGACTGCGGTACCTTTTAACCGTCCTACTGTTCCCTTGGAAAGATGGCTGCCAGCCCTGGAGCTTTCCTGCTTGTGCTTGCGGACAGGTTTTTCGGATGCATCTCGAACGTTTTGCTCTTGCGTCAGCACCTGCGCCTGGGGAACCATCCGCCTTGAATTAGGATCGTACACCATTGCGTTACTTGATTGACTGGGCGAGTCAGTCATGGAACGAGGATACGAGAAGTTGATGGAACTTGGACTACTAGGACGTAAATCTGCTGAAGCTCTTTTGTCAACTACAGCCGCTCGTCGCATATTGGACAGATCGCCAGCTGCAGCCGCTCCAAACCATGTTCCTTGACCGTTTTTCATCTTTTGGCTGGCTGTTTGAAAAGACTGTGTCTGCAAGCTTGTTGCCCGTTTATGGGTTGGGCTTTTTGCACCGGATTTGCCATGCTCATTTTGAGGAATCTTAGGGACTGGAGGAATATCCTGGGACGGCGGAGCAGGGTTCCTAGCTGGTGATGGCGAAGGAGATCGGAAAGTTCTTTCTGTCATAGAGCTCGCACTTGGCGATCGATGAAGTTCCCGGCTCCGCCTGTCCCGACTCCCGGTAGACGATACAGATGCACTCCTACGCGAAGCTCGCTTCGACTGGACCTGAGATACATTGGTCGGTGTCGTAGGTCGAGCTTTGAGGGCGGCGGCTGCTGCCGCTGATGACAGAGATGGCGTCGTTTCACGTCGCAAGAAGGCTGATGCGGCGGCGGTCGCAGCATTGGGATTAGCAGTCTCCCTGGTCAACGGCTGAGATGGAATCGCCATGTCAGTAGTGTAAAAATGATTGTGAAGGCGATGGAAAAAACAGAAGACAAGGAGGGAAAAGTCGCGAGAGGGACTGAAGGGCGATGACAATACAATGGTCCAAGACGAATGCGGCAAGTCTCACAATAGCAAATGCCTTCGACGATCATGGCAGGTGCCGTGGCGCGCAAAACTCAAAAAAGCCAAAACCGGTTTTGCAGAAACGGGAATATAAGTAAGTTAAATTACAGATAGACTCACCACAGAGGGAGTGCGATGCCTCCTTGAACCAAACATGATGGGCTGAATTAGAGTGGACTAGATCGAAAGCGGCGCAAGGCCAGCAAAGCTCAACATGCGGCTTGCATTCAGAAAGGCCGCGGATCTTCGGAAGAATGTGGACAATGACGCTGAGATATGAGTCAAGGTATTCGCTCACAGTAAGTGTAGTGATGCTATTATGTTGTGTTGGGAATACGTCAGGAAAATGAGACAGAAATTAGGGCTGCAAAAGTAGTTGAAGAAGAAGAGGGAGGTTCCATGCTACTAGTTAGAGACGTGATGACGACAAGTATCAAGCCACTACGCACCAGCAACGCTAGCCTCAATTGGTGACCCACTATGCTTTGCTCCGGTTGATCGGGCTCCATCCATTGCCAGGTCAGGTCAGGCCAGACCAGACCAGGCCAGGGCGCGCATCGCATCGCATCGCATAACAGCCCGAGGAAGGGGACTTGACAAGGGTCCAATGAGAAGATTTTGACGACTTTGGCATGGATGTGACATTTCTCCGGCCATTGAAAACAATGCTTTTGTCATGTCCTCCCAACTCAGATAGCCAGCATTGGCGTAGACACGTGGTGTTATTGTACAGAGTCTTGAAGCACCTCCTTACCTACTTACCTATTCTTGACGTACAGCACTATGGAGTAGGCACGTATCAAGTAGGTTCCCGGTTTCTTGTGCCGTGGGAATCTCAGGTGCAAGAATCAAAACAATCCGGCTGCTGCACAGATCCTTTCAAGATCACTAATCTATTCCGTATGTAGATCAGTTCCTCATCAGGTCCAGCTCGGCAGGCCTCCAGCTTCCAGCTGCCGAGATCTACAGGATTTTCTCGGCGGAATAAACATAAACAATCTGGGGCCTTGGATCTTTGAGCTGTGAGGGTCCCTCGCCCACATTCGCATGCACGCTCCAGTTCATCGTCGAAAAGCTTGGCCCACAGAGAGATTGACATGGGACAGCATAGCGTATCTACAACTCTATCTGTATATAGGAACGCACATAAACAAGAACCATGAAACCTTGAATACCGCCGAATTATTATCTTTACATACCTGCCTGCCACTACTCTAATAAACTACCGTACTAACACAAGGGGTCCATGGTTTTCAGCTGCCCTCAAATTCATTCTAGTCTCCGCCGCATGATTAGATCCATCCAAACCCACCAAGGGTAAACTCCAGCTGGATTAAGGGGCCCTCTGACGTCAATGCCCAGCTAGACCGTTTCATTTGTATCTGGATCTGTTCGCTTTATGCACTTGGGGACTATCCAGAGGACACACAGCATGTCAAGCGGGCGACATAAAATAGGTAATTAACAGAGAGTGGCCATGAAAGTCTTTAACACTAGCATAGCTTGGGTTATACACACAGCGGCTATTCTTGACGCTGAAAGTACGCTCATGCTATCTATTGTGGTACATCCTACCACATTCCTGTGCCTCATAAACTGTAGTTGCTTTCAGTTACTGAGCCATCTCCCCACCGAGTGGCTCAGTCTTCTGTAAACCTAAACTTCCCCAGATCAATTAAGAAGCAAGTGATTCGTAAGTCGCTGAGCTTTTGCTGCGTTGTCCAAGACCAATAACAAGAAACAGAGGTTGTCGGGGCTGCAGGATTTACAGATTTGGCGATACCTCATTCTGTATGATGCCGAGCTAGCTGAAGGATGTAACCTCCTTTGTTCGTGTCTCGATTGATCGACAACCAGCGCAGTTCCTCGTATTGACAGGAGGAATACTATCACTTGAACAGTGCAATCCCCTAAATCATGCCCAAAACCTAGGGTGGTGGATTGTTGGCTTTTATGTCCGGGCCCGTCCGCTCTCCGGGCGAATTGGGATAGTCGTCCTCATTCTCCTCTGACTGGGTCGAGTGATGGTGGTTCATGTCCACATGGCCGCCTTGTTCCTGAGCTAGCGGTTGAGTAACAGCATGGTCTCCCCGAGACGGCGTCTTGCCACTCTTTTTCCCTTTCCTGCTCTTAGCCTTGGCCTTCTCGAGAAGTCGCTTGCGATCAGCTTCCTCTTGTCGGCGCTTGCGATCTTTGATTTCGTACGCTCGAATCAGCGCTCTGGGGGGTTCACCGAAAATGCTTTCGTACTCGCAGAATTCACAGATCCAGTCGTGTGTTACGAGATTCCTTCGTCGGGTTTCTGTGGCAACCTGGCGACGGTGTCTCGCAGCCCTATCAAGTGACCGATCAAGGCGGCGCTTACTATCCTGACGAGAACTTCCGGAGCCTCTACTAGCTGCTACGGAGGAACCATCATGGTGAGCGACACTCCCAGGTGGCAAGGAACCAGGGCCAGCCTGGGTCGACATGCTGTGCTTATTCGTGTGACCTGATTCTCAGATCAGTAAACTGACATCTCTGTTGTCTCGTATGCACTTACCAGGCCACTGAATGGTGCCAGGAACTTGAGATTCACAGGTAAACGTGAACTGAGTCGAAGCTGGAGTGCTTTTTGTTACAGCTGAGTGTTGCTGGAGTAAGCTTACGTTGTCCTGGCCCTGAGGTCGCAGTTTCTCAGCGTTTGCAATGGCGTTCGAGATTATACCGCTTCCTTCTTGTTCTGATTCCCCATGTTAGAACCTGGTAGCTTGGAGATGGCAGAGGTATAGAAGAATTGCAAGCGAGGACAAGCGTGAAAGTGCAGACCAAAGAATCAAAGGATCATGCAAGTTATTAAATGGTGAGCATCATGCAGCTCCCGCTCTGTCCTATGCATCGTCTAGGAGATGCGCAGCACAGAAGAGGAAGAAACATCATTGATTCCGATAGACCGCTTGATACAATAGGATCATGCATGCGACTGAATGGTGAATGCTTAACGGCAATAATGGATCCCCAGTTAGGAAACAAGATAATAGAACCAAATACCAGAAGAACAATGAGTGAGAAAAAGAGAACTTACCACCTGGCGCCCATTGGGGTTGAGCAGGTTTTGGCGCTCGTCCGATCCACGGACTGTTGCCGTCAGGTAAGGCTCGAAGTGGGCTTCTGCCGTTTCTCGAACGTCCAAGCCTGCCTCGACCAGAGCCTGATATTCCCTGGTTATTGGTTATGAAGGTACTGGTATTTGAATGCATACTCGAATGCGGGTACGCCCTGTCATTATGCAGCTCACTGGTGGGAGAATGTCCTGTACCAGTTGAAATAGCAATAGATCCCATCTCATTATTCAGCCCTTGAGTGCCATGAAGCATGGCATCTCCTGCGGAAGGGATCTTGCGCTTCTTTTTGTTATTCGTGTTCTCGAACAAATCATAGCCGTCTGCCGATGATGTCGCAGAAGGAGGCGGCTGCGCATTCGTGCGAGGTTGATCTGGCTTTGAATGTCGTCGAGCAGCACGAGCCAGGATTTTAGGGGGTGACCGAGTGACTAGGGTGCTTCGCAGGATCGTTTCTTCTTCATCGCCGTCGAGCAGGCCCAGGCCGTTTTGTCGAGGGGTGTAGTTGCGCCCTGCTTCAGCCCTTCGGCCCTGTTGAGTTGGGCTTGTAGAGCCTATCCTTGGCGGACTTCCTTGGTCCTTGAGGGTATATGGCGGATAGTAGAAAAGGGGAGTAGTTTCGTGCGTTGAAGGGGGGTACTTGATCGTATCTGCGACCTCGGGGGAGAGCTTCTCTCGAAGTCGACGTCTCGGCAATGGCCGAATCGGTCGGTCTGGAAATAACGACGATACAGTATCTGGCGACATATTGGGACTATGACCTGCGCGTGAAGAACGCAAATTTCTCGTTAGCAGGTATATCGCCAGAAGACCGAGAAGAATAGTCACGATCAAGGCAGTAATATCCGACATGACGAGGGATGTGATAATGGGGGAGTATTTCATGACGTTGCCAGACGTTGTTCAGCCTGACCAGCCATTGAGGAAAGTTGAAGTATCAAGGCCTGCCAAGCGTCACAACTGGCTCGCAACGACCAAAGTGAACGGAAAGCGTACCCATCAAACATTGTATTGACTCTGATGTAAACCACAAAAGAAGGAGCAGTCGAGCGGCAAGTGTGGCCAAAGGAGGGGTCGTGTCGCGATCTATACAATCAATATATCGTCGACAAACGGCCTTGATTGTAATGTGCTGAGCATACAACCCGAAAGGGGTATCAAAACCGTGATTCGCAAACGCCAACACCAAGTTCGAGGCCGTGATGCTGTCTCAGAGGGGTAACTTGGTTCGGTCGGGCTCTAAAACGTTCTGTGTGCGGGTCAGAACATAGTGTCGACATAAGGTATCACGACTGAACGTGAAGTACTAGAGTGGGTTTCGGTCTGAGCCAATCCAGCCTCAGCCTTGAACCTCGTCTCAAATACAAAGTCGATCGATTCTTGGAGAGGTTATACGAATGGTCGCCGGACTCGCTCGTGGTTGTCCAAGGTCGGGGCTCGCTTACCCAGTCACGGCCGGGTTACCTATGGAGGGGGCCCTGAGTGCCTCTGGAGAAACCTCGATCCAAGCCTGGCCACCCGCTGAGGTTCAAAATACAGCGATAATTCAATAGAAAGAATCCAGAATGTCGATAGCCTGAAGAACAACAACGCAAAGCCCGATAACGCCTCAAAGTTGTTGTACTGTATCAGTAGCTGTGTGGTTAAATCATCATCTGTGGAGTTGTCACAGCCAGAGCCAGGGCCATGGCCGTTGGGAGGCAGCGGAGCGGTTAGTCAGCTAATCTGGCGCCTAATGTCTATAGGCTAGGAAGGAAGTGATTGCCCCACCTTTTGGTCTTCTCCAATTCTAACTGACAGCACCCACAAGAAAAAGAAAAGGCCATGATTGGCTTCATGACTGTGCTATCCAGGCTCATACTCTTCACTTTCTGCATCATCGTGTTCTGGGCATGAGGGACTCTTGATAGCGCTCTCAAAGAACTTCTCTGTTGTTCGTGTGGTGCCGCCAGGTACTATACGTACATCCATGGCATTCAACGTCTCCCTGATGTCATTCTCCCTAGAATCCCCATGTATGCATTGCAGGGTATGCACGGTAGAGCATCTGATACATAGTATCTATGAAAACGGGCTACTGGGTATTTGACTGACCATGATGGAAGCGGAAACAAACCGCCAACTGTGGGGGTTTAGCCGCTTGATCAGCAAACAATAAACAGTCCATGATACACTGGCGAAGGGCGCAAGGGGGGTATCAGAAAAGTCGACCTCCAAGCTTTCAGGTGCAAAAAACAAATAACCCAGTAGTCCTGTTTAAAATAGCATAAACTGACTTTCTGATTTGTCTCTTGCGCTCTCAGCAGTCAAGTTTATCTGCTACCCCGACGCCTAGGTTCGAGTTTGTTACGGTGAGTGGGACTAGAATTTTGAGTGTGTGCCTTCTGAGTGGTCACGTACCTATGCACAGTGCTCCAAAAGACCCCTGTATTCTGGAGCTTGCAAGGTACTACACTCAGCCCGAGCGGGCAGTTCAGTGAGTGCTAAAATGCTCTGCAGGTGGTCTTGTAGTGGTTCATCGGTTCAGGTCCTTCTGAAGCGATGCCAGGCAAGTAAGACCCGCGCCCACCTTCCTGCCCACTTTCCCATGCCCACGCTTGAGCGAGCCCATGTCCGCGCCTCTTCTCTTCCTTCTTCTCCTCCTCTGAAGAAAGCTCCCGCCCACTCTTCTCTGGCACATACCACCTCATTGTTACGGTATTCCTCCGTGTCATGATCACAGCGTTTCTGCGCATTCTCGATATGCTTACTTGCCAACCCCGTCTTCGATACGAACGCCCTACCTTCTTGTTCCAGTAGTCGCACTCGTCGCTGGTTGCTCATCAACCCAGCTCCCACGACCTTGGTCGCCATTCCATTACGTTCAATTCTCGCGATTCCACTTTCTTCTGACGTGACCTCCAACATCGGAGAGAACCTGTCTACTCTATAGTGCTACACGCGCCGTCATCTGTCGAACGAGGCATCGCTCCCCTTACCCATTCTACCCTATCGTTTTCTCCTCATCCTCCACCTCACCTCGGTGACCCTGCTCCCTCAATGGCACCACCTTCGCCGCGACGGTCATCGAGAGCCCGCGCCACCAATTCTCAATCTCAACAATCATCGGTATCCTCAAACACTTCGGGTCGAGTCGAGCGGAACACAAGATCTGTCGCCAAACCTTCTTCCAACAAGTCTACGCCTAGCGGATCGTTATCCTCGGAGCCATTTGAAGATCTTGACGACACTCTTCTCGGTCGAAGGCGAAAGCGTAACCAAGAAGACGACAACGACAAAATTTCCAAGTCTGACAATTTTGACATGGTGAACGGAAGCGACGACCTTCAAGAAGAGGAGGATGAGGCCGTCCGATGCATCTGTGATGCTGAGGAATATCCAGGTCGTCCACCTGTTGAAGGCGCTGATTTGGACTTTTTCAATGCCATTGAATTTACCGAAGATGTTACCGGCTTCTTCGTTCAATGCGACATTTGTAAAGTCTGGCAGCACGGCGCCTGTGTAGGCATTTTTAGCGCCGAGAGCTCTCCTGATGAGTATTTTTGCGAACAATGTCGCAAAGAACTCCACAAGATATATACGGCAAGCAATGGGTGAGTCAAGTTTGGCATTCCGATTGAGTTTCGTTCATACAAGATGTCTCTGAGATATTCATTTTCGAAAATTTTGTTTTCCCCCCAACGCCTGTTTCTCCTTCCTTCGCTGCACTGCCGCTATGATCGTCTCGCACTGACAGTGTCATTCTCAGTCAAAAATGGTCCAAATATGTTCCTCACAATCGCCCGTCGCGTGCGACCTCCCGAGCTACCTCGATCGCTAAGGAAGGCAACCGCTCACCCAAGACTGGGACGAGCAAGAACTCGCGCCCTACTTCCGCTTCGCAAACCTCCAAACGCCGATCAACAATGAATAGCCGCGACCGTGCATATGAAGATGAGCAATTGTTGAGAGCCATTGAAGCAAGTAAAGAAGACGTGCCCCAAGATGGATCAGAAATCTTGACCCGACGAGCAAAAAGAGGACGCAGCGACAGTGAGGAGTCGGTAGCCGTAAATGCTCGGCCACGAGACGATAAGTTGGCGTCACTGAGAAACCCGATAAGCGTCAAGCGGCAAAGAACCAGCTCTAGGTCTCCTTCGCCCCCGACCGAACCGGCCGAAGTACAGACTCAGAATGAGTCAGACGACGAAATTAATACTCGTAATGGAGCGAAGAGGGTTCGCAACAACAGCAGCAACAACAGCAAGAACCAGCGAGCCAAAACCGAGAAAGAAGACAAAGAGCGTCAGAGACAAGAAGCCGCAGACAAACGCAAAGGCCGCGCAGAAAGGCGACGAGGAGAGGGTAAGCCGAACGGTGATGTCTGCTGTAGAGCTGTGACTGACAATCGCTTAGACTCGGATCCTTCCGAGGAGACACCCCCTGCCGCAGCCAAACCCCCAGCTGCAAAGAGCATCGAGACACCCGTCATTATGGAGACCCCGGCGCCAGTCCAGCCTGTGCCCGACACACCCCCTGCGAGCCATCAACCTATTTCAAGCACCCAGAAGCGTGGTGGAAGAACTGCTCACAAGAAAGGCAAAGGGAGGAATCAGTACACCAGAGATCGGGATGGGGAGGGCGAGTCACCAGCGCGGTCGATGTCGCGAGACATACAGAAGAACAGCGATGAACCCACACCGGCTCACCCGAAACCAACGAGTGAACCTCGACATGGCAAGTCGAAGCCGGCCATTCACCATAAGCTGAATATGGTTGACATGAAGAGACGTGTTGGCGCCATTATGGATTTCATTTCGAGGACTCAAGTAGACCTTGCAGCCGAGACCTTCCCAGTGACGAATGGAAACACGAATAACGGGGAGATATCGCTTCAGAAGACTCTAAGCTCTGAGGCTGCTGAAAAAGAAGATACTCGGGAGTCCTCTGAGAGTAAAGAGTTCAAAGACTTGAACTGTATGGAGATGATGGATGTCCTGACAAGAGATATGGTCAAATGGCAGAGTCAGTATACCTGATGACACACACAGATCAGGTTTGCAGCAGCACAGCTTGAGCGTCTACATTAAGGCATAGGTGCTCGATTGTTATTTCAGGCGTTTAAGGTTAAGGTACTTCCAGGGGCGTACCAGCATCCAAAGCTGATGCAACAGGCACGGGTTTTTGTTCTTTTTAGGGTTTTGGTTGTTTGTCATTTGACTCGAAGCACTCGAACGAGGCAGGGACCCTCTGGTGTTCCGGCTATCATTCTATATATACCCTAGCACGCCTCAAAGACTTGGTCATTGATGTCTGCACAGTTTCAGCAAGAAAGGTCATGTGGGCAAGGGACAACATGAATTTGAGTATGACGTAGGACAATATGCTTAAATAATGTACATGGAAGAAGAAGGTCCCCTAGTATACAGATACATGTTACAGCGATTATGCCTTGAATTGATCATTCTAGGCACCCGCTCTTTCTTGTGCGCGTGCTACTTTCTGCTGCTTTTTAGCCTGATTCATGCTGAGTGGGGGGTTAAGCATTCGAAGTTGATGTTCCTCGATTGCTTCATCCGATAGATCCTCGAGCATAAACTTTCCCAGCTTCCCAGTTCTCCAATCTTTCAGGAATATGCTAGCAGCTGCCTCCAAGTCAGGTACAGCCCCAGCCTTCAACTTGCCCGTTCTAGAAGCAACAGAAGTAAGTAACTCTTGAACGTCATTTGTGGGGTTGGAATATCGCTTATAGAAGGCCGGGTTGATCTTGTTAAGGCGGTAGAGTAGGTAGTCTACCAGAACCTCGGAAGGTATCAGACCAAGCTTTATGCCTTGCACAAGCGCAATCTTCACCATAGTCTCGGCATTATCGACATATGGCACGAAGACACCTGGAGTATCTAACACGAATACCCCCCCTTCACCGACACCTCCCTTCGAATCCTTTTTTTCCGTCTCCACGATTCGAACACTCGTGGCAATCTTGCGCGTCACTCCTGGCTGCCCTCCAGTCTTAGCCGCCTTTGCATTTTTCTGTGGTAGTCCCCGACTCCGTAAAGTATTGAGCAACGTACTCTTTCCAACGTTGGGCATCCCCACGATCATAGCCCTCGTGCCCGTTATTGGATCGATGGCGCGCGCAACGTCTTTGATCTTTTTGAGGAGGGCTTTTGTTGTATCGGGACTTTCTTTGTTCCATAGAACAAAGCGATCGCCATATAGCTTGCGCAGAGCGTTGACGTACCCAGGGTTATTGTTTGTGAGGTCGCACTTTGTGAAGACGACAATTCGCTCGCGGCCGGCAAGAGAGTGTTCGAGGAGGGGGTTGTTCGTCGTCAAAGGCAGACGTAAGTCGCGGCATTCGAGGATGAGATGTATAGTATTAAGTCTTTTAACCATATCGCCCTGGGCCGCAGCATGATGGCCTAGGTAATATGTCTTGGGAATTGAGTTTGGTAGGGCAAAGGTTTGCCGAGGAATGAATTGCGCCATTGTGTCGGTCTATTCGAAGATATGTTCGGTGACTATTTCTTTTTCATGTTACCTAAGTTCGTGATAGAGCGACATCGAGGAATTCTGGACGTTATGATGCGATATGATGATGGAAGGAATATCCAAGGACCCTGAGAAAGACGACTGGCAAATCTAGAACTCAGCCTTGTCGATATGCTCCACATATCTCAGCCTTGCCCCTCCGCACGTGCAGATAAACACTAAAAGAGCTGAAAGTGACGTCACTCCACCTTTCTCGAATGCCGAACCAATTGGGTTCCTGAATTCAACCACGCGGCTCAAGACGAACCATGAATCAAAGCATAAAGAAACGTGATCATACCGTTTCTGGTACCGACAAGGGCAAATGGCAAATAGCCATTGGAAAGCCAAGAAATATTCAAAAAGCCAAGGAAAAGCGCCAAGACCAGGCTCTTCATCTGAACCAGAGTAATAAATTGACTCAGAGCCCTCGTTCAGAGTCGAGGGGGGACACATCATGGGCTTGCTTCCAATTCACCCTAGAACCGACGAGCTTTTGTCTTGTTGCTGTAGTCAAAGTTGATGTGAACAATGGCTAGGCCTGATACTGAACCAGTTCAAGACTCAATGGATATCGAGAGAAGACCAACCTTTGGGTCTGCTAACACTTTCACGCCAAACACCAACACTCAAGATGCATCGGGAGTCACAGCCGATCAATCGAACCTACCTAATCAAGGGAGTCGATCATCCAAGTATTTCGGCAAAGAGGGTAAACTTCGTCCCTTTCGACTGCTAAAGGACGATGTCATCAACCTCAAAGGTCGATACTTGTCAGACTGGCAAGTCTTTAACCAGCAGGTGGTTGCGAGTGCCGTCTACATCTTCTTCACCAATCTTCTACCCGGCATCACCTTTGCAAGTGACTTGTATACCTTGACTGGAAAGTCGTGGGGCACTATCGAGGTTGTCTTTAGCACTGGTCTTTGCGGTCTTATATTTTCCCTGTAAGTGCCACTGACTATGCTGGACTCAGCTGCATCCTGACAATAACTATAGTTTCTCTGGTCAACCTCTCACAATTCTCGGCGTAACAGGTCCTTTCTCAGTGCTGGCCGAGAACGTTTACGAACTATGCGACAAGCACTTCCATGTAAGTCAGATGAGCAGCCCCAAAATCATGTCCTCTAATAGTAAAAAGGTCGAGTTTCTGCCTGTCATGGCATGGACTCTTATCCACGCTGGTTGGATGCACTATCTCCTTGCCATCTTCAATGCCCATGACTGGACGATGCAATATGTCACCCATTTCAGCGCCGATATCTTTTCCCTGCTGAACAGTGTCATCTACTTCCACAAGGCGGCTATGGAATTGAAGCGTACCCATGCCCGAGTCTCGCTCGCTGCTTTCCTCTATGCTATCCTTGGCGCCGTAGGGACCTGTCTTCTGGCCATTTTGTTATCCACCGCGAACTCGTGGAAACCCATGTTCCATCGCTACGTTCGACTTGGACTTACAGAGTATGCGGCTGCCATTTCTATCATCTTCTGGATTGGAATCCCATATATTGGAGAACTAGCCTCATTGGACCATATTCGACTTGAGGTGCAGACTAGCTTTCGGCCTACAAACCCCGATAGAGCGACCTTCTTTGTTCGTTTCTGGGAGGCGCCCATTGAATGGGTGTTCCTGTCCATGATTCCAGGTGCCATAGTTACAGTCCTCTTCTACTTCGATCATGAAATCAGTAGCATCATCTGCACCGTAGAGCGATACGGGACAAAGAAGCCAGGCGGCTATGCTTGGGATGTGGCTTTACTAGGAACAACTACCATAATCTGTGGTATTCTCGGCATCCCTCCGGCCAACGGTCTCCTCCCTCAAGCGCCGCTTCACTCCGAATCGCTGATGCACTATGTCCTAGAGAGTCCTCCTGCTGAAGAGGGTGAGCAACCGGAGGCACCCCGTCACGTTGCAAGGACCTATGAGCAGAGATATTCGCACTTTATTCAAGCTGCTCTTATTCTCATTTTTGTATCGCCTCCTCTACAGAAGCTGCTGGGTCTCACGCAGACTTCTGTGCTTGCCGGACTCTTTCTTTTCATGGGCTATCAGTCCTTGTCTGTCAACCCTATCCTGGACCGGGTCGTCAATCTTCTCACTGCACCATCTGAACTTCCTGAGCTTCCCACTGGTGTTACCTGGCTTGGGATCCACATGTACACCATTACTCAAATTATCATGACTGGTATCGTCTTTGGAGTGACGCTGACGGTTGCGGCTCCTGCATTTCCATTGATCATCATTGCTTTGGTCCCCATTCGATTGTCGGTCATGAACCGGATTTGGAGCCGTGAGACATTACGAAGAGTAGATGGATGGGCGTGCCGAGAAGGGAAACCAGAAGATGATCCGGTTCCAATACAGACACCTGGAGATGAAGAGAAGGTCAATGTCTGATTGCATTGAAGTGTGGCCGGAACAGCTGGGGCGCCTTCAGGGGTGATGATACATAAGATTTTAACTTTTAATGACACCATGCACAAGCGCTTAGGCTTGCCAGCCATGTCTCTCCTCTGATCTCTTCCTACGCTACCCCGCAAAGCCTACATGTCACTCGTCTTGCTCTTCAACACATCCCTGAACTGGCTGTAAAAAGCAAATTTCAAGTCAGTTGAGTATCACGACCCGAATAAATCCGAAACCTCGAGGATCGACCATCCCATACTATCCCTGCTAGCGACCGTTCTATCTAGTAGCTAACGGACCAAAGTGATATCGACACGTCTGGATGTTAAACATGACAACGCCTGCCCATGGTAAATATGCTTTTGTCACGGGCGGAGGCTCTGGTATGATTTCGGAATTATATGGCAAATACCAACCGTGCCAGGGCTGATTACGACAAAAGGCATCAACCTGTGCTTTGTTCGCGTACTGCTCGAAAATGGATGCTCGGTTCTTATAGCAGATCTCAAGCTTCGACCCGAAGCTCAACAACTTGTGGGACAGCATCCATTCACAGGTTCTGACGGCAAAGCAGGAGTACTCTTTCAAAAGACTGACGTCGCGTCCTGGCCTCAGCTTACAACTGCATGGAGAACAGCCTTGGAGAAGTTTCCAAGGGTTGATATCGTCGTCGCAGGAGCAGGAATATTCGAACCCCAATGGTCTTCGTTCTGGGAAGCTCCCAAGACGGAAAGCAACCAAGACAGTGTCTCTCGGGATGATGCTGAAGCTAATCCTGGACACTATGCTGTTCTGGACGTGAACTTGGTGTCTCCTATTCGGCTCAGTCAACTCGCTATCGGATACTGGACAAAGACAAAGCACAAGGGATGTCTCATACACGTAGGCAGTATGGCTGGCTATGGAGCAGCCATCACAACACCTTTGTACATTGCCAGCAAGCACGGCCTGCACGGCTTTGTGAGATCGCTTGGAGGACTGCGTGATGAACTTGGTATCCGTGTTGGATGTGTAGCTCCCGGAGCAGTAGCGGTAAGTTTATTGCATACCTACTTGTCGTTTCTCGCGATGGCTACTGATATCAGGACTAGACTCCGCTATGGAGCGACGACCCGACCAAAGCAATCATGCTAGAAGAGGACACGGTGCTCATCAGTCCTGAGGAAGTAGCACGATGCATGTGGAGACTTGTTATTGACCCGGAATTGGGTAACGGTACCATCCTCGAAGTGACCAAGGGTGCAACAAGAGTTGTACCTCTCTATAACGCACCGGTTCCTACTGGAGAAGCCATCATAGTACCTGGCTATACGGCTTCCATTGGACAACTCTATGAGAAGCTGAGGGATGACGGTTTGGACGTATAACTGGATGTCCGTTCTAATTGTTTGTGGTCTTCTGCATGATGGACCTTTAAAGAAGCCGCCATGGCCTCTGTTACCAGTACTCGTGGCTATAACCTCAGAGAGAGGACAATTCAAATGCGTGACCAGGTGTAACAAGCAGATCCTTTTGAGTACAATAGCACATCCAACAAATGGTATTTTTAGAATCGGTGACGCAGATCGCTTCGTTTGTGTATTCTCGCTTCAGCTTCATATTATGACACGCAAGCCAGCCCTGGATTTTCATATACCTCGAGTCAGTTTTCTGGCGCATGGATCAGACTGAGCACCGTGAATAGTAAGGATCTAGGGTCCAGTCCAGCATAGCCTCATACCCAATAATAATAAAGATTCTCTCTGGGAACCGAGCTTAGACCACGATCTTGGCACTTTTAGGTTTCTTGAAGCTCTATCTCCTCACTCATACGGAATCGCCGATTGAGACAACTTCCGCTTTCCAGAAATAGATTCGTACAACCCAAGATAGCAGCCGTAAACTTCCCCTCAGTCTTCTGAACAATGACCGATCAGAAACAGCCTTGTAGCTCTTACAAACAAGTATTTCCCCAGTAGGTTCTCCAGGTCGCGATAACAGAAACCGTTCAGTGATAGTTGCAAACGATAAATGAAAAGTAACGACATGAAACCCGTAAGATGATGGTACACTTGAGTGCTGTATCATAATAGCGTAGATAACTAAAGCAATGCCAATGAAGAAGAAAATAAATCCATAATCGCACACCGGATAAGTGAGCTCGCGAAACGAGTTGGGTATCTTGATGAGCCGCCTTCATCATACTGCACTGCTCGATTTCCTTCTCTTCTACATCTCCTTGTCTATCACAGACACCCTCTCCTCCAAGACAAAAGCCGGAAACATCGTCCTCGCTGCGTTGAGTGAAACGTGTTTTCCAAAAGAAGTAATCAATCGGCTCGTATTGCGCCGTATGGCTGCGGGCTCGATCGTTAATAGGAATAGGTAGGTGTAAAGTGTTTGTTTGTCTTGTTGTCTCAATTTCTGGTCTTTGAATATGTAAATAGTTGAATGGGGGAAAAAAAAAGGGTGGCTGTTGAGCCATTGGTGGTATGGAGCAAGTGCGATTCAGCTCTAGGTATCCAAAAACTTGTCGATTTACTTGATGTTCTTGAAAAGGTCAGAACCCAGGCTTCCGTTGTCCTTTTCGATGTCGGTTAATTCAGGTATCATAGGAGGCGGCGGGCCTGATTGCTTCTGGGGAGTCGTTGCACGAGGAGGTTCGTCCATATACATGGTGCTGGCTCGCTTGTTGGGGGCTGTCTCTCCGGTTCTCATGCGCCTGAACCAACCGCTAGCTCTCTTGTTCTTGCGCTCGTCGAGATAGCTCGCACCGCCCTGGCTGGCTGGACGAGCATAACCCGGTGGGGGGGACTGGACACTTGCGTTCGATGATATCTGGCCCTCTGCATAACTGTTATTCAACATGGTCCTACTCAATAGGCGACGGATGCTGCCTTGGCGGCTTGAAGCAGCCGGGCTCAAAGGGGCATCCTCATCGGCGTTGCGCTTGGTTCCAGCGAGATTACCATTAGAAGAAGCAGTAACACTTGGCTGCGGTGTGCTGTTGCCGACGTCCTCGGTGACAGTGCTGTATGTATCCTTTGTCGGCTCTTTCGGGGCTTCGTTCTTGGCTTCCTTGCCGGGGGGCGGTGTCTGTGGAGGCGTTGGGACCTTCTGAACAGGTGAATCCGGAGGCGGTGGGATATCGGTGCCGTCTGTGATACTGCCAAAATTGAGGTTGAGGGCGGGTAGCTGGAAGCGCGAACCTCCGCCACTCTTGCCAAAAAGAGACGACATAATGTTGATTAGGTCGTCGATTCGCTCAATGTACGATACAATGCGGATCGCAAGGGTTCTGTAAGAAGGCAGGTCGAGGTTGATGGCCGAAATTCGGAAAGGGGTTTTTGGCGAGAAAGAATCAAGAAGCTCAAGAGGAAAGAATTGAGCTAGCAATAGAAACTCTCGATAAAGTTGCAATCGACGATTGGGATGCAACAGGTGCAAAAAGATGACGAAGCAGAGTTTCAACTCCCCGCAAGAACAGGGCGACGAGAAAGGAGAGGTCTGATCAAACAGCTCAGGCCAGGCCAAGTCAGGTCCGGGATGTGCAGTACAGGTATCTGCAGGCGTGCTGTATGGATACAGTATGGAGGTGGAAAATTGGAGCAAGGGTCGAGTGGCTTGTGGTTGACTGCAAGCTGCAAGGATTCGCAACGCGGCGTGGCGTGCTTTTCTGGATGCTATGATGATCCTGGTCGTGGAGAGTAATTGATACAGCGACGACAAGAGTTGTGATAGTAACGTTTGACGCTCACAAAGGAGAATCGGGACGGAGGATAAGGTATATGAGGAGAGTGGAGGGTTGTTGAGAGGGTGAGGGAGGAGAATGTCTTTGCTGAAGAAAGAATACTTAAGAGTACTAACCTACTTGATCTAGGTGCTAAGGCAGGTAGAATTGGTGCAAGACGGGGTCCTCTGTCCGTGGGTGAGGTAAGTGGAGAAATGCCGTGGCTGGCACTTGCACTTGCACTTGGACCTAATGGGGATACATTGGAAATACCTGTAGCTTCGCGTGCAACCCACTGTTTCCTCTTCTGGGCTTGCCCCTGAGGGACTGCAGTGAGCCCGCTCTTCCCTGGACCCTGCTACGAGCCACGCGGGTTGGGCGCTGGGCAACTTTGGGTTCGAGAAGTCCTCTTTAGTAGTCGGGATGCCAAGATGGGACCCACGAAATTAGTCTTTATGGGGAATAGCGGTTCAACCCGCATGCAGTGGCTTTACGAAGTAGAAGTACCTTGAAAGTACCTTCTGCCAATTCCAAAAACCGTCATGCAGTCACTCAAGGGCACGGGACGGGCCTAAATTATTGAATAACTAACAGGCAGTGATTTACTACTATGGTCTTGCCTAGGTATAGCATTGAGAACTACAACAACACATATCGAGGTTATATACTATAGCATTGCTGATTTAAATTGCAGCAAGGCCTAGAGGATTCGTTGTGTTCAGGGCCTCGTTTCTTGTTTTCCTCCCTTATAAGCCCAGTGCTGCAGGACAACCCTTCTACAGTGCTCGACTGTATGTAGGTACTCTGACGCCACAGACGTGTGTGCCAAATCCGAATAATCCCAATGACGAACGAAACGTTGCGGCGACATGTTTCGACCATGTCGATCAAACAGTCCATGTCAATAATAAGAATATTATATCAAACCTCACGATAAGACTGGCAAAATGCCTTTCTTCCGAGATGAGATTAATTTCTCTTGTGCCGCTATATAACTCGATAAAGAGCTTGGCATAACCTATACCTACAAGGACAGACTGAATGTTTAATCAACAAAAAGAAAATGATCTGACTGGATTGTGTTTCCATGGGGGACCAGGAACAGAGCAGAAAAGTGCTAAAGCATGTTTCATCAACTGTCTTGCCTTTGCAGATTGGCCATTGCACGATTCGAGATCGGGGTATCCTCCCTTTGTGCTGTCCAGCAAAGAGGCAACCTCCAACCTACTAGAGAGAGAAGAATACACTCTCTCCACTTTGACCATCGCGAGTCATGAGGAACGCGACCAAATGCAAAGTATCGTCAAGTACCTGGGATTTCCCATGATTACTGAGCTAACGCAGCCGGAATAAACCCATTCCCTTCTCAGCTATCGCAGAGAAAAATGTGTTACCCGTCTCGTCCAGAGTTCCCGATCTAGGAAAGCCCAAGTCGAAACCCCCGCGTTCCACAATCGCTGAGGGGGATCCATTTTCCCACAATTCTACTCTGGACCCCGATATTCAGAGACTCTTCATGGTCCCGCTTAATCGCATAGTCTGATTGGAAGATGAACTCGTCGCTTGCACGCAAACGTCATAGTCTTGTAGAGCTTTCGTCAATTTGAACTGAGCTCGGCTGAACCTGTTTCGTCAAAGGTTGAGTCAAGTTGGAGACAACCAAAGCAACTTCAATTAACGAGGAGCTATCAATTCTTTTATAACTACAGACTAATTGATATTTGATCCATCCATCATGGCCGGCTCACATTGTTTGCGTCTCAGACCACTCGCTTCAGGGCTTGTCCGGCCTTCGGCAAAGCTCAATGCTCAACATATGACAAGACTTCCCATGACTGTGGCACGATATAAGTCAGGTCCATACGGCTACACACAAGCAAAAGCCCTTGTTTTCTCTAAGCCTGGTGAGCCTTCTGATGTGCTCAGGCGAGTAACTCATTCTCCTTAACAGTAGCAAGATCTAACAGACAACCCTCAGCCTACATACTCACTCTATCTCGCCATCTATCCCCTCAAACTCGGTTCTCGTCCGAACACTCGCCGCTCCCATCAATCCTGCTGATATCAACACCGTCCAAGGCACCTATGGCTCCAAGCCTCCATTCACCTCCCTGATTGGCACCTCTGAGCCTTCCGCTGTTCCCGGTAACGAAGGTGTTTTCGAGGTCGTCTCTGCTGGCTCGCCCTCCTCATCGCTGCAGAAGGGGGACTGGGTCATCCCCGCCATTGGCCAGTTTGGAACTTGGAGAACGCACGCCGTTGATGAGGCCGACAAGTTCATCAAGATCGATAAAGAGGGTCTGACCCCTACACAGGTTGCGACTGTTAGTGTCAACCCATCTACTGCCTACCGTATTTTGCGACACTACGGCCCCAATGCTGGTCTCCAGGCGGGCCTGGGCATGCGCCCGCTCGAAGTCGGCAGCGGACAGTGGTTCATCCAAAACGGCGCCAACTCAGGTGTTGGACGAGCTGCCATCCAATTCGGCAAGCTCTGGGGTCTAAGGAGCATCAACGTTGTTCGCGACCGTGATACTCCTGAGGCCACCGAGGCTCTCAAGAAGGAGCTCCTCGATCTTGGCGCAGATGTTGTTGTCACCGAGTCACAGTTCCTGTCCCGTGAGTGGAGAGACCAGCTCGCCGAGATCACCCGCAAGGGCCGCGAGGAGATTGGGCTCGGTCTCAACTGCGTCGGAGGCAAGTCAGCAACCGCCATTGCCCGATCTCTTGGCAGCGGCGCAACCCTAGTTTCATACGGCGGTATGGCCAAGCAGCCTGTCCAACTGCCTCTCGGTCTCTTGATATTCAAGGACATCCGTTTCACCGGGTTTTGGCTGAGCCGGCTGAATGAGCAGGATCCAACTGGCAGGAGACACGCAATCAATGATATCCTCCAGATCATTCGCTCGGGTCAGTTCCGCGACGTCCCTATTGAGGAGGTCAAGTGGGATTGGGATACAGAGGAGGAGACTCTGCGCAATGCTGTGCAGCAGGGTCTTCAGGGATTCCGCAAGGGCAAGGGTGTGTTTACTTTTGGCGAGACATAAGGAACCGAAAAAGCAAAATAAGAAGACAACGATATAATGAATGGAACTGTATGTAAGCTCCTGGCTGGTATAGTATGCGTCGCCAACCAAAAGCAAAAGACGAAATGAGTTTACGAGTCTGCATCTTTGGACATATCTGGCAATATAAACACTTATGCTCACATGTATATACGGACATATACGAAATCGAAATACTAGTCCATTGTCTAACCCAGGCTATAACTGCTTATGTACCACAACGCCCTTAACTCCGTTGTCAGGTGAGATCATCTCATCAGGACTCTAAGCCCGGAAAGCTTGCGCCCACTCATGTAACTTGTCAATGACAACAGGCGCATACGCTGTCAGTGTATCCTCGATGACCCGATCAAAATATCTTAGCGCCTCCTCCTCGCTCAGCTCCAGATGGAAGCGCTCTCGGACCTTGAGCACTGCTTTGTCAGGCTCAAGTCGAATATCTGGAATATTAGCATCAACCATAAGACTAAAGAGATTGAGAATAAGGTTCGATGACTTGCGTAGCGCTGTGTATGCCAGGAAACAGTACTGCTTGAACTGTTTATAGTGCTCCGACTGTACGCCGCCCATGCAGTCCACCATTTCTTTCGAAAGCTTCATCAGCGGTGCGAAAGGTTTGGGATCTCGGCCAAGAATGAATCCAAAATCAGCGTGAAAGAAGTGGCCGTCAGGCGCAAGGAGAAGGTTCTCCAAGTGACGATCACCAACACCAAGGATGTAGGTTATGACGCAGTAGCCAGCACAGGACCTCACATATGTATCCAAGGTTTCCTGCCGGACACCAAGGGGTTGCCTATCATCCGGATTATGATATTTTAGATAAGCCAAAGCTGGGTTATTCTTAAACTTGTTGACAATGCTTGACAAACTTGCAGATTGCACGAATTGCGAAGCGCCTGCAGAGGTACTGGTTGCCAGAATTTTGTAAGGTGATAGTTTGAGATCCAGATTCTCTTTCTGCAATAACTGATCCATAAGAGTGATGATTTGAATAACAAGCTGATCTTGTCTAAGGTCATCGCCCAGCTTGAAGATGATAGGATATGAACTTCCTGTCGACGTCTTGAACGTACATTTGAACGGATTGAGCGATGACTTAAAAACCACTGTCTGATCTGGAATGATTCCCGTCACCAACACTGAGGGATCAAGTGGCATCGGCAAAGGCGGATCGAAGGTCAGGAGCTCGTTCTTTGGGTCAGCCAAGAAATGCTTTACCTTGTCGACCTTCTTTGCAATCGATTCGTTTGATGTTTTGACTTCTTGTGCAATCCTGGAAAGTATGGCGACCAGCTCTGCTTGGCGTAGTAGAGTTTTGCGTGTCTCTTGGCCATCCGGCTGCTTCACAAGCTCAACCATGAAGTCGTAAGCAACCTTTCGATAGATGTTGCGGTTATCAACACCTTGCTCAGGACTTGTATCGTCGCACTCTACCATCAGATACCAGTGGAAATAGTTGCCCAGTAGGAAGTTAGCTGCCGCACGCTGGATCAGGAAACGAGCCAAAGATGAATCATGGCTGCTCTCCTCCTCGGATTCTGTTGAGATGTGCTCATATTTGAGAGCCTGGACCAATTGCAGAAGATATAGCAGTAGTTCCTCATCGTCGGCTTTGCGAAGTCGCTCTACAGCGTAGGAACGGACAGCAGAGTTGTCAAAGGATGGCCCAAGAAGTTCAAGGGCATCATCAATATCGATAGCGGTCCAACGGCCAAGCACCTGTATGGCTTGCCTTGACTCACTCTGGTCGTTCCAGTTGACTGATTTGACAAATTTGGTCAAAGCTCTCTTGTCTCTGGTCAAGTGATAGCGGAACTTCCATACCAGGTCGGTTTCCTCTGGAGTGAGGACATGAGTTGGGGAGTACGACATGATCAAGTTAAGCTCATCTCGAACCTTCGCATTCGGTTTAAGGTCCTTGTCAAGAATACCATGTCGATGCGAGCTTCGGAACAATCTTCTGTGTTTAGCCTCTGCGGGATTGTCCCTGTGTCCAGCTTCGGGATCATAAACTTTGATCAGTCGGCCCCCAAGAGCTGTAGAGCTTTCGCCTAAGGCATTGATACCAGGGCCATACTGAACTTGTGGCTGACGGTGAGCGATACTGGTCTGGGAGACTGAGAGATTCTGGAGAGCCGATATAGGAGGAGGGCCGTATTCGTGGTCGGCGAAAACGACAGGAAAGTCGAATCGTGGAAGCTCGACATTAAGTAGAAATGTTGATTGACCAGGGCGTCCATCGTTTTCCTCACCATCTTGGCCCTCCGTATCGTGTTCCCCATTTATAGCTTGTTGCCTCTGGAGCATTTTCATTGATGATTTGGCAGCTTGTAGGCCTCGTTTTTCGAAGCTACGAAACACCATCTGATCCAACCAGTCAACTCGAGGTATCTCACCCATTTCATGTTTCTTGAACAAAGTCTCCATCCTATCCAGCTCCTCTGCGTCTTTATCCAGTGGGGGAAGTTGTTCTTTTCGAGATGTTTTCTTCTTGGTCGATACCAGCGCAGGTGTCGTTGTATTATCGGTGCCATCTGCGTGTTTGTGTCGATGGACAAGACACTTCTGCCTTCCCTTCTGTGCCTGGTTATCGTCGTCGAACATAGGCAGGGTAGTGCCTCCGAAGGGAATGGCGTGGCCAATAGCTCCGTCTCCGCCCACAGGCGAAAGATCCCATACTGTTATAGCCAGGCATGAGTTGGCCGGTAGAGAGTCGTATGTAATAGGCAGTTGAATCCACTCGTTCCATCTATAATCTCAATCAACATATGGCACCTCAAATTCCGGGGGTATCATACTTTCGTTCGGATCGGAAGGGTTTGTAGGCAGTCTGAACTGGAACAGTCAAGGGCTTGGAGCCGGACCAAACCTGCACAGTAACGTAGAGATCGGAGTTGGGGCTAGCAGCTCGAGTTAGCCTGGCGCAAAGGTTTGGAGATCATCAGTATAGCGCACCTGATGTTGGAGCCGATGTGGCGCAAATCGGGGCGCTCGAGAAGGGTTGAAAACTTGAATGGGGGTTCCTCGCCTTCAAGATTCATACTTTCACGAAGGTCAGTTCGGACTCCTGCGTTGAAGAGACCTTTCTTACATGCGAATGCTCACAGGATGATGCACATCCTTGGAACCCGCAAAGGAGAACGGGTCCATGCGCCCGTACTCAGCCATGACGCCCTATATCATTCTGTATACCAGATATAAGGGCAGTAAAGTGGTTATGAAGTCGAAGGGAACGGTTGTGCTGGTAGAGATTGAAGTCAGACGAGGTTGCAGTGTGCGAGTAGTGAGAGGAGAGTGATGGCGTAGTAGCTGCAGACACGATAAGATAAGAGGTGCCTGCACGATACTCCACTGTTTGGGATCCATGGATCGTGGGGAAGTCACATGGGAACTATCATTTCAACAATATATTTCCACTCTTCCAATTATGATAACCCGTAAATAATTGATTACTTTCAAGTTTGATCAGATATAACAGCCTTCAACCTTCCAGGGCCATCACCAATTTAGCTAGCATACGGTCAGTCTGCTACCCGACTAACTGTGTCCTTGCGTCTGTCAGAAGCAGGGGCCGATTCTCCATAAGCTTTCAAGATCGTCTAGTACCGGTAATCGGCGCCTGATGAATATAACTTAAACTTCCATTGTCTCATCAAGATTACCTAGAGAAGATCTGCCTACCTATCACTTACTCGCTCCGGCAGTTGTGTCTCTCTCGATCCTCGTCCCCTGCAACGGAAAGCCGTCTATCCGCGCCCGTTTACCCGTCTCTGGTTCATGACAAGGGTCAAACACAGCTAAAGCAGACTCCAAGCCTCCAAAGCGCGTAGCCCAAACCTAGCAGCCACACCAGCGGCTTGGATCAATCAATGAGTTTCCTTCGGAGACATCCGCGGAACTTTGGGGGGGCATATCCGACCTTGTATTCGTACTGACTTGGCACATCAGTCTCTTCAGCTCTACTTCTAAAATACTGTACCTACCGCACCCTGGGTACCTCCCAAAGATCATCGCTCCTTTTGGGCGGTGTAAATCGTCATAACCATCCCGTCTTGACAGTCACCATAGTTTGGCTATAGCTATCCTCATGCTTCGCTTTTTTAGAGCCTTGCTCTCTGCTGCTCCAGCCCATGAGACGGCCTCTCCGCGCCCAAAGTAGGCCAAGATGGCTCTCAAGAGTCGCAACGATACTATGCTGAGGATCATGCCCGATGGGAAATATACCCTGGAGGCAATCATGGTCATTGTACGAATCCCCTCAAAATCCACCTTCCGAACGAGTGGCCAATGCTTACTTCCCTGATAGATCTGCGCCACTATCTCGCTCTACAATGGCATCGAATTACTTGCTCTAATCTTTACCTCGTCCAGGCGACGCAGCGACCTATATTTCTGGAGTCTTGCTGCGGCTTCTGTGGGTATACTGCCATACGCGACTGGCTGGTTGATCCGTTACCTCGACGTTGTTGGCGATGTGCCGGATATGATCATTAACGATATCGGATGGGTGCTTGTGACTACTGGTCAAGCCCTGGTCCTGTATTCCCGACTTGGACTATTTGTCAAAAGCCCAACTGTTTTATGTTTGACTAAGTGGATGATTATTGTTAATGCTGCCATCTGGCACAGCGCAATAACTGTCCTCATCTTTGCCATTGGCTACCAACAGAGACTGGACACCAGTGGTGCATTCGTCAAGGTTGAAAAGGTCCAGATGACAGTGTTCTGCGTACAGAATTTTGTTCTTTCTGGCATCTACCTGTGGAAATCGACAAAGATCGTCAAGAAGACGACTCCGCAACACCGAACCAGGCGCGTCCTGCAGCATCTCATTTTCATCAACGTACTGCTCGTACTCATCGACGTCGCGCTGCTTGCAGTCGGGTTTACCAACAATTTTCTTTGGCAGCAAGGCGTAAAGGCAGTCGGATATTCAATCAAGCTCAAGCTCGAGTTTGCGGTACTGGGGAAGCTGAGCGATTTTCTTTACAAAGGGGGAGAACTGGTGACTGATTCTCCTATGTTTGGATTCGTGGAAATGGAGCCCGAGCCGCAATCAAAGCCAAGATCAGGGCAACCGATACCAGCTCCCGAAACGGCTCATTTTGAAAACGCCAGAAAGCCTTCAAATGCTTCTGCCGCAGAGTCGTCGCGAAATCGGGAGTTTGTATCGGACGAGACTGTCGTCGACAAAGGCAAGGGTGTGATAAGGCGTACATTGGATAAGGGCAAAAGTAAATGTGCAGACGATTGCTGCAACAATGGTGTTCGGGCTTCAAATTAGCATTATACCCCATTTTTAATCGATGCTTGTTGTTTTGTATCATATGTATGTTCACTGCCAAGTTTGCAGCTTACTCTTGCCTTTGTACAAAAAAAAAGTATTAGTTTTGTGCAGATCAATCTGTTCTCCGTGTCACTATCCCAACTCCTCGCCGCTATTTATACATGAATCACCTACTATACATCTATTTGTGACCCTGGAGGTGCCAATCGAACACCTTCATGAAGACTTCCTTCCCATCGCCTTCCAACACATCTCCATGGCAAGGAATCATGGTGTGAAAATCCCACTGAGCGATTTGAGCCATGCTGTCGTTGAAGCTGTCACGGTTCTTGGCGAGCAAATACCAGTTGAAGCGCTGCAGCCACTTGGTATCGCCACGGGGGTTCTGGACACAGGCGAAAAGCTTGCCGACAGCTCCATCCCCGGGCAGCTCTGCTTCGGGTACCTTGCTGTATTGCTCAGTGGGTGGCAGGTTGAAGAGCAGATCAGCCTGAATCAAGACACGCTCGGGCTTGTAG
This sequence comes from Fusarium brachygibbosum, assembly GCA_018886245.1. Lineage (NCBI taxonomy): Eukaryota > Fungi > Ascomycota > Sordariomycetes > Hypocreales > Nectriaceae > Fusarium > Fusarium brachygibbosum. The sequence continues at coordinate 860,045 of MU249530.1, forward strand.
AAGAAAACAATCTCGAGGTTGGCGTGGCCGTCAACGTATTCATAGTCAAAATCAGCATCGAATTCGGGGTCAATCCTAATCTCTCGCTTGTTCTCCTTCTTGAAGACAACAGCGAACTCCTCGTTGCCAATCTTGGGGTCATCGGTCTGCTTGGCGCGCTTTTCAGGCAGACCTTCTGGGCCGATGATCTTGGCTGCTGGGTATTCCTTTGCCCATTCAGAGATGAAGATGTGATGCTCATAGTCGAGGGCGACGATATAGCGAACATCACCTCCCATCTCAATGACCTTGGTCTGTGCGGCCTTTGTGAGTGCTACTGGTGAGAAAACGGCGAGACCTCCAGAAGTAAGTTTGACTATTGAGTGTGTCAGTTTTATGTGAAGCTTTCCCACGAGGACCGGGGTAAGAAACATACCTAAAGTGCCTCGACCACCAATCTTGACCTTTCCGAATCGTGAGAAGGGTACTGAGAAAGTTGCAATGTTGGGCGTGACATTGCGAATGACCATGACATGGTCAGGGTCTGAAGGAATGAGTTTGGAAGACATTTCTGTAAAGATGGATTCCTGTGAGTGTAATTTTGATGAAAAAGAGAAACTGCGATTTTGAATTGGAAGCGTGAATGAAGTTGAAGTTGGAGATCCAAGTCTTGTAGTTGAGGCTGAAGTTGGAGTTAAAGTTGAAGGATGTATGACGTTGAACCCAAGTGCACGTGAAAATGTAAATGACCTCTGTTGCAGCAGCTGGAAGAATCTGGGTAATTCGTTGTTTAAGTATTGAATGCGGGCCGAAGAGCGTATCATGACGAGGAATTATAAGTAATAAGTACTGCCAACTTAATGGATGGGGTTCGTAAGTTATGTCAAGGCGGAGTTTCAACTTGAATTGGTCATGACATCAACATTTATCATCTATTGATTGTCATCCGTTTCGGCCGACAAATCTCGTCCGATTTCCAGGGTCATGCCATGCATTGGATTGCTGTCGAAATGTCAGTTTATTTTAGAGCGTAAAAGTGGATACTTCTACACCCATTAAACATGTGAATATCACCTATTTTAAATACTACCTACCTAACAAACGACTTACATAATATCTTAGTACTCTTATATAAGTAATACGCAGGATTATATGTCGTCTTACAAGACGGAAACAAATTCCAAATAAAGGGTTTCTTGTTTTCTCCATACAATATTGCTTAATAATTCACTCCTAGATTATTTTTTGATTCCACAACACATCCTAGCTGATCCATCCGGCCAGTTATTGAAATCCGAGAACCCGCCCTATCGGCAGCGGTTTTATCAACCTCGGCTTCTTCAACAGAACGGCGAATATTCCCTATTAGTCTAGGCATCCATTAACATTAATCAGACTTGGATGAAACGGTGGAAGAACATGTATTAATAATCTGCCTTTGATGAATTCGATGGGAAAACATTGAATGAGTAAAGCAATATCGAAAAACAATCTAAACGATCAGGCATCTCGTAGCAACTTTGTCGTGAAAAGCACCCAAGTAAGCCTATTCCACAACAAAAAAGAAAAACCACACACAAGTGCCCACAGATTCAGCACTAAAACCTTCACAAACTCCTTCAAGGTGCTGAAGCCCAGAGCCCAGCACGCAAACTCCACAAAGTCACCAACACTCTGCCATCCCAGTCCTTGTTCTTCGCCAAAGCCCCAAAGTGACCACCGCGATGGTTGCGTAGCAATTCTCCTTAGTATGAGCTCCCTCGCCAGACCGTTGGCATCAAGCCACATGGCCCATTCTCCTTGTAAAGCCAAACGGACACGGCAAAGTTCGATGTACGTGTACACGTTCAGAAGGAATAAGCACGCGCTCATCAATAGCAATGTGCTAATCATGAAATCATTGAAGACCCAAGAGCAGGGCATCTCTGGAAACGAACCAACGTTGCTGCGCTTGATCTTCCGACGCCAGATGTGGCGCACGAGCCGGCAAAGGTATTTTAATACACAAACACAGCTCTTGATATAGTTCCAAAGTAAAACAAAGGGAATGAAGATAGCCGACCGCCACGGGTTGGGTTTCGATCTTGATTGGAAAAGCAAAGGTTGATATTTGCCTCTCTTAGGTTTCTTCTCGTCTTCGTCGTCGTCGCCGTCACTCTTCTTGCCATCAGGTGCTGACTTGTTACCTCTTATCGAAGTCTCGGAGCCAATACTCTTTTGCGAATTTTGGGACTGAGGCTGGGACTGGCTCTGCTTTGGTCTGTCCTCATTCCTGGAGGAACTGACTTGCTGAATAGAAGAACCTTCCACCGGAGAAGACTCTTGTGTACTCTCTGGCTGAGACTTGGTCTCTAGGCCAGTGAGCCACAGAACGTTTTCAGGCTGAGAAGAAACAAGGCCTGGCGATCCACGTACTGGTGTCAGTGGTTTCTGCAATAGCTGGCTGTAAGAAGAAGGAATTTTAGTGAATCCACTGAAGATCGAGCTGGCCATGCTGCTGGGCGCAGTGGACTTTCCAAACATGGAGGATCTTCCAGACATGGAGGACTTCCCAGACATGGGGATACGTGATTCCTCAGAGGTGTCAGACATGTGGTTCAGTGGCAAAAGATCCCAGCCTTTGTACCGCGGCTGACTTGTCTGCGAAAAAAGCGACTTTGGTGGGCTTCTTAGAGAATCGGGCGACCCTCCCTGCAAGCCGAAGCTCGCATGAGTTGCATATTTCGGTGGGGGAGAATCATTAAGGACGCTTCTGAGATACGCTATCATCTTATGGAAATCTTGACAGTGCCTCGTCGTTGAACTTTGCCAGCGTTCAAGCAGGTATTTCGGAGAGGTTTCGTGTCCACTCGCAATCTTGATATCTTTCTGGCACTCCTTTATTTCAGTATTGCAGCGTTCGACTGCTGTCTGGAGGAGTACCAGGGCTTTTGTCGCAGTATCAGGGTATCGGCTTGCACCATTTGGTGAGGCCACATATGATGGGGCGGGTGTCAGTGGGTACGTTGTGCCAGTTGAAGGATTGTGCAATGAGGGTTTTGTCGGTGGCTGCACTGAAAAGTCGACTTTCTCATTTCGCCCTGTTCCCTCAGGTGACCGTGGGCTCTCCAGTTCTGTCTGAGCACTTCTCCCCGTTTCTCCGCCAGTTTGATTCAAGTCATCGGCAAGTTGTCCTTGGTTGTCGGACCACTGACGAAGCTCTTCATTGTCCTGTTTCAGCTCCTTGTTGAGATTCATTAGGTCGTTGATCATCTCTTCGAATTTGTCGTTCTTCTCGCGAAGGTCATCGTTCTCCTTGCTCAGCTTGTCCTTTTCTTCAACAAGTCTGTCGTTCATGGCAGAAAGTTTGCTGAAGCCGTGCCTCTGAGCAAGTTCTTCTGCACCTGTCAGGGCTTTTTTAGCGTATGATTCGTTACAAAGAGCATGGAACTCACCTGGCCGCTGTTCTTCGTCCTCGTCTACATCCTTCCAGCCCATCAGGTCTCCTTCTTCATCATAATCATCAAACACAACCACCTTCTCTTCATATTCTTGATTAAGTTGCGAGCCAGTCTCAATTGGTCCTCTCATAACAGGGTGTATGTCTTCGATTTCTGTAGATTCAAAAGCTTTGTGACGTGGTTGGGGGCTGTTGAACGCTTGCAGCTGGGGTGTCCCAGAGGGAGAGTGTTTATGTACTTGTCTTGTTGGTAAGGAAGAGCTCTTGACTCTCGGTGATTTCTCCGAAGGACTGAAGTTGCCAGGAGCTGCCGTTCTGAAAACGCTCTCAAGACGGTTTTTCATGGGCGAGTGAATAGAACCATTCTTCGAGAAAGGCGAAATAACAGCCGGTAAATTCGAATTTGGTTTCGCAACTGGATCCTTTCCAATCGGAGCTTGCGAGGACGTTGTGCGAGAAGCCTTCTTCTCCCTATTATATGCAGCCTCGAACGCCACCCCACCGCTTTCCGGACTGGGGTTTGTGTCTTTTTTGTTGTCTTCCTTAGCTTCGTCTGGATCAGGCGTAACAGGCGGCTGGTCGTCAGTTGACTGTGCTGCGGCAAGACGTTTGAAGATCATCAATGACTGTCTAGATGCTAGTGCGTCATCTCTGAGTCGTCGAAGCTCATGGTCACTGGTCTTCGTGACATTGGATTCCAATTCCTTCACACTGGTTCTAAAATATTCGAGATCTCTGTGTTGTGAAGCACTGCAAGTATTGAACATCGCTTGAATACTTTCTTTCGCCTTTTCATGAAGTCGTTTCATGACCGTCAGGGCCGTTGCTGGAAGATCAGGGTGCACTTTCACACACTCATCTTCGTAAAAGTGATCGAAGCTCGACACAATGCTGGCCCTTTCCTTCTCACAGCTTTGCACAGTTGTAAGCGACCGAGTTTTGGCATGGCTCAAAAAGCCGTCGAAGTGCTTGTGGATGGTTTTAGACACGATGTTAAGACGATCGTCAGACAAATCGGCAGGATGAGCGGTAGGCATATTGACAAGATGAATAAGGGGACAGGGGTGCCGTTGGATGGATGAATTGAAAGAGAATATAGAGCATAGGAATGTAGTCCCAGGTCCAAATTTATATGAACAAGTCCAATTGTGTGGGCAAAAAAGCTTTTGAAATAGCAAGATGCTTGGAACAGTGACCGGAAAGCAGATTGCGGACGCGAGGAGAGGGGGGCATTATGAAGAAACGAGGAGGGCGTCCTCGAAGCTCGAAGGAGCCTTTGTTTATTCATCTTCTTTGATTCGAGTCCTTTCTTTGTTGGTATACCATATGCGCCAAAAAATATACCGAGACCACACACCAACTTTTATCGTGCACAGGCATACTCTCTCACAAAGACAAAAGGCCACCAACAGCATCAAGATCATGATATCTGTGCTCATGATAACGACAAGGCAAAGTCATGAACAAAGAAGCCCCACCAAGTGTTTGCCCTTGAACGCATGAGACTGGTCGCCATCGCCGAAGTCGCGTTCGGCCTTTTCCAGCATGGAAGGTATTTTGTGGTTGCATGACAATGGATGTGAAAGACTCAACATGTTCTTTCAACGATTCACCCTTGTCCTTCCTCAGCTGTACCATCCCCTGGCGCCGGGTCCTGAACTTGGTGCCTCCTTTCTGTGTGTGATCATGGGTTCCCTCAAACCGAAAGTGTCTATAATGTCTTGCCAGGTCTCCATGTCCATAGATAGAATTGCCTGATGCTTTGCTGCTCCGTGGCGTGTTGGCTCCTCGTCCTCGGCATCCTCTTTGTTTACTGGGGCTATAATACAACTTAGCAAAATAGGAATGATTTCATAGTGGCTGACTTACCTAGTGCGGGAAGACCAAACTCATCAAATTCTATTTCCACACGACCATCTCGAATGAGGAAGCTGACGTAAAACATGTTCTCTATAGTTTGGCCGAACGATTTGGGATTCACAACGAAGCGCATTAAGTCAATGCCGCCAGTACTACGTAGACCATACTGGTGCATGATTCTGTTCCTCTCTTCATCCTCCATATCGTCATCAATACTGTCCGATACGGTTTGCTGAAGGTGGGCTTGAATGTTTTGTAATTGGTAGAGGATCTTGCCGCAGATTGCAGTGAGATCGTTCTCTTTCTGCGCCAAGTCTTCAACATTGAGGACTTCCGGACGAGTTTCTGTCAAACTGTTTGGCCTGAACGGGGCACTTCGTTTGGCGATTTTGCGAGCTTTCTTCTCAACCGATAGGGGACCAAGGAGGAACCCTGGCAGAGCAGGGCGACGAATATATGGCAAGGAAGCGAAACGACCAAGGTGAGGCCAATTCATCATGTCGCCCTCATCGCCAATATCATCGTCCCCATTTTCGTCGCCTCTCGTAGTTCTTCTTCTCTGGCGCTGGGTGCTCGAAAGCTCTGGTGCATCGTCATCCATAATTCCTCTTCCATGCCTCATATATGTGATGCATTTTGACACAAACTCATCAACATCCACGCCCTGCGAAAGGCTTCCTTGAGTTAACCGCAAAGTCTTTCGGTAAGACAGATCGGTCGTGCTGACAAGTAATCGCGAGTCGATCGTGGCTTCGGTCGTCTGCCGTACTCTCTTCGACAATTCATTGGCGCGAATGATAGTATCGCGAAGTCCTCGTGAATCGGCCTGCAGGTATTCTTCCTTGTTTTCTGTTACTTCACGCAGCAGGTCTCTGAATCCCTGTTGGACTTTACGACGCTCCTCCAATGGCTGGTCGGGGTCGTATACATCGTCATCATCACTGCCGTTGTCGCTCTCGTGAGAAGGTTCAGCAGTCCGTCTTCTATGATTTGAGGATTCACCGTTTCGTGTATCTGCTCGCTTTCTCTTTGATCCTGAAACGGAACGACTGGATTCCCGTTCTCGCACGGTGAGGTTTCGATGCGATTGTGCTGTTCGTGGGGCTGGAGAAGACGATCGTGGCTGCGACTCTTGGTCTGAGTCTTGCCTTCGAGTAGGCATCTGTGCGATGGGCTAATGGTGTGTCAAAAATGCAATGTGAAGTAGACGGCCGATTTCTTCTTGGTGTGCGAATGGGCAATATCGGATGACCTAGTATCGTGATAATATTCAAGATTCTGTGAGACAAAGAAACCCGCAGGAGAAATCGCGTCTTCTTGGTGACGGAAAGACGCGACTGGACGTAAGTATGTGTTTCCATTAAGCCCAGGGTCCACCTGTACCTAGTTGATGATCTAGGTACAGGTACTAATTGTAGGGGATTGGGTGTGAACTGCGGGGTGCTCCCAGGACTCCAGAGGTCCACAGCGACTACGCTAATTGCCTAGGCACCCTACCCGACCCGGCAGTTTTGTCTAGATCCTGGAATACACATCAATCCAATGTCACATATAACCCAATCCCATGGAATAACGAACTAGGTCCCTAGGGCCTGGCTATATCACAGGCATGTCACTTATATAAACAGAAGACATTCAGACGTTGCAAGAATAGGCTCTCAAAATCTCTAGTAATTTGATCGCTATAGAAACGCGTAGACGCTATAATTGTTCTGGAAACATCTCCATGGATGTCTTCATGACATAAAATCCCCTTTCCGTAAAAGTATATACTGTTTGAATGGAACCCCCTTGATTGCCTCTACCTCTGTTTCCATAACCATAGCCTACCAGGTGAAACTTTCTTCTACAAAGTCCACCACGCTCGAACCTTGCACCGCTCTGGCAGCTCCACGAACGTCATCAGCAAGAGCGCCAGGTCCGCATACTGTGACACACATAGCGCCCATCTGTTCCTGAACCTCCCTTTCCAGAATAAGGGGAACGTTTGGCCGTCCTGGGAACATGCGCACCGTGGCGCTAGCACTGACAATATCGCGTGGGTTCTGAGGACGGGTGACGAAGATCTGGATGCGAAGGACGTCTTTTCGATTGGGAATGCGGAGGATCGTGTCCATGTACGGTCGTACCCATTCGAGAGACTCGTATTCGCGGATGATCCAGACGAGGGTTATACGTCGAGTGGCAGTCGTGCCCTGGTTGTTTCCTTCGAGGAGGTGGCGGATGTATGAAATTTGGTGAGTAATTCCAGTCGATCCAGCAAAGAGAACAGCATGGCCATACGAGTCGAGACTGTGGTGTCCGGCGTAGGGGCCCTCCATGGCGGCCTTGGCGCGGAGGCCCCCAGGGTACTGAGAAGCACGGTCATAGAGTTTCTTGGTGAAACCTGTCTGAGCTGCGATCAGGAAAGATACACTTGTAGTCATGGCTGACTTGTCAACTGTGTTGAGACCTTCTTTCTCGACAATGGGCAGGCTGCTGTCGCGAACGTGGTTGGTCCAGCAGATCGAGAAAGGGTGGCTTTCCCACGCGCAAACCCCCCAGATGCGCAGGTAAGCATGGGTACCAGGCTCGATGTCCTTGTATCGTGGCAAGTGAAGGGTAACTCGGGTGACGTTGCCGGGCATGGCCTCGCACACTGCCTCGGTCCATCCCTTTGCTGACCAGTTGACAGACAACAGACGGAACATGCGAGAGAGTCGGTCGCAGAACCAGAGAGCCATGATAGCCATGATCCATGGGAGCTGGGGGAGACCTCCAGGAAGTGCAGAGGAGGCGCAGTGAGCCCAGGTGGCAACGAAAGCCACAAAGGCCAAGATGATGTGGACGTTTAGGAAGGTCTCGTAGAAGGCATGTCGCACAGGCGAAAGGGAAAGCAGAGCGAGGAGGGTCATAGCCACCGTACCAACGGCTCCCGAGCCGTAAAAGAGGATGGATGTGATCTGACGACCAGCACCATCCCAACCCAGGTCGTCTACAGCAGCAATGAGCCAGGCGATAGTATGAATGATAGACTCAAGAACAACAATGCGACCCATCCAACGATGGAGGAGATTGTAAGTGTCGAAACTGATCTTGAGCCACGCAATAAGAGGGTTGTTTCGTCCAGCAAAGATGATCAAGGGCACCATGTTGACAAGTGCCAACGTTCCTGAGCGGCCTCGTAGCTCGGCGCAAAAGGCAAACTTGTTCTCATTAGCCCAGTTGAGAACGAACATGTAGGCAAAGTTGCTGCCCAGGAAGATGAAAAGAATGGTAAAGTGAAGTCGCGAAGGGAGAGTGCCCATGCTAATAGCTGAGGAAAGCTTGAACTCTCGGTTGTGACGCTTGTTCCATAGGGGGGCGTAGATGATGTGCTTCTTTAAGCTGGGCATCCATGTCCACTGAGAGATTTTCCAGTACTGTTGCTTGTTACCAGGCACATTCATGGCCGACACATGGCGGAGTCTTGCCCATAGAATCTCAACGATTCTAATCCACAAAACGATAAGGGCCATGATGCCCAGTGTCCACCATAAAGCATCCTTAAATAGCATATTCATAGGTTGGTTAACACCATCGAGATTGGAGTGGTAATTGGGAGTAGCTTCAGCATCTCCGTGAGCTGCTTCAGCGCGAGATTTGAGTGTTGAGGTGGGTATGTACGAGCTGATGTCGGCGATCCGGCGCCGTGTGAAATCCATTTTGTCAGTGGTAGCTCTCTGGGAGCGACGCGAGTAATGATCGGGTGAGCTTTTCTTATATGGGAATCCTTAGATGGGGAAGAAAGAGTGAATAGTCGTTGTTTGTTGTAAATGAATGATGAAACAAGGCGGTTGATTGTACGACTGATAAAGAATCCCAAACAAGCACACAGAGGTTGGTGGTGGTTTTTAAAGAAAGTGAGATGTATGCTGTTCCTCCTTGTGTTCGTTCTTTGGTGTCAGAACATGATCGTATTCAGGCGTTGACTTGACGGTGGTGTTGATAAATCGTGATCGACAAGTGGATTGTTCGGTAGTGACCTTGGTAATTTGGGTGCTGGTTGAAGCGTGTTCAACACACAAAGTAGAGAGCGAAAGAACAATAGGGACAATAAAGAATCCGGGCAGAACAATGGAGGGCGACTTATTGACCAGTGTCAAGACAGTGCTCAATGACGTCTGAAATCTGTAAGCGCTGTTCACCTCGTCCACGAGGTGATGTTCTCAGTTGCAGCTGGAAGTAATCAGAACTAGCTGAATGATCTCCCACGCTTTTGGCGGATTTGTATTTAGATCTGCGGTAAAGAACGGGTCGACGTCAATTGCCGCGAGTAAGTGAAAGTGAAGGAGGTCGACTTGGTCGAGCAAAGTGAAGCTTAGGCAAGGGCGCTTGGTAGATAGTCCAGCGACAAGGAAGGCAGGGGCAGGCGTACAGACGATCGACGTTTGGGCGCGTGCAGGGCAGTGCAGTGCAGTATGGTGAGGCGCTTGTTGCAAGACAAAGAGGATCTGATCTACCAGAGACAATTGTGACGTGACAAGACAATTCAGTCCGATGCGTAGGGAAAAAGGGCTGTTTTTGAATGTTTCAAGGCGTTCCGAGACCCAAGATCCAGGTAGAGACACACAAGAGGACGAAACGAAACGAGCAGCTGGCAAGCAGTGATCGAGAACAGTCGACGTCAGAAAAACGGAATGGCCAGCCTTAGCGAAGAATGTATAAAAAGTCTCAAGGACGAACAAAGAAGAAGAAACAGGCAAGAAACTGAACCACCATAAACGGTATGAAGACAAGGAATGAAGGTAGGCCTAGGAGCAGACGTTGTGATAATATGTAAATGGGTCGGCCTACTCCGCCCTCTTGTCAGCCAAGACTCACTCGCAAGCCAGCCAGCAAGCAAGCAAGCAAACAAACCCGAATTTGGCCTCGACTTGGCGCTGAAAGGATTTACCTGCTACCAGGTCCATTGGGCCAGGATCCCTCCCTGTAGGATGAACGGTACGTATACATGTGCAGGGACCCCTTACAGCTTCTCATTACTCCCTCCAACGAGATGCAGCGAGTCAAGTTATCAAGACTCTAAGTGGCTACCATATTCATCCGAAGCCCCTTGTAAGGCGTGCTGTTCCTTGCTCCCGCAATATCCGTGGAACCGAGAATTTCTTCCATCTTTTGGATGTGGTTGGATCATGCGCACCGCTCTACTATTGTCTTCTGATGTTCTACAAAGAACAGCTGTAAAACTGGACATGCACGAGCGTGTAAGCGCCTCTTCCAGGAGAAAACATGTACCGTACCCAGGAACGCTCCCTTCGTCGGTAGTCAATCTAGCACTCGACCTTAATAGGCCTCGATCGCCTTTTGCTACGACAGGGGTAAGCGCAGTAGTAACGGCGTGGCTGTTCAAGATACGGCCAATTGGGCGAGAGATATCGCTGCCAGATCTCAGAGTTGGCCACTGACGCGAAAAAGAGCATGATTTAGTGGCTGCTCAAGGGACCAGCCAGACCCTACCCTGGTTCGCCTGTGCTTCTGAAACCAGCCACTGCTTGGCCCTGGCTTATGGAAAGCAATTCCCAGACCCCTTTTGGAATGGCGACCAAGTTTTTAGCTGAGTTCGTCAGGGGTGAGTGGCTGTCAACGGCCAGACCTGCTGCAAGAATACGGGTATTGGGCCGTTGCAGCGCTTGTTAGCCACTCGATGCCCCACAAGACTGCCGCCAAGAGCTGGAGGCTTCTCGACCTCGGCTCCAAAGAGGCATCCAGTTGGAAATGGAACGAATATACGTTGATGCTTGTCTCAGAAACTGACGACATGACCGCTACACAACAGACGTTTCTATGTTTCCTGTTTTATGTTTGGATAAACACACTTTATTCCAGCCTTCCGTTGTTCCTCGCCTGACAGAAAACCGAGCTATTAGACGAAAATGAGCCGACTGAAACAACCTACCCATCACCAACATAGGAAACTTGGAGTGACTCCATCATGCAAAGGTGCATAATATGGATAAGCGTTGCACCCACGACCCTTCCTTCCAAGTTGACGAGAAGACTTTGATAATTACTAACTCAATATTTTCATAGTCGGTTAAGCATTGTCAGATTGCCAGCGGCGTGGAGTACAAGCCTCAGAGAACAGGGTAAAAATTAACATGGGCCCTGGCAGACATCGTTGTCCAGGATCAAAGGCGGCCCGCAATCTTATAATTCCCGTGCTGTGGTTGATGGAATTGAGTTCCGACGTCAGGTTTGATACAAACTACACCTGCGGCCCGTGTTACCGTCTAACATGATAACGGACAAATGCCCGTTGCCCACTGCATGAGCCATGCCGGCCTTGTCCTCCAACATAGATATCGTATTGAGTGACAATTGTCTTGGCGTCGCAGTTAAAATGATCCAGTGCCTGAAAGCTCGCTTCCATTGCCTTGGGAAGCTAGAGACGACCCACAGACGGGCGCTATCTCGATTCTAGAAAGGGAAATCTTACATCTTCTTCAGGCGGTTGCCCTGAACCTGATGCTTGCTTGTAATCCTTCCATTCCATCCAGTCATCCAACACATTTTGATGACGAGTCCACAGTAAGGAACTGTAAGCAGGGTTACGTGACATGCAGTAGTGTTCCTCAATGACAGCGGATATTGGCCCTAGGCGTTCGTCTGTTCTTAGAGTACGGATGGATCAACTTTAATGCTCCAAGATCGGATCTGAGGAAGCGTGGTGTTAGCTGAATTACCACGAAATGGGAATGAGATCGCCGCTTATGCCACGCTATTCTTGAGTCGCAATTGCACCAGCACGGACGTTATATGAATTGCCTTATATCAAATTGGCAGCATCTAACAACCGCTCCCAGGTGAGAGGTTGATGGCCCAGTCTTGGTGAACGAGGAGACGCCACAATCTGCGCCATAGTCTGCGCCACGATTTCGTCACACCCGGTATTGCAACCTGAGGCAGACACATATGGCCGTTCCGTGAGGCTCCCGAACAACGCCGGAAATTTCCAGGAAGGCTATCACGAGCTGGGTATTGAACATTGTTACACAGCCATTGAGGTCGACACAATGGGTTCCAGCGAGTCGAAACCAATCTCCTCACATGTGTGGAAGGCGTATGTTGTTCCCAATTTGCAAACCATCTTAATCAGTCTCAATCAGTAACTGACAGCTTGCCAATAAACAGCTCAGCGCCCAACGGCATCTCACAAGATCTCGTAGATTCGCTACAGTCCAGCAATGAGGTACACTCTTTCACACCGAAATCCAAGCAGAAAGCTATGCAGGAATGTAATGAAGCTAACATGGCTGCTTTCTTCCTCAACAGACTGATGCCTCTCGATCCAAGATAATCGAGCTCCAGATCCAGGCCCGCGTGGCCGAGGAGCTCAAGAAGCTTCAGCAGAAAGAGGCCGAAGCGCTCAAGATCGCACACGAGAAGCTCTCCAACGCCGAATTCAAGGACGACAACAGCACAAGTCAGTACACCGTTAGCAAGGAAATTGAGGCGATGCGTCAAAAGCTCGAGGCGCGCAAGCAAGTGCGTGATCTTCCAGAGGGTGTCGACGGTGCACGCAATGAGGTTATCCGATGTCTTCGAGAGCACGACCGTCGGCCGCTCGACTGCTGGCAGGAGGTGGAAAACTTCAAGGCCGAGGTCAAGAAGCTAGAGAAGAGCTGGGTTGAGAAGGTTGTCTCGTAGAGACAGAACCCTCCGGGAACCTGTAATGAGAATGGTGAACGATTCTATAGAGATATAGAGAGGATGGGTTCTGGCATGTCCAGACAGGAGCGCACGTGTACATTACGGTATTGGGAGCGATAAAAGCTATGTTGATCAAAGTGTACAGCAACTTATACTTCAAAGAGCAGACCCGCCTGTTCTTCCCCTTCTCTGGCACTGAGCCCATCTCCTTCGTTTGTGTTTGCTTCTTGCTTAGCTCTTAGCTCAGCCTTCTTCCGCAGGCCCTCAGCACGTTTCCTTTCCCGTCTCGCTGCGGCATCTTCCCACTCTTGTCCCTCTGGGTTTCGACGCGGCGCTGGTGCAGAAATGGCATCCCGGAAAGCGTTCTGGAAACGCTCGATACGCTTCTTGTTCTCGTCGAAGCGTTCGTTTGCAATATCCACAAGTGTCTGAAGGTATTCAGGAGAGACTATCCGTTGGCGATGACCATCAACCTGCTGTCCGATGAGTGACTCGAAGGCGAGACCCATTGTCCGTATAGCAACCATGGGAGTAGTAGCATCTTTTCCGCTGGGGACAATGTTAAGAGCACCCGACTCTCGGAAGCCTGCCTGCAACCCACATCGTAGAAGTATTTGAGCATGCTCAGGGGATGCTGTAAGGACGTGGAGGATCTACGTGATATCTCAGCATAACATGTACTTGTATCTAACATTGCCTCTCGTCTTGTACAGAAAAGCACGATTCCAGCTTACCATTGCTTCAAACTTGAAATGGACAAGTCTTCTCTCTTTGACTGTTGGAGCTGCATTTTGGACCGCCGTAGAATCTTCAAGTCCAAACTGATTGCTCCAGTCCGTGACTCCATCACCTTTATCAGGTATAGGGTCATGAGAAACATACAACCAAGCTCCTCCAGCACCCTTCCCACCAACTCCTGCTACTTGCTCATCCTCGCCTTCGATCTCAGCAACTCTTCGACCCTCGAGGAATACACTGGCACGCCCTGCGCAGCTGCTAGTAGTGACAAATCCTGATTGTTGGTTGATTTCATCAATAAGATCACGGATCCCCTCATCTACAGAGCCTTTTGGCGAAGCATCCGTATACTCCGTATCAGGAATTGCAAGTTGGTCGAGAATCTTTTTCTTCCTCTCGATAAAGGCAGGGGGACAGGAGGCGAGTTCTTGCATCGTAGGTGTGAGGCAAGACTTTTTATTTGTTAGTTTACACGCGAGGCTGAGATAGGTCACGATGAACAGTAAAGGGTAGGTGGCAGGGCTCCGCTAAGGCGGTATCAGATATCAGTAGTGGGGAGGAGACGACTTGTTAGCAAGAAAACCGAACTATCGACGCGGGGTAGCTTATCGTCGGCGGCTTGTACCTCGTGATCTTGATTACCCTTGACGCCAACTTCATTCTCACATCTTATACCACAGATCTCACGTTGAAAAGCAGTCAGACCTGATAGGTTTGGTTGATTCTTTTTGTTTATTGTTTTGTCTGCTGTCTGCTGTCTGCTGCAGATTCTATCATACGGATTGTGTGATTGCTATATATTCCTCCGTCGCACCAGGCTTCTCATATTTTACCTAACGCCATTCGATAATTTTCGATATTCCCATGCCCTTGAGGTCCAGCACGATTGACTGCCGAACCAATTTATTCCTCAAAACGCCTTGCATAATGCTTCAATCATAAAGTCATCAAAAATAAGTTTTTGTCTGGTTGCGAGTGCAATTAGACTGTGGGCAGAGCCACTTTCTCAAGAGCAGCAGCGAGCTTTTCCTCTTGCTGCTTGCGCTCCATCATGGCAACAAACTCGGAGTAGCGAGATTGCTTGTTGTGAATACCACACTCGGTCTTGTCCTGGCCCTTCCATCGACCGGCTCGCTCATCTTCGCCCTCCTTCACGGGGACGGTGGAGTGCCAGTCACCGACAGACTTGTAGCCTTGGTCGAGGAGGGCGTTGTAGGGGACGTTGTTCTCCTTGATGTAGTTATCGACCTGCTTGAAAGACCAAGTGGCTAAGGGGTTGATCTTGACAACACCACGCTCATCATCAATCTCAATGATGGGGATGGAACCACGGGCAGCACCCTGAGATCGTCGGCGACCGTTGAGGACCGCAGCAACCTTGAGCTCATCGTACGCTCGCTGAAGAGGCTCAACCTTGACAATCCAGTCATACATCTCACTTGCGGTGTTCCACATCTCCTTGCCGTACATGTCCTCGAATTCTTCAGTGGTATTGACACCGTCAGGCTTGAAAATGTGAACAGGCACGTTGGGGTATCGGGCCTTGACTCGGTCGACTAGGTCGTGTGTCTCCTTGAAGTGGTACAAGGTATCCAGAAAGATAAGGTCGACAGTGGGAGTGTTGGGGTGCTCCTTCTGGATCTTGGAGAGCATGTCCATGGTGGCGAGACCGGTCAAGCCAAAGGCAGTCGATTGATACAAGTTAGGAAACATGACCTTGCAGAATCGGAGAATGTCCATCGGGTGCATGTCCTCAAGCATATTGTTGAGGTGGTCGATATGGGGCTTTGTGAGAGTGATTTGAGGAAGAGTGGTCGATGATGATGGTGAGGAGTATTCTGAGTTTTGTCCAGAGACATAGCCTGACTCGCATTCAAGCTTCATGTCGGGAAGTGACACCTGCGAGGAGGTTTCAGAGATGAAGGCAGGCATTTTGAAAACGCGGGGAAGATGATTCGAGGCGTTGCTTGTTAAGGTGTGGACTTGTTGAAAGTTGGGACAGGCGACGGGCGTATCCCAGTTATATCTAATAAGAGCCAAAGGTAAGGTAAGAAGGCTAGGTATAGGTATAGTTGATGACGCAGATATTCTGCTGACTTGAATATGGAACAGGATTTCAAAGCACTGGAAGAGTCAAGACAACGAGATGACGAACACGACAATGAACGAGCGAGGACAGTCAAATTCTTAAGAGGAGGAGAGAGTTGTGTAGTATGGGGGCCTATATGCTATGTCCGGGCGACCGCCCGCAGGGCCCCGACCTTAGGCGTCCTTAGTAATGAACAAGGACATCGTCCGAACCCGAGCATCTTCTTCCTGTAATGAGCTCAGGACATGGAAAAAGATGGGGAGCTGCAATTGCGCAATCGCCGCCAGGAGGGCTATCGTCTCTAAGTTGCAACTGAGACTGATCACGACATCGACGCTATACCTTTCGCGATGGAGGGCGCCACGTTCTGGACAAACTTTGATTGGCCCATCCACCAGAGCCCTTGAAATGGAGGCTAGGCCATGGGTCTTGTTTGCCTCACCTCCAGTAACGACATATTTTCGATACAGCCGCCGAGCCGGAGGTCCGTCTAGCAGAGTGCTTTTAGGTCTTGAAATCGGTGAAACTACAGCGGCAACCCCGGAGATCGACGTCTTTATCATAAGCGCAGCTTAGAAATGGACAACCGACAGATTGTATCTGGATTTTGGCTGCTCTCAGAGATCAAGTTCCATGAAATCTAGATCCGAACATTGGATGGCCATGGCGAGCAATAGAAGATCAGATCCGATGCTAGCTGAGACGGGGCTGTTGCATATGTAGAATGCGCACGAGGGCAGTTTCCCCGCGATCATGTCATTTTGGTTTGGCATTTCGCAATCGTATATCGGGATTGCCAATAGCTTTGATATGATGATGTCCCTTTGTATCTTTTTCGCAAGAGATAGCCATTGTGTCGTCACATCCCTAGATCGACGATAATCTCGTTGATGATGTTCATTGATGCTATCTCGGGTCGATCATCTACACACTTTTTCTCTTGAATGTACATCACTGTAGAACACAATAATAAAACTGAAGTATTCAGTATACTTCAACTATGAAAATTGCGTCGTCGTCTTACATGTCTTGGACAAGACGCAATTGCAGTATCGGACTCCCGATGCGGCAGTCGGTCTTTAACATGTGCTGTCGGAGCATCGGCACCGAGGAACCGTGCGACTGCCGTTACTTTTCCCCTTGGCGCCTGGCCTAAACAATTTTTTTTTTCCTTCTCAGCTCCGAGACGGGCCGTTCGCGACTGGGGATAAACGTTAAGCCGTGGTCCGTTTTTGCGTGCTCACTCAGTTGATTGTTGTTTAGAAAATCTCGAATGCTGACTTAGCAGGCGGATCCTTTACCCTAATCTTGGACCTTGGCTACTTTAGGTAGCTACGTCATACTACCAGCTTGTTTATTTGCGTCATTGCTGTCTCAATGTTACAGTGCTTATATTCATCGTCGTTCGCATTAATGAGCCAAGCTGTCACAATTTCGCTCTTCCCGATGTCCTGCACAACACATGTGAAGGTCGATATCTGCAGGATGATATGATACGTATCTCATCGGTATCTTCTACTCTGGATACATATACTACAAAGCTTGTAGAGGTAATATCAATTCTCAAGAACTCACCAGGTATAGGTTATTACGACGACATTCTTCAGTCATGCCTCTCGCAAGTCAAAACCACGTGATGTTCCTGCATCCAGTCTTCAATCCGTGCCGTTGTGGGCTTATTCGCGCCAATCATACCCCAGAGCAGCCTGACAGGAGCCGCTGAAGCCGACCCGTTAGGTAGACCCAAGGTCGCACGAGCCATCCATTGGCGGGGCAGAGGACGGAGAAGAGTGCCCTGGCGAAGGCCGAGTCAAGGCAGGACAAGCAACCAACGCTCACCTCAACCAACCTTTGAAGATTGACTCAAATCTTTGGGTTCGTTGCTGTACCGTACCGTCGGCGGTCGCGTGTCATTATCTACCTGCCTGCCTGTATCGCCGTATACTTTTAAGCATTTCTAGTCTTCGTTTTGGATCCTCCAGGTCGTATCTCAACTCATTTCCACTCTACCTTACGCTATTCCATTGTCAGACGTAGCAAATCTCACCCCGCGCGCGCACGATACAATGGCAGACCAACCAAGCCCTACCAAACAGAATGTCACACGACCACAGCTGAGCTCGATGAGGAGCAGCTCTTATCTTAGTGATCACCAAGAATACCGCCCTCCTCGACAGGACTCAAACCGACAGGACCAGTTGTTCCACGGTATTGACACAGTTATAGAGGATACAACTAACTCACCTGTTCCTCAAACGAGGCCCATCCTCCCTTTCAATGGAATTCCGTCCGAGGAAAATCCTCCGACTGTGGTTGACAGCGGATTGAGCCACTCGTACTCTCACCCTAACTGCGCTCCCCGTGCTGGCGAGAAATCGGATCGTCTCATTGCGACTCTCTTCTACAAGCCAAGAGGCGAAGAGCAGGGCTCTCGATCACCTGTCAAGACCACCTTTGCAGACAGTAATGAGTCTCTACCCGCCAACTTGGCCCCTACGACCGACCCCAACGAGTACCCTCTTGAGCCGCCTACTCAGGAGTCTGAGCAGCTGGACCATATTTATGGCTCCTACATCTCGCCTCTTTGCATTACCTCTTTCCTCCACCTCATGTCGTCGTTCCCTCTACCCCAGGACGCCGAGGAGCCTCACTCCTCTCACAGGTGCTTGGACAACCAGGAGCAACCGCGCATTGTGGAACTGACACTCTCACCTACACCATCCCCTGACTATCTTAGCCTGAATGACCTGAGAAAGCATGAGATGATCTATCGCTTTGAGCAGGAATGGAACGTGGACGTGGTCCTCCAGAGAGATAGTGTTTGGAGGCGCCACCCTCGACTGGTGGTCTTCGACATGGACAGCACTCTCATTACCCAGGAAGTAATTGACCTTCTGGCTGATCATGTCAAGGATCCTCCAGACCTGGCTGCCCGGGTTGCTGAAATCACGCACCGCGCAATGATGGGAGAGCTGGAGTTTGAGGCTTCTTTCCGTGAACGAGTCGCTCTCCTCAAGGGTCTTTCTGCTACACTCTTCGAGGATCTTCGACCGGTCTTGGACATTACCAAGGGCGTGCCAGAGCTGATCAAAGCTTTGAAGCGACTGGGTATCAAGACGGCAGTCCTTTCTGGTGGCTTCCAACCACTGACAGGATGGCTTGCTGGGCAATTGGGTATTGACTATGCCCACGCAAACCACGTCGTTATTGAGGACGGCAAGTTCACAGGCGAGGTTGAAGGTGTCATCGTTGGCAAGGAGCGCAAGAGGGATCTTCTTGTCGATATTGCCACAAAGGAGGGAATCGATCTGTCTCAGGTCATTGCCGTCGGCGATGGAGCCAACGACCTACTCATGTTGGACAAGGCAGGACTGGGTGTTGCATGGAACGCAAAGCCCCGAGTGCAGATGGAGGCCAACGCTCGCCTGAACGGAGAGAGCCTGTCGGATCTATTGTATTTGCTTGGCTTTACTGCTGAGGAGATTGAAGCATTGACTGCGTAGGTTGTTAACGCTGGATGAAGAAAGTTGTCCCATGAACGGTGAAGGCAGGAGTTCAGGATATGACATGGAAAGCTATGTGTGTTGTGTTGGGTTATTGAGATACCAGGCAGCAACGAAAGACAAGACTTCCTCAGGATGTATCTTGGTCGTAAGCATGAAATGAACAGTGATGATTAGTTGAACGTAGATTGAACTTGATACATTCGTATGCCAAAAATCTGGCAACATTATATATAAGTGTGGACTCCCTTGTTACTTTTGTTATCATGTGGAATTTAAGCCATTGCTTGGCTTGTGAGGATTTCAGCTAAACTTCTACGTCAGATATTCCGTAATGCAATGGGCCGGATACCTCTTTGAGGCATTTCAAGATTTAAGATAAAACTCGGAGAGAATCATCTGTCAGAATTTTGGCATCTTGGCCATAGTAGTCGTCCGTGCGGGCAATTCGGAAGACAAATTAAGGTATAGAGGAACAAGAGGTAGACCGGTAACGAGACAAATTATAGTTAAAGACACAAAGCTAGTAAAAATCGCGACGCGTCATATGTGAACTATTGGTGGTTGCTAGACTTGAGCCCACTCTGTCCTTCTTTCTACACAGGGCGCAGGAACTGACTGATCCAAACTCAGAATTCTCCCTTTCCCTACAACATGTGCTTGCACATGCACCCAGCTTCAACTACGTTCAAAATTGTCGATTTAAGGGTATCCGTCCTTGCCCCACTTGTTGTACTTGTCGTGAAGCTCAGCAGGAAGGGTGACGTTGGGAACAACGACAACGTTAAGGGCGCTGGGAGCGTCCTTGGGAGCTTGGCTGGGGTCACCACCGGGGTGGTACTGGTACTTGCCAGAGCTGCCGCTCTCCCAGGGATGAGTAGCGATGGTAACAGGAGACTCGGAGGTAGCGCCAGTGGGCGATCGGCCTGAAGTTCAAGATGTCAGCAATTGCTTCGCCCTGCCGAAACCTCAATTAATTTCCATACCAAAGAAGTAACCAGCACCGCCAAGAGCAGCAACCATAACACCACCGAGAATCTACATTTCACCAATACACGTTAGCAATGATAGTTCTTGGTCTATTGTCATCGTTCGTGGTGTTGACCGGGCGTAGGTCGAGGGGCAGGCCGAGGCATTATGACGCACCAGAATCTCGGGGTTGCGTCGGGACTCCTTCTTGAGCTCAGCCTTCTGGTGCTCCTGGAAGCGGCGAGCAGTGGTGGAGAGGAATCGGCGAGAGATGCGAGAGGCCATTGTGACGACGAGCTTTTGCGGCTGTGGAGAGTTGGAGAATGGGTTTCTACGTCAGAACTTTGGTGGTTGAAGCTTTGAAGTTCTCGTATGATTTCGGAGGCAGTCACTACGATGAATGCAAGCACGATCATTGGCCAATGCCGGGGAGCATCATATATCACGTGATATATCACGCTCCGAGCAATGACGTCTTAAGAGGTAGATACTGAGGTAGGTGCTAAGTCCAGAACTTTCGATGTATGCCTGAGACTCCAGGCCAGAAGCTGGATCATTTCGTTTTTTGTCCCTGGCTAGAGCCTGAACCATTCGTTCATTGTGATGCGACGCTGATCATCTCGACCTCTTAAGGCCAAGACTAATAAAGTTAGTTGACCAAGGAACATGCAACCAAAATCAACGTCTTACCTATTCACGTAACCGACGTTATTCTGGGATTGGATGTCAAACGTCAACGAAACGGGTTGCTGCAGAAGGCTCCCACACTTCGTCTCTCTAGATTGCCTGACGTCTGCGGATGTAATTTGGGCATAAGAAATGCCTGGCAAAAAATTACAATGCTTTCAGCCAAAGCAATCTTTAGTTTTCGTGATCAGTTATCGCATTTAGTTATCACCCTCTAGACCAGCCAAACTCATCCCTGCATCAGGGCCGCTAGCAGGGGCTCCAGTGACCTGAGGACAGGTCAGCCCCTGGCCCCTTACTGGGGGCACCGAGAGCAGCTGTATTATAGTGTGCGCAGCGGGAGCGTCCAATTACCTAACGATTCTAGACCAAGGTTTCTGAGGCTGTCTGGGCTTGGAAAAAGAAACCAGGACCCAAGTCCAAGCCCAAGTCGGAAGTAGGAAAAAAGGAACAAGCATACACCTCCTCCTCTCATTCATCACCTTTTTCTTTCGTTGCTGGCCTCTTTTTACGTTCTCTAAACCGGGTTAACTCTCGATTTGTGCGCTCCCTACCTATCTTTTTTTTCCCACTTGTTGCGGCCATTTCTCCTAATTTCTATTTTCTTGGGACTCCGATCCTCCTCCTCCTACCCCTGCCCATCCCTTTGGTTCATTTGTACAGTACTGCGTAACGCGAACTACTGCCGACCGTGCCGACTTTAACTTTGGATATACGAACCTTTTGACATCGTTCATTGGCAAAGACGACGTTTGGAGGACGATTTTGAATGACATACCGAAATCGTGAACAACGCGCATCTGCTTCCTTAATCCCGAACGAACCGTAGACAGATCACTTCGAAGCGCGCGAGCACTACACGGACGACACAATTACCGAGCATCGCCATGGCTTCGAAACCCGACGATGATGGCTTTCTGGCACCACACGGTTCCCGGTCCGATGCACCAAGGCCACCGAGTATCATTTCTTCCCGGATGACGGATATCGTGAGCGAAGATGGCGATGAACCGGAGGTGCAAAAGAATAGACTGAGCATTCCGCAAAGTACAGACATGGGCTCGCGACCTGATACTGCACGGACAGGAGCTTCTTCGAGAGGACCCTGGCAAAGTCAGTCGTTGCGAAATAAGACATACCTTGCTGGTGTTCAGGCCAAGAGGGGGAGTGTTGAGAGTTCGACGGCTGGTTCAACCAGTCAGCCACCAAGTTTGTCAAGCAGAAGCCATGTGCCGTCATTGCAGTCGCATGCCTTCTTCCGCCCCATGAGCTCGCAAAAATTACAGGCGCAAAGAGGAGGATCGCATCGACCTTCCACGATGAGCCAGATGTCAGCTGCATCGCCTACCTCTCCAACATCTCCAGTATCTCCGACATCGCCTAGGTCCGACGAGCATGGCGAAGCCAGTGGTAGCCAAACCCGGCAGAGTATTATATCAAACCCGATTGCGCAGTTGCAGCGCCAAATGAGCAATGACGAAAACATGCGACCACCGCCATCTCGAGGTACCGAAATGACCGAGCAAGAAACATTGGACAGAATAACGGCGGACACAAGCCCAAGCCATGGCCATTACCCGGCTGGAAGTTTAACAGATAGTGTTCGCCCCCTCCAAGGCAGGTCTTCAGATACGAGTCAATTTCAGCACAACATTATTGTGGACAAAAGCTATAAAGACCTTTCAAACCTACCTAGTCCTATAAAGACGCCGAGGTCATTCCGCTCAAGCTTTCTTATGCCTGGCCGAAGCAACGATGGGCAGTTAAGTCAGAATCGCAGTACCGAAGGAGCTGAAAAACTATCTTCAGCTGCGTCATCGCCTCAGTTCAGGCCCGTTGACTCTCGGAATGGGCAGCAGCACCCACGTGTTCCGCATAAGCCCAGCCAGAAATCCGATCTTGGACGTGTCCATCAGTATTTTGATGGTAATACAGTATTCTGCTTGGGTGGCCGCTGGCAAAACACACGAGGAAGACCCATCAATATTGCGACTGGCATCTTCGTTGTTATCCCTTGTGCTCTGTTCTTTGGCTTTGAGGCGCCATGGTTATGGAATAATGTGTCACCTGCGATACCTATCGTGTTTGCATATCTTGCCTACATATGTTTCTCGTCTTTCATTCATGCCTCAGTAACAGACCCAGGTGTAAGTCATGACCCTTTCCCATGATAAAAGTTACCTGTTCGCTAACGCCGCTCAGATTCTACCACGAAACCTACACCAATTTCCACCTGTAGATGACAACGACGACCCTCTCCAACTTAGCCCTCCCACAACAGATTGGGCGCTGATAAAATCCGCCGAATCAACCACTGCCGCTATGGAAGTTCCAGTTAAGCACTGTAGGACGTGCAATATCTGGCGGCCACCACGTGCTCACCACTGTCGCCTATGCGACAATTGTATTGAGACCCACGATCATCACTGCGTGTGGCTCAACAACTGTGTCGGAAAACGCAACTACCGATATTTCTTTACCTTTGTTACATCTGCGACAATTCTTGCAGCTTATTTAATCGCCACCTCTCTTACACAGATCCTTCTTTACAAAAACCGTGAGGGTATTTCGTTCGGACAAGCCGTCGATCATTTCAGAGTTCCTTTTGCCCTTGTCTTCCTTGGTTTTATTACCTTTCTCTATCCCGCTGCCTTGATGGGCTATCACATTTTCCTCATGGCACGAGGCGAAACAACAAGAGAGTACATGAACTCGCACAAGTTCGCCAAGAAGGAGCGTTTCCGGGCATTTTCTCAAGCCAGCGTCTTCAAGAACTTTATTGTTGTTCTTTGTCGCCCACGACAACCCACGTATTATCAGTTCAAGGCCCATTACCACGAGGGCGACCAGCGTTTGGGTATTCGAAGGGATAAGCGGCCAAGATCAAGTTCACAGGGATTGGAGATGCACGATGTCAATCCCGGAGGACCTGGCTTCCAAGGCCCGGTCTCGTTGAGGAACGAAACTCCCCATTAATCATGGTGCTTAATATTGGGATTCACCCTTGCATTGCACTGCACTTATATTTTACTTTTGGACGGCGCAGCTTCTGGGAAGTATTCATCCTCTGGGGGCGGTGAGGATGATATGATGATGCCTGTTTCTTTCTTCTCTTTATTATACCCTATTCATGTTAACTACTTGACCACATTCATGTATTCTCTTTTTTTAGGTAAACATTCTGGAAGAGCCGGTATAGCCAGCAAATGCAGGCAGGCGTTGGGCAGTGAGTGGGATAAACAGCCTCGGCTCTGGTGTATATCTAAGATTTTATCCAGATTTCTCTGTAGTACAGTACAAGGTACCTAACGCCAGATTCACTTCTTGTGTCGCATATCTTTTCCATAAATAGAGTGACCGCAAAACCTTGGTGATACAGACTAGGAAATCACATTTTTAGGTACCTCCTGGTTGGCGATATGCTTTGCAGAGTCCACTTAACCAGTCCCCGGATGCACGTGGAAATAGAGGAAAGGCGGAGTGCCCGATCCGTGCAGGCGATAACGCATTGATAAGAAAAATTTCAAAATTTAGTGCGCCCAACCTTAGAAACTAAGGTAGTCCTTGTTCTACCTAACATCGTAAGCAGCGCTTTTTCTACGCTCGCTATCCTTTTTTTTCCCCTCAAGGGCCTCGTTGGTTTTTGTTGTTTTTCTTTCTTATTACTGCTGACCTCGACTGGAACAGCACCTAATACCGACTGAGGCCCCTTTTAACGTCTGTCGTATTGATCGATTTGTTTGTTTGCCCAAGGTGATACAACAAAGAAACCTCGATACGATGCCTCATCCCGTCACGCCGCCCTCCGGCGACGCCCCGCCCCCGCCATCTCAAGAAACCATCAACGACCTCCTTAACACAATCTTTACTGCAAAGACCTCGGCCTCGTCGATCGATGCTTGCTATGGCCTCTGCGAGATTCTTCTCTCTTCCGTTGGCGTCGCTGGCTTGAGCGATTACGGTGTCATTACTGAGCTCAAGAAGGCTGCTGCTGATAAGAAGTCTGGTCTTCGCCGCGAGTCTGGCCAGAACCTTCTTGGTGCTATTCTTGAGCGCTTTCTTCCTCGACAGCCTGTCAGCGAGGTCGTTCTCCTCCTCCAGGATGGCGGCCTTGTCGGTGTTGCCCTCGACGCTCTCTCCGATAAGGGTGCTGTCGTTCGCGATGCTGCCCAATACGGTCTCGATGCGGCTTTTGGCGTTTTGAGCCCAGAGGCCCTCGTCACTGGTTTCCTCCCTGCTCTGGTTGAGTACCTTTCCAGGAAGACTGGCAAATGGCAGGGAACCGTCGGCGCCTACAAGCTGCTACAAAAGATGGCCGATAAGGCCAAGGTCTCTCTTGGAGGAACCAAGGAGGAGGCTATTGAGAAAGATCTTCTCCGTGAGTCTCTGGGTGCCAAGCTCGCTGGTTTGATCCCTATCGTTGAGGGTGGTATGCACGACTTGAAGTCTGAGGTTGAGAAGCAGGCTGTTGCAACCATGAACTCGCTCACCACTCTTCTCTCCAACGACGATGTCGCCCCCCGTATTCCTCTTCTCATCGATACCATGCAGCACCCTTCCTCCCAGACTCTTCAAAAGGCTATCCACGCCCTATCCCAGACCACCTTCGTCGCCATTGTCACATCGCCTGTGCTGGCTCTCCTGACACCTTTCCTTGAGCGATCTCTCAACAACCCCACCACTGCCCAAGAGGTTCTGCGACAGACTGTTGTCATTGTCGAGAACTTGACCAAGCTGGTCCACGACCCTATCGAGGCTCGAACCTTCTTGCCCAAGCTGATCCCTGGTGTCAAGAGCGTTTGCGACCGAGCCTCTCTTCCCGAGGTCCGTGAGATCGCTGAGCGCGCCCTCGCCACCATGGAAAAGGCTATGGGTGATGATAAGGATGTTGTTGCCCGCACATCTGGCGAGGATGTTGCTAAGGTCCTTGACGAACAGATCAAGGCCAACGGCGGCCTTGCTGGTCAGCAGGACCTCTTCAAGCAGGCTCGCTCTTATATCTCCGACATGGTTGCTATCGATGTCAACTACCGCTTTGTCAACCGTATCTCTGGACGAATTGCCCCCTACCTCAAGAGCTTCATGACCGATGCTGAGGCTTCCCAAAAGGTTGCCGATGCTGTTCAGCAGCACTACGTCGAAGAGGATGAGCGCAAGTACGGTGTTCCCGAGAAGGAGGATGATGGCGAGGTTGAGATTGTCAACGCCGACTTCTCTCTCGCTTACGGTGGTATGCTTCTCCTGTCGCACACCAACCTACGACTTCTCAAGGGTCACCGTTACGGTCTTTGCGGCCGAAACGGTGCTGGAAAGTCGACTCTCATGCGAAGTATTGCGAACGGCAAGCTCGAGGGCTTCCCTCCCCAGGATGTTCTCCGCACTTGTTATGTCGAACACAACCAGGGCGAGGATGCTGATATCAGCATTCTTGAGTTCGTTGCCAAGGACCCCGAGATTGCCACTCAAGGCCGTGAGCGTATCTCTGAGGTTCTGGCTGAGTTCGGTTTCACTGCTGGTCCCGAGGGTCGACAGTCTGAGAGAGTTGGATCCCTGTCTGGAGGTTGGAAGATGAAGCTGGCTTTGGCCCGTGCTATGTTGCAGCGCGCAGATGTCCTTCTTCTCGACGAACCTACTAACCATCTTGACGTTGCCAACATTGCATGGCTCGAGAACTACCTCAAGTCTCACCCCGACATCACCAGTCTCATCGTTTCCCACGACTCCGGATTCTTGGACAATGTCACCACTGATATCTACCACTACGAGCCCAACAAGAAGCTGGCCTGCTACAAGGGTAACCTGGCCAACTTCGTCAAGATCAAGCCCGAGGCTAAGAGTTACTACACTCTGTCCGCCTCTACTGTCCAGTTCAAGTTCCCTCCTCCCGGTATCTTGACTGGTGTCAAGTCTCAGACTCGTGCTATTATCCGCATGTCCAACGTTTCATACGCCTACCCCAACGCACCAAAGCCCTCTTTACAGGATGTCTCTTGTCAGCTGAGCCTGTCGTCTCGTGTTGCTATTATTGGCCCCAACGGTGCTGGAAAGTCGACACTTATTAAGCTCCTTACTGGCGAGACCATTCCTTCTACCGGAAAGGTTGAGAAGCACCCTAACCTCCGCATTGGTTACATCAAGCAGCACGCTCTGGAGCACGTTGAGATGCACTTGGAGAAGACCCCTAACCAGTACCTTCAGTGGCGTTACCAGCACGGTGACGATCGAGAGGTCCACATGAAGCAGACTCGTGTCTTGTCAGAGGCCGATCGTGCCCAGATGGACAAGTGGGTTGACTTGAAGGATGGAAAGTCCGCTCGTCAAGTCGAGTCCTTGGTTGGTCGTCAGAAGTACAAGAAGACCTTCCAATACGAAGTGTAAGTCCCCTTGCCGTTTTAGAATAAAGTACTTTGCTAATTCCTAACAGTAAGTGGCGCGGCCTCCTGCCTAAGAACAACACTATGATATCTCGTGAGACTCTTACAGAGCTTGGTTTCGGCAAGCTCGTTCAGGAGTTTGACGACCACGAGGCTTCTCGAGAGGGTCTCGGTTACCGTGAGCTTCAGCCCAAGGTCATCTCCAAGCACTTCGAGGATCTTGGTCTTGACCCTGAGATTGCCAACCATAACGAGATTGGCTCTCTTTCTGGTGGACAGAAGGTCAAGGTCGTCATTGCTGGAGCCATGTGGAACAACCCCCATCTTCTCGTGCTTGACGAGCCTACTAACTTCTTGGACCGAGACTCTCTCGGTGGTCTTGCTGTCGCTATCCGTGACTTCAAGGGTGGTGTCATCCTGATTTCTCACAACGAGGAGTTCGTCGGCGCTCTGTGCTCTGAGCAGTGGCACGTCCAGGATGGTCGTGTTGCACTGAAGGGCACCGCTGCTATTAGCCTCGACCGCTTCGAGGATAGCCGTCCCAGCAGCGGCGTCAACAGCACTGCCGCCAGCTCTGTCGCCAACACTGCCGCCAACTCTGTCGTGAGCAGCGCTGTCAACAGTGGTGCCGAGGATAACTCAGATATGAAGTTCCGTGCCAGGAAGAAGAAGAAGATGACCAAGAAGGAGCTCAAGGAGCGTGAGGCCCGTCGCCGGCTTCGCCACATCGAGTGGCTCAACAGCCCCAAGGGCACTCCCCACCCTCCCGACACTGACGATGAGGACAACTAAGAAAAGTTTATTGCATTTTTTGTTTTGTTTTCGTGTGCGTCTTGTTTCGGAAGATCTGCAGATATGGGCGAGTTTTCATGTTGGACGGCATATGATGATTGCTTTCAAAAAGACAATGGAAGGCATTGAGAGGCATCAACGATGTCGTATCACGCTATGAAGAATGAACGGTACTCACTTAGATAGAATTGATAGGACGGCATAGAGGCGTTGGTTTGGGATAGACGACTTTGAATCACATCAAACTTCGACTGACTTCATCTTTTGCTATTATGTGATGCGTCCGAATATCGTTCACTAATAAACCCCCCAATTTTGGCCAAGGCTTACATTCCGGAAACGAGATTGTTAGACATGGTAAAACTCACATGTAAACGAGTCCTCGACGTTGTTAGGCAGAATATGTCTTAACCTGTCTAAGTAACGTATACCGGATGCCGAAGCGCTTGTATGCATGTTGGGATCAACACCTCGAACAGCACGGCTATGTTAGAGTTAGAACAGTACAGCATCATCGAACGCATCAGCATCACAAGGTATACCATATTGCACGCCAGGAACAAATATTCTTGTCGGACTGGATTTATTGACTATCGAACTCATAGATAAATTCTCGATACAATAACTGAAGCAAATGCTACCTTAGGTATATTGTTTCTATGCTCCTATCATTTGAAACTCGACGTAAAAACAACACAAATGAAACCAACGATATGCTTTTGAGATGATACATGAACCAGATTTACCAAGAGAAGGTCATCAGGGCAGGGTTTAGGGCCAAAGGCAACAGCAGGTGACTTCCTGCTACAGTGGCCATGGGTAGAATGGCAACGAAATCATTGATGCGCCAGTCGTGAGGAATAAAATCCGCAGTGGCCATGATAATGAGACCGATGATAGCCAGTAAAGACAGAGTCATAGAGACACGGAACTATCACAAGACGTCAGCAAACATTCGAAGCTACTCTATGGCATGGGAAAGCTTACCTTCTTCAAAACCTTGGGAACCTCGATGAAGAAGTTGGAGAATTCGGCCTCCTTGGAAGTGGAACCCCAACTCATATCAATCTCAAACATATGCGCCAGCAAAGCTTGACTGACATGTAGAGAAAGACCTCCAAGGAAAAGAGCCAGCATTAGGGTCCATTTGAAGTTCTCGTAGATGGCATATCCTAGGCTACGCTCGCCAGAACGGTATCGCATAACGGCAAGTGCAATATTGCCAAGACCGTTGAAGACAAGAATGATGGAAAACCATACCTGCCAGGAGTCAAGGTAGTACTTGTCGAGATATCCGTTGAACCAGCCCATCAGGAAGTAGTTGGCAGTAGTCATGATCCACGCAGCGCCAATAGCATAGTAGGTGCCGATGTAGGAAATAACAGTAATCTTTGAGGTGAAACGAATGTTGGAAAAACAGAAACGACGGAAGAGTGGAGTGAAAGGACCACGCCACAACCATGTACGAATGGGGTTGAACAACAACTCATTACACCCAAAAGCGTACTTTTCCCATCGGGCGAGCTCATCATACACAGTCAGAGACACACCTTCTTTGAAGCCGTCGCCAGCCCAGGCAGCGAGACGGATGATGTAGCCACTGCACTGTAGACGGAGGGACATATCGAAATCTTCAGAGACGTGACTCTCGGACCAGAATTTATCATAGCCATCTTCGTCTTGATAAGCAACTTGCTGGATAGCAGACCAGCGAAGGATGGCATTGTGGCCGACAAATGGAGCCACGTCGCCGTTGGAGACAGTGAAACGAATGGCAGTGTAGATAAGGTCCGTGAAGAAAGTGATACCGTTCTCAAAGTAGGTATGCACAACTTGCATAACACCAGAAGAGAATTGCATGATACCAACTTCAGGCGACTGCTCCATCTCAGAGACGGAGTCGAGAAGGCAGTCAGTAGGGACTCGTGTATCGGAATCGATGAGAAGGATGTAGTCGCCGACACGAATGTTTCCATCAGCCCAGGCACGACCATTCTCCTCGAGAACATCCTTGAGAGCCTGCTCATAAGCAAGAGCCTCATCAGCTTGACTCCAGTCGGCTGGACGCTTGATGAGCTGTAGGCGCTCCTCTACTTTGCAGGAGATCATGAGGCCAAAGTTCATGTTTGAAGCCTTCTTGAACTTGCCCTTTCGCACAAAGCCATCCTCGCCATGTTTAGGTCGTGCAACCCACCCAATGCTGTTATCAGCGTAGAACTCGATACGGGCATCGCGCTCCTCTTCATTGACAAGCTGAAGACCATCATCGTTGATGAACATATTGGCAGAACCACCCTGAAGCTCATAGGTTGACATGGCTTGCTTGATAGACTTGACGGTGGGAAGAATGACAGCGTTCAAACCTTCTTTGTAGACAGGGCATTGAATGGTGATGTGAGGCAGTGTAGCACCTTGGAGTCTCCTGGGTGGGCGGGCTGAGTAGAACTTTGAGTTGATGGTCAGTTGACGAATGGGGCCGAAGATTTGCGCCAAACAGCCAACGATGACCTGGGCGAAGAAGAGAGAGAAGAAGATTTGTATGGGAAAGAGAGCAACAAGGCCAAGGCGCTTGTAGTCGCCATCAACAGCAATTTCAACAGCGAGCTGTCTCCAGGCAGCACCAAGGGAGGCCATGACGATTAGAAGTGTGAGCGAAACGAGAACAGCGTTCTGAAGATGAATTGGTCGAGCTTCGGGCTTGATCTCACCACTCTCCTCGTCAATCTCATACTCAACCTCAGTGGAGGAGTCTTTCTCATCTTCGTCCATCGACTGTCCCGAGTTCCATACAAGCTCCATAAGCTCTGATTCAATGATCTTGGCACGAGCCATCAAGTTCAAGGCGTCATCGTCCCAAACAACCAGAAGGCCATCAGAAGCAATGAAAGCTGCAAATTGATGCTTGCGAGCTCGGGGCAAGTCATTGACAGTGGGCAAGATCTGCACGCGAAGACCGTTCATTAATGGTACGTCCATGGCATCGGGCGACCATTGAAGAAAGGTCTTAATGACACGAGAGTTTACGGTCATCGCACACTGAGAAATAAGTTAGTAATGTGTTGGTTGATGGTAGTAAGGTTTGAACGTACTTGGACATTGAGTGCTGTGCAGGCAATAGCGAAGGGGGATTGTCCTAATTGAGGTGGGCAAGCCATATATTGGCCGCGTGACTTGCGCAGAAGAACACCTTCGATCTCGCCAGAGCTGTCGCCGACCCAAAGTTGAGAGCATTGCTGCTGATACAGGTAGTTGACCATGACTTCGTGCTTGATGTCGTCGAGAAGTCCATTGGTGCCTGTTGAGGGCGCAATGGAAGGGGGACCTGAAGTGAACTTGGGTCCAGCTACTGAGTTTAGCTCAATAACAGCAGCTGGAGGGACCTTCTCTTCTATGGGAGCATGGAGAGAAAGAGAAGGTCGGTGGCTAGGCCTCCTGGGAGGAGGTCCTGCCGGAATCTGAGGCGGAATCTCCGCCTTGAAGTAGTTGCCAATGCCCATGGTGACGGCAAGTGGTCTAAATGAAGTCTTGTTATGAACTTTGAAAGTATTATTGATATGAGATGGGTGTTAGGTAATTTGTTGTAGTTGATGTCAGATACAGGAACGACCTGAGACGTGTGATCTAATTGGAATGATCGGAAGGCCTCAAATACTGATGACCATGAATATCTCAAAAGAATGATGTGATGAGTGAAAGAATAAATGACAGGTAATTGCACAGGGTGAGTGAATGAGTGACTGGAGGGATGAAAGAATGAATGAAGAGAGCGAAGGATGGTAGTGAGTGTAGGTTAGAGATTCAAGAATCGAGCCTCATGAAGTGCAACAACCAGCTCAATTAAACAAATTGGTTGAGTCCCTGCGTCACGTTCAACACGCAAACTGGGGGCAAGCACATTAAAGTTTTTTTTCGTCCTCAGTGGCGCATTATCTCATACTGCGCTTTCCTGAGGACGAGAAGCAAGGCAATGAGGTCGGGCAAAGCGACGGAAGCTACGAGAAGCGAATCACTGATGGGTAACATAAAAAGAGACACCCACATAGACAATCGTAGCTAGGTTTGCCAAGCCTTAAGACCACCATCGCCTCGGACAGTCCTGAGTCGGGATAGCCATAGCGAATGGCCGAGAGGGGGTGACGATAACCAAAGCAGATGTTGAAGTTCTAGTATATGAAGCCTTGGACAAGCTGGTAGCCTTGCTGCAGGTGTGTTTCTGTAAATGCAGCGACCCTAACCAGCTACCTGGTTGAGACTCAAAAACTCTTGGGAATGGCAACGTCCCAGGTGGCTGGAGCCGAGGCAGGTCTAAGTGGGCTTCAAAGCTTATTGGTAGACAAATAGTTATCCGGTAGTCTTGAACACAGTCGATACTCGTTCGGGCCAGCCGGTGCCAAGCATACCCGAGAGTGCCTGACATACGACCAATAGATCGGACAGTGGCTCGTCATATTGAGGCCGACGTCGTGAGCGAGTGGCAAAGAATACCTTTCTTGGATGAAATCACCGAGACCTCGAAGCTTCTTGTATTGTAAGTGGCCTCTTATTTTGTAAAGAATGAAGATGAGAGAACCAGGACGTAAGAACACCATTTAGACTGTTCAGATGAGGTGACAAGTAATCGCCGATTTACATGTCAACATGATGTGTGTATTCTAATCCTTTGGACAGTAACGCTCGACTGCTGGAAATACTTGTCTAATATTCGTGATGACAAGTATCCTGATTCCATGTACTGTGTTGCGAAGTTTGGAAAAGGCGTTGGTGTTGGTGTTGGTATTGAGGTGAAGTTGGAGTGTGGATAAAGCATGCTCGCGATCTAGACTAATGAGATCTGACAATAGACCAATGGAATTTCATTATTTCGTACTTGGTACACAAATAGGGCAAGCGGATCAGACCTGCCCCTCCCCTAGCCCCATTGACAGCTTTCTGTGGCGTGTGGCTTGTTTGTGACCTCCGGGAAAGGGAAAGCACGATGCGATCAGTTAGACTCTAACCAATACCAAGTCAGACGCAGGCAAATGCAGGAACGAAAGCCTGTACCTGCAGGTGTGATCCTTTATGTCTCGAAATGCAGGGACCGCCGAATAGCTTCACATCCTCCAAATCCATTCAACACTGCTGATGTACCTACCAAAAACAAGGACTACGATCAACATCCTCGCTTTCATCATTTGTTCTCCCGACCTTCCTTGACCAACGATTGTGTTCCAGATCGAAACTGATACTCACGCTTACTCCGTCCCACCCACATTTATTACCATACAGCATTCCTTCCAAGTACCCGAAATGGTCATGTTAAAGTCTATCGCCAGTCTTTGACTTCAATGGCTTCTAGCTTCGCGCCGTCCCGAGAGTGTTTGCATGGCTCAAGGAACGGAGAGGCCATGTATGCCCCGTTCGATCCGCGGCTTCTTCTGCACGCCCAACTGACGACCTAGGCCAGTGACCATCAAGCTCTTCTTACCTTGTCGACGGATGTCATCGGGAACGCGGCTAAACCAAGATCTCTAAGTTGCCATGTGGGTGGCTGTTGATCAGAATCGCAGCTGGCTACGAGTTCCCACTCAAGAGGTTGAAGCAAACACAAATTCTATCATCCTTTTCACTTGGCTGCCGATCTGTTTCGGCCACCATCAACTGGGCATCTGCATGTCACCCCCTTGGGCACCCACACTTTGCAAAGATCTGGATAAATTGTGTTTCGTATCCTTGATGATGATCTCTGGGACCCACGTAATGTGACCCAGCAGACTCTAGAATCTGAGACTTGAGATCGGTATCTTTTGTGATGATTTTCATTACCTACACGAAAGGCCTAATTATAGATGAAAAACCGGCATCAGATACGATGCTATGAATCGTCTCTTGAAGATTTTCCATCACTATTCGCGCCGGGTGGGACAGCCATCGGGTCCAAAATCAAAGTTCTACCATCGCAGCCTACTCTCATCGCATGCTTTGGCCTCGTCTTGTTTGTCAAAGGCCCCGAGGCCGATACGCGATTCACTAGATTACACAACCCAAGCTTCAAGGAAGGAAGATGTTTGTTCATTCGCGTTTCCGCATACCGGAAGTTGAACGTCTAGCATAACAGTTGCAGAACCGTAATCACAAAAACCCAAGGCATAACCCTGTAACTGATAACCGTTGAACCTTGATGCAGACTGAGTTGAGCTGTAGGGCTGTATGCATCGTTCGTGCCTGAAACTGCATGCATTTCGCCGTCTATCTATCAGTGATGAGTTGAAAATCGCCTATTATGGTCTTTATCTTGTAGATCTTCCCCTGGTGCCTTGAACTGACTATAGTGTTGAGTACAACGCAACGGTCTTTGCTCCGGAAATGGCATGGTCTTTTGACCCGATCAAACTTTCTGGAGTTCCCGTCATCGAACTTAAGCAGATTGACAATGGTAGACTAGACTAATCTATTCATTGGTCTACATGGCGTGTCCCTACGTTTCTCAAAGTTCGGCGCCTCCGCTCTCCACTGGCAGGAAGATCATGTCCCACAAACCCA
Source organism: Fusarium brachygibbosum (assembly GCA_018886245.1). Lineage (NCBI taxonomy): Eukaryota > Fungi > Ascomycota > Sordariomycetes > Hypocreales > Nectriaceae > Fusarium > Fusarium brachygibbosum. Next base: position 894,668 of record MU249530.1, read on the forward strand.
GTGCAAGTTTACTTCTTCATTCATGACAAATACCAGCCTTCGTACAGATCTGGATCACAATGCGTTTATGCACTCACAACTATTGTAGTCAGTATGGCCAAAGCTCAGTGGCTCTCAACTCTCGGGCCGGAGGGACAGTATCATAGCCTCAACACGGTCAACTTCTGTAGCCACTGGCTTGACTCTACTAAAGTCCAATGGTAATCTCAAAAAGCATCAAGTTTCTGATCCTGTTGGCATCAGTAAGGTACGAGTCATGGTTGTGAGTTGGGGGAAGGATATGATGTCGAAGAACGATCCGCTAGTGGGGCAGCTCACGACCGCTTGAGTATTCTTGGGTTCTCGAGGAGGCATTATATGCCTCTAGCCAGCGTTTGTTCAAAATTCCAACATATGTAGATAATTTCGATATTGTTAGACATTGGACAAAGTGTAAGAGGTCGATGTTATGGAGTAGGTGGGTGTGAGATTTGGCAAAGGATTCTCTATCAAAACCATAAAACAATATAACAGTATCTGGCAGACTACATCCTTTTCGATACGTCAACAAGCAATATAGAACAAAAACAAAATCCAGGATATCGCAGCATGCTAATATCAAAATACGCTGTCATCATTTATGACGCTCCTTCTCAGAGTTCCACGTTTTCGTTGCCATTGCACTGCTGCATCATAAGAACACGGCTGATCTCAACCTGCGGCTGTTTCCAGGTAGGATACCACTGGTCCCTGGCATCCCAAAAGTCGTTCTTCGCTGTAGGTGAGGCATCATACCAGGGCTTCCCCGACTTGCCATCTTGGAACCAACCGTTCGTACCGCCAACCGCCAGGTTGAGAATGAGGTAGAACTCTTGGTCAAAAGGTGCATTGACATCGTCAGCAGTAGCCCAGGGATCAGTGAGTCGGGTACCGTTCGCATCCACGTCAGGGAATCCTCCTCGTTGATACATGGGCTTTTTGAAGTTGGTGTATGTAACTTGAAGAAGGCGGGTGTTGACATAAGTGAAAAGGTACTTTTCAGACCACTCCAGACCAAACATGTTGAAGCCGGCACTATAGGTTGTATGCAAGGCCTTTCGCTTGTTGTTGGTCTTCCACCAACCATCGTTGGCAGAATTGGGGCCCCAGTGCAAAGCAGAGGAAACAATATCATTTCCGCCTTGCTTGTATGTCCAGTTGTTTCCACGCGATTCGACGATGTCGATTTCACCAGAACGAGGCCAAGGACCATACTTGCTTGTCCTGGGTAGCATCCAGATAGCAGGCCAGAGCCAATCACCTTCAGGGAGCTTGGCGGTAACCTCGATGCGACCATACTTGATGTTGGCGCCCTTCTTGGTATTGATGCGCCCAGACCTGACAGGAGGGATGATAGTGTTGTTTCCTCCGGTCAAGTTAGTGGCAGCAACACAATTGGACCAAACCTTGGAAGTACAGGTGCCATCCTTGAGAAGGTTGATGACATGGTTCTTTTCTACCAACTTGGGGTCTTGCATGGTCGCCTTGATGATCAGTTTGCCATCTTCGACGTAGACATTCTCATCACCGCCAGTAGTCTCCTCGAACTGGCCATTCCTGCAGGGGTCAGTACTGAAGTGTATGCAAAGTCTTTGGGAATAGAACATACCCGTATCCACCGACTTCAACTTCTTTCGTCCAAATGTTTGGGTTCAGACCCTGACTAAAGTCCTCATCCATGACGGGACAATACTTGTTCTTGACCACACTTCTGACACCGTCCCAGACGAGAAAGCCGGATCCAACGAGGCCGAGGAAGATAGCGAGAATAGGAAGGATGGTGACCCATTTTTCCTTGGGATTGGTCTTCTCGAGCCAGGGCTTCTCAACTTCGCCAGGTTTCACTCTTCTAGAGTGGAAGTATCGATTTCGCTCATCGACTTGAGTTCCAGACTCGCATTCTGAAGCAGGACTTGCATATTCGGGGATACTGAACATGCCTGCATTACCGGCTGAGCCTGAGCCACGTCCGTGGTCGGTGCTATGACGGTATCCAGTCGAGCTTGCATCTACATGGCTGCCATTGGAGTCGACGGATCTTCGTGGCACATCGGTTTGGCCCGAGCCGTCATGGCCACCATAGCTGCTTTTTCGATAAGGGTTGCTCATAATAACGATAGGTTCGAATGCTCAAAGAATGAATAAAAATGAAGGGTTCGAGTCGAAAAAGCCAAGTGGAAGCGACTGGCTTTGATAAAAGGGAAGAGTGTCCTGATAAAGTTCAACACCAGGGGCATCCGAGAGGCAGGAACTAGTCAGGAACAAAGCTCAGGAATGGACGGCTGCTCCAGTATCAAGCAACGGCCAATGCAAAAATTTTCCCTCGCCAGAGTTCGCAGAACAAGATCATGATCCCAGTTTCCGAGGCCGCCAAATCGAGAAGTTGGACGGACGATGAAGCTTACAGGTGGAAAGACTAAGCCAGGACGAGTAAGACATGATCGGCGTGGGCTTAGCAGTCTTTCACTGCTATATTGAATTGGGTCTGGTCGTAGAATGCTTGTTGAAGTAAGAAAGAGGCTGATAAAATGGCTTCTTGGCAAGACGAAGATTGCCCAGATCCCATGGATTGCGTATAAGTTGGACGGATTAGGTAAAATACAGTGCGTGCGATTCAAAAAACTGTATTCGCTGCGTGACTTTCGTACTGTGCTTAGCGTTATGTGCACTGTGCAGCTAGGCACCTTAGCTCCTAAGCTACTGCCACCACATTCCATCGTCCTCCACCATCTCTAATACAGCATCATCGTTGCCATCTCGAGACTTTCCTTGCAGCCATCGACGATAAGCTTTCAAGGTCAGGTTTCTATGTGCACTTTCCAATACAGCGAACAGCAACAATACACAGTAACTTTCCTTAGTCTCATCCTATTCAGGTACCAGCCCCCTGAACTACTAAGAGCCCTCACCAACTCTCCAAAATAAAACACCATTGTCTTGGGGTTCATCTTCATTTGTGCACATACTAATAATATCTACATCATTCAACACAGATGGCTATTTGTAACTTGATACTTGTGGACCATGTTGGCCCCGGACCATTCGCCTCTCCCGGCTCCACGGATGGGATGACTCCAACAAGCACCTCCAAGCGGCAATAGAGAGACAGGAACTTCTACACACTGCCGTGGCCGAGGAGCATTAGCCACGCCCCTCCTGCTTTTGTAAGGTTGCCAACTTTGTTTCCGCTTAACGACACCTCTCGGCAATCAGGAACCAGCACCCATCCAATCCAAGGGGACGCCGGGTGTACATCACGCCCCTTACGCGTTTGCTGTCTCATGCGCCCCAGAACTCCATTACTTTGATGGATAGTAGTAGCATTTTGGGAACCAGGACCTGAAAACCGGCAATCTCTTGGACCTTTGTGTTGGGTTCCTCTAAGAGCAACCCACAAGCACATGCTAATATCGGTGTCGTTTATGCCTTCGTCGAGCGTACTACTGCACCAGAGGATATTGGAGTTTCTAGTATCAAAGGGCATCCTTTTGTATCTCTGCCGGGCTCCAAAAAGGCTGGTTCTCTTTGATCTAAAGAAATTACCACAAGGCTGAAGTATGTTACAAATGTCCCAGGAAACCGGCACATGGTCGTCCCTTTCCCTACCGCAGGCTACCATGCCTGTAACGGTCTCGCATTCCTTTTTGCTGCCAATGTTAGGATTCATTCGCCGATGACAGCACATCATGATTGCCCATGGCAAACCGTCCACTCTTCGACAGGTAACGCCTATTGTCTAAACTCGCGTACTTAGAAACAACGATCTTTACTTGGGACTAGCGCTACACAAGTGGCTTCACTTTTCCAGAAGAAAGGGGCTCCGGATCGGGGTGAACGGGTGAGTGGACAATGAGGTCTTGGGAAGTTCCAAGGGCTGGGCGTTTTTCCACAGCTGGTAAATCCAGACCCGAAAAACTTTGCAAGGGATAATGATTCGACACATGAGAGCGAAACTTACGTGGCCCAAATCCTTGGTAGTGACTTTGCCATGAGCTTGCACGAACTATAAGGATGAACACGATTTGTATCTTTGAACTCAGGAAACACAAGCTTCTTCCCAAAAGCCGTTGAGTTTGCCATCAAATAGGAACCAGAGATATGCTAAAGCTAACTGCCATCGGCTTTACCCTCTCTGCCAATCCCACCATTTTGGGATGATCAGCAACGACACCGTATAAGGGTACTTTGAATGCTCTTATGAAGAGGAGAACAAGTGCCACTGTATATACATGGCAGACCAGCCCGTTATCTCACAGTGTTCGAGTGATCATGGAGTTATATCATTGGACGGGATTGTGGCTCGTGCCTGGCTGTCAAACCCAATCCGGAGATCTGGACCCTTAGAATCCTTGCCACGCATGGTCATCAGCAGGGTTCAGGGTTCATGTTTCGGAATCTTCGCCGATCTGATGCATGTTGATACCTTTGTTTACCATACTGCACGGCAATGGTGTTCTATGAGACCAGAAGCTTGGCGGTATTTGGGCTTGCTCGTGAGCTGTTAGGTTACTGTGAGTGGTGATATTAGTGCATCCTTTTCTTGGTTCCGTTATCCCAAACTTCCTGCGGCTTGACGGGATATCCGTAAGGCATACCTGAGTCTAGACAATGGAAGAAGGCCCTTCGAGGCCTCGTTCCTCGAGTTGAACAGTATTAAGCCCAGTTGGGCGGCCGTTTCCCCCGGTTTGGGTTTTTTTTTTTTTTTTTTTCGTTTCCTCTCGTTTCTCAAGCACATCTCACTCATTCAACGTGTTGATCACACTCCTTTTCGTTGCATTCACTCATTCATTATACACAACAGTATTTCTAGGCTTGACACAGGTTGTCCTACTTGTTTCTTGTCTTGAATACTGCAGTAAATCAGTCATCAGTCGAGTCACATTCGTTCTTGAGAGCTTTGATCAAGACGCCAACGATTTGGTCTGCTGTCAAACCCCTCGCAAGTGACCCATCCATCTTCAAAGCATTACAGTTGATATCAGAACTTACGCAATGCTCATATTTCGTGCCCTTGCTGGCATTGCTAGCATAGTAGCATTGGTCGGGGCTGCTGAAACCCACCAACCTATGGACCTGGGCAGTGTACTCGGGAGGCATCCCAAGCTCTCTACATATTACAAGCTGATCAAGGTACATCCCCGTATACTCATCTCAGGAAGACACGATACTAATATATTCTGCTTAGAAATTTCCCGATATTCTGATGCAATTACCCAGTTACGACGGTGTTACTGTAAGTTAAGTGCTGCCCCTAGGTCATGGCCTATTCTTATGGGAATCATTCTTACATGTATTTAGATTGTTGCACCTTCCAATGACGCTTTCGAACAGATTCCGTATTCACCTCTTTCCAAAATTTGGGACCCTAATGATGCGAAGACCGCCACCCCTATCCTGCAGTACCATATACTTCAAGGCACGATAAGCGCCATGAAGCTCAAAGCAGGCCCTGCTTATGTCAAGCCCACACTCCTTATGGATCCCAAATGGAGCAATGTCACTGCTGGCCAGAACATTCTCATCAACAAACAGCCCGATGATGTCGTCTTCAGCACGAGATATGGCAACCGCGCTACAGTCATCAACTATGATATCGAGTTTCAAGGCGGCCTCATTCAGATTGTGGATAGCCTCCTGATCCCACCTTCTGGTATCCTTCAAGTTCTGATGGCAAGCAAGGTTGAGTCGTTCCTCGGTGGACTTTTCAAAGCTGGCCTCATGCCTGATCTTGCTGATCGCAAAGATATCACTGTCTTTGCTCCGAGAGATCAGGCCATGGAGAGCGTTGGGAGCACACTCAATTCCATGTCAGCCAAGGAGTTGGATCGCGTCATGGGTTACCATATAGTGCCTGGAAAAGTTCTGGTCTCGACTGATCTTGAGAATGCCACGTCCCTCCAGACATTGGCGGGCGAGGAAACCTTTATCCGTCAGATTGGTAACGAGAAGTTCATCAACTCGGCCAAGATTATAACAACCGACATCCTCATATCCAATGGAATACTACACATTATTTCAAATGTGAACAATCCAATGGACGCTGACGCTGTGCCGAACCCTACTCTGTGGGCTCAGAAACCTGTCTTCAAGTCTGCCGGGGCTGATGAGGTCTTCCATTCAGCCATCCCGTGTACCACGAACTGCCCAGTGACAAATACGCCAGCACCTACACCAGCTGATCAAGCAGAGAATAACGCGGCCACAACGCCATGGTTCCCCACAAGGTCAAGCACTGGAGTAGCAGCTGCGCGGGCCACAGCGCAAATTGCTGGTGCTGCATTAGGTATCATGGGCGTGGGTGCGGGTATGGTATTCCTATAATGATGGAATGGTTCGGTGCATACATTTTGGTGATTTTGGTGATTTTGGTGTTGTTGGCATCTGCTGTATTTAAGGTCACACGTACTTGAACGAATACCCCGACGGTCTTTACAGATAATATAAACCCATCACTCCCTTGACTTTTGACAATACTAGGTCATACTACAAGAAGGAAAAGGTTGCGCGCAATGATTTTTTTTTTTTTTTATTTTTTTTTTCGTAGAACCGTGTCGCGAGTATAAACTCCGTCGTGTAAGACAAAGTTCTTATTAGTCAACCCTTCTAGGTAATTGAGAGCTTGAGATTCAATACCTGGCGCTCAGAAATATCTAATCCCAGCTCAGGTGAACAGAGCTCACGACTGAGCTGCATAACTCCCGTATCCAGTGGCACCCGTCTTCTGTCTGCAAGATCATTCGCTATGATACGATCGAAGCCCTTGTCTCACCTACAGACACAAACGATGACTTTCCATTTCCAGCATAACAACACCGAATTGCTTGCCCGGCTCAACTGCCGTCAAAGCGCAAGAAGCTGTCTAGGGTAGAAACCCTGTCAAGGACAACCAAGGGGAACCTAGTTAGCTCGTGGGGTAAACAAGGTGGAAAAAAATCTTGAAAGTGTGTGACCTGTAACTAGGGACTGGAAGTTCGGTAGATGTCCTTAATTGGCAAGGATCGATAGTACGTATTGGTGACAAAAGGGAATAGAACGGACAGTGTGTCGAACAAGTGACACCATTGACAATGTCCATTAACTTTGGCAGGAGGCGGAAGCCAGTGATATGAACACTGTAAGTGAGTGGCAGTTGGCAGTTGTCAGCTGCATCGTGTGGACCGGGTTGAGGTTGTATGTTACCAAGACGAGGTGAACTGACTTTACGGCACGTATCATGTCACACACGAGACGGAGAACCTTGCACTCGCGATTCATTTACCTTGGAAAAAAAAGACACAAGTGGCAACTATTTAGATAAGAAAAACCAGTTAAACCTGGTCTTGTTGTTTCATAGACAAAGTCTATGCGCTTGGCGACTGAGTCAGGATCGAAACCAATCCAGTCCACGCACTTACAATGCTCATCCCACGATACGACGAATAGATAGAGAGGAACGACAAACGTAATAGACCCGCTTTAGAGTCCGCCTTGTAATATGCCGTTTGGACAGACCAAAAAAAGAGTTTAGTCTGGCAAGCTGGGAGTCTCAGCCAGAGAGAGTGAAAGGAATCAACAAGAACATGAATCAGGGCTGTAGTAGGCTATTGATATCACAAGAACGCCTCTCACGGTGATCAACTCCGTTATAAGAAGCGCCAAGCGGTCAGAGGCATAGACGAGTCCTCTCGGAGAATGAGCAGAGTGGCAACATCTCTCTCCCTCTCCCTCTTTCCGCCTATGCGCCAAGTCGCCTCATCGGATGGTTGCTCCTCCAGATTCCGTTATACCCGGCAATCCATCCCAGTCAGCTTTGTGTATCGCTTCTGACAGTAACCCCCCAGGCATTCACTGGCTGTACTATATCATACTGTGCCGTGCTGTGCTGGGCTGAATTGGGCTGTGCTGGCCTCATGCCTCCCCTCCATCACTTTCCCACTCCGAGTGCTGCAAATTGCGCAACCTATAACAGAGTGCGGCCGCTGTCCGGCTCAATTGTCTCCTTCTTCCTGTTCCTGCGGCCACAGCTGCGATCCTGGAAAGGAGAACGTGAAGGTGCGTAAGATGGTGGGACATGCTGCTGCATCTTGGTGATTTTCCAATTAACACCGAACTCGTTGCCTCTACCGTCCCGTGAATTAGATTTTCAAGTGACAATTTCTAGGTAGCGGGGTAGGACATGCTCCTTCTGGTAGGAGATCCTAACTCAGAGAAAAGAAGAACTTTGCTTACACCAACGAAGTCGGATGAGGCTGATATGGCAGAGTAAGTCTGTGAGAAGTTGCGAGAAACAAACGTCGAGAATAGTTACAACGACATCTAGTTGTGAGGAGGAGAGGGCGGCGGATCTGGCTGCGGAGGAGGAATGCGTGGGCCTCCTGGAGGCGTTGGCGGAGGATCAGGTTCTTGCAGCTCTAGATATAAGATGCATTGAGCCATGCCATGAATGCGAGTATAGACATAAGTGCGATTTTGAGATATCATGGATGTGTGAGAGAACTGCTGAGATTGTTTGTCGTTGCTCAGGAGAAATGAGGATGAGAATGCAAAGATATCCCTGGGTCTTCTGGATTTGATTGTTAAGGTGGAATGGACGCTTGATCGACTCAGCCCAGGTCCGAGGTTTATGTTAGTCTTTTAGATCACCGTTGCCCCCAGCATCTCCATCAGTTGGCGCGACACTGTCTTCCCAATGAAGTTCACGTTTCGCCCATTGAAGATGGCATGACATGTACCTTGTCTACTTTGGGTGGGTAAAGCACTTGCAGAAACAACTAACTCCCGATACCCACGTTTCTTAGCATGATCAGCTGCGCAAAGTGTTGGTTATCCGCGGCAACCGCATCCGCTGCCGCGGTCCTGGATCAGGCTTTAAAAACCGCAAGGTCTGTCGCCATCTCTCAGCGGATCACCATCGCCGTGGTTGACGGTGCAATGTAGCCTAACACGGCGACTGTGTCCACGCCATATGGCAGCCATCCTAGCGAGGAAATCATTAAGAAAGCACGAGGATTCTTTTACCCACTCGAGAAAAGTCCGATGGCTCTCGGACCGATGAGTATTTATTAGGGCAAGTCAAGGAGAAGCGCTAACGAGGCAGCGGTATGGGTATGGGTATCGGCATTGGTATGGGTACGATACCCTCATCGGTGATTTAAGCCTCAACCAGAGTGGACGCTTATGCCATTGAAAGAGACTCTTCAGCGGCAGCGTCAAGACAACAAGCGGCCACGTGGAGTTAGTCCGTACGGGTGACAAGGGAGATACCCGAAGACGCTCCGGGATGATATGCGTGGACAGGGGTAGCGATGATATGTATCACCCTGCTTCTGGCAGTTCACAGTACCGTAGAAGCTGAACCAACCTTTACAACAGTTGATTGAAGATATCATCAAGCCAAAAGGAGCCACAGCTAGGGCCCCGATATGGCTGAAAATGTGACCACAGAATACAACTCAGCACAGCAAGGTTGCGCAGTTGAGCCATGAATCCTCGGAAGCACAACCGACTTGGAACCTGCACCGCGCGCATCTTCCATGTAACTGGAATCTAGACTCATAACGGCGTTGGAGTCTTACCCTCCTTCCCTCTCCTATCTAGGCTTCACGTGCATCAGATGTCCCGAAACAAGACAGGATCCGCAGCAGTGCTGCATCTCCCTCGTACCACGCCACGCTGGCTGGCCATGCGAAGACCCTAAAATGGCAATGTGGGAAGGGAGCTTGAGGCCCGTATACGAGCGGAAATGTTGTCTGTCGGGCCTCAGAATCGCCCTGCATCGCGATGTGTCTGTACTGACTGTTGTTTAACTTTCGATCAGGCGAAAGAAGACTTCCTGGCCCGGTATCTGAGCAGCCGGCGAAGCCCTTCACCGCAAACCAACCCCGGTATTTTGCAGTCGGCTACTGTGCGAATGGATCACATGGTAGCACACTGTTTGGTGGATATACGATGCGTTGATGCAACGGCTCGGGGTGATGGATGGTTGAGCGACGGCTGTCACAGTGACTAGTCTATCAACACGCATAGCGCATATCGGGATCTCTTCATAGCCATCCCGCTCATGTCCAGAGATTGCAATGTACCCACCCAGCCCATGGCATGCATCTCATTGATAAAGAACTAACCAAATGTCGCGCATCCTAAAGTGCTAGACACCCTGAACAAATCTTTGCACGTCAGCTACATCCGCTAAACCATACGTTGACGGACAGGCTACGACTTGGCCTTCCGGGGGAGGGGAGGGTGTCGGAGCAAAGGGTGGTGCAGGCTTGACAGCGGCCCCTCTTTAACGGTGGCCTAGACCCCTGCTGGTCGGTCCTTGGATCTTGCTTGCAGCGGCTATGTCGTGGGATCGGGCCTCAGCCCTATAATAGAAGCCGCTGTACTCGGCGAGGTGAAGAAACCATCAAGGCCATGCCCTACATTTAGATCAGAGTAGCCTAGCATGCGCAGTTGTCAGCACAGATTTGCTTCGAGCAACCCAGCACTGCTGTTGTGTTCTGTGCAAAGAAAAGTGTTGTTTGGAGAAGTGATTAAAAGTCTTGCCAAGACGAATCTGTTCAGACGCCATGGGAACCCTCGTATCCCCACACCAGCTCCCGTTAACTGTGAGTGGGGAGTGTTACAAATAGTATGTAGATGAGATCTAGCGATCCCTGAATGGCCGACATGCGTTCGGGGAGAAGCATTAGCTGCAGCTCTAGCAGCAGAATGTTCAGAGCCTATCCCACTTGCCGGTCAAAAAGCATGCACCCATGCAAAATACCGACATGTTGAGGATTATAGGACGACATAACGTTAGGGTACATTCCCTGCTCGCCCCGTCCACCGCGGCACATACTCATAATGCGCCGGAAGCAAAACGTGCGATATCACGTAAAATGGTCATGGCCATGGCCATGGCCTTGGACATTGACACAGTTGAAACTAGTTGATTGACAGGTGATTGGTTATATCGCGACGGAGGGGTAACTCCGGATTGAAACATGGGTATGATAGGTCAGAGTCCGAGAAGTGCGAGGCGCATGTCTTGATCTAGCCCAACTGTCAGCGCACCAATTGTTAGAAGATTCACAAGTGACCAACTCGTTCTTTTTTTCTTTCGTGGGAGCTAATTAAAACCTAGGGCCCTTGCCTTTGTCCCTTTTTCTCGCCTCGTAACGCCGAACAAAAACCAAGTAATTACACCTTGCTCCTTACAACTATCGGGGATTGTGTCCCCGGCTGCGGGATCGACTTCGGTCGTCATGGCTATCGATGCTACCGCGACGTCTCGCCTCGCGATCATCGTGTCGGCCAGCTCCTTTTCGTCTTGGGGATCTCGAGCGCGACCTAGATGAGTAAGAATTGTTGGAACGACTGCGATACCGGCCACCCCCACTACGCGAAGCAGGTCTGGCAGGCGACCTGGAAGGCGAGCGTGATCCTGGGCGATATACATCGGACCTAGGACCGTACCGACTTCCTGGAGACATGCGACGGCGGCCTCTCCCACCACTCATGCCATTACTTGCTCCCATACCCGCACCAAGTGGACCCCCACGTCCTCCTGAGAAGGGAATTCTGGGATCAATGTTGGCCCCGCGGCGAGCTGTTGGGGGGGCAGGAGAAAGCTTGCGCCGAGGCAGCACTATAGAAACATTGATAGCTGAACCGTCCACCTGTGCCTCGTGCATATGGGAAATCGCAGCTTCAGCATCGTCCTCGTAGTCATAAAGTATGTATGCTGTACCACGGTTGGTTCCAACTGTATATCGACGTTAGGTGTTATTCCAACAGCAAGCGTTTGGTGACCTTACAAGTTCTATTGATCGGCAGATCAAGGTCCTTGATGCGTCCAAACTGCCCAAAAATCTCGTAGAGATGTTGCTCGTTGATGTTTTTAGAAAGTCGTTCCACAACAATCTGTTGGCGTCAGTTCACCTTCCGAAACCAGAGACTACATGGACTAGGCATACCTTCGTGCTCCTGGCGGGTGGGGAGCCACTTCTGCCTCTATCACTACGCTCACGACCTCGGCTGCGACTACGGCTTGGGCTTCGGCTTCGACTGTTGCTGCGGCTTCGGCTCCTGTAGCGGCCGTTTCGACGCTGAGGCGACGGAGAGCGGGCGGGCGAACGCGAATCGTGTTGGTTGCGTCGCTGGGGTGAACGGGAACCCTGAGAACGTGGAGTGGGCGAGCGCGTGCGCGACCTGTAACGGCCCCGAGATGGCGATCGCGATGCCATTGGGGAGTCGGGGGCAAGTGATATCAGCTTAAGATGTTTTATCGCGTGTCGAAGTTGTAGGAATAAACTTGAAAACGCGGCAAGTGGCGGTTGACTGGCATGTGGTTCAACAGCTGGAGACTTCTTTGACAGGTGATCACGTGAGACTCAGTAACGCGTCATAACATCCATGGAAGCTCAACTTCACTCACACTCCTTGACCTTTCTCTAATTATTCTTTCTTAATTCTTTCAGGGGATTATTTTATGATTTTACTTTTATTATCATTATTCCATTTAAGCAGAAAACCCCCTAAGAAGAAAAAAACAAGAAAGAGCCACATGCGTTACAACTGTGAAATGTTTTATCGGACAACAGCCCTTATACTTGAGCTGATAGACGAACAATTCTCAATGCTACATTGCCGATCACAGCAGAATTGGGTTAATTATATGATATATCTCCGGATCAGTACTGCGATACATATCATCTCCTATCTTTAAGGGTAGACGTTGATATGACCCTACAAAAAGCCCCGATACCCTGGAGTCTCCCATCCATGCTCTATATCGTATCAGCTACGAACATGGAACCAAGCCCACGTGTATTGACGAAAAATGTACCCCCAGAAGACTGTTGTTTTGATGCATTGAGGATCGCACGACATTTCTGACATTAGTTCGCATCCTTAGAGCTCGGCTGTGGGTTCTCCGGGCCAATGCTGACGTCTCCTTGGCTTGACCAGTCTCGGTATCATTGGATGAATCTTGTCTTCTCTTCAGTCGCTCTATGTGGTCTTTCAGGGCTTGCATGTTGCCTGTTATCATGTTAGTCTGCAGTCATGTTAAACCTGATACAATGCCTTGACTCACGCCCCCAGAAACTCTTGTGGCGTAGCTGAGCAGGTCCCGGTGGTGTAACTTCAGTGATGCTTATCTCATGAACTGCATTGTGTTCATTTCGGCTCTCCGTGCGACCCTCTTCGGCTCTTCGCAGCGCCCCCTTGGCTCGACGACGCCCATCAAGACCTCGGGCGATGAAGACGGACGTGATCACAACGAGGAACAAAATAATCGAGCCTACAATGAGACCAATGTCAACACTGCTCATGGGTCGCGAGCTAGGGGTCTGAGCCTCTGGCTGAGAAGAGGTGACAGGGTTTGCAACAGCCATAATGCGTGTTCTTGAGGTCCAAGACGTTATTGGTTCAAAGGAAGAGATTTGTTGATGGATGAAATTCCGCTCGAGTAAAGCAATGTGAAGGAATCAAGAGATTGATTGAAAGCCAAGTAGTAAGGTGATGTGAGAACCAAAAAGGATCTTGTCATAACTCTGCAAAAGTAAAGCAAACTGTTTACAACAGCGGTTAATGTTCAAGTTGCTACTACAATAGAAATCAGGATCTATTGTTCAGTCAACGCGCCAACAATAAATATCCGTTTACCGCGTGGTTCAAGCAAACACTGCCAGGTGCTGTCAGGTGGCCAAAAGCACGATTAAACCAACGCATAACCCCGATCTTGATTGAAGAGAACGTTTGCTTAGATAACTTCAGTTTCGCTTGCGCTTTCAATGCTTCATTGAAATGATCTAGCCCTTGAACAAATCTGAACGGCTCGAGGTCCCATGTCTGCAATTTGAGTCAAAACAAACTATTGCAGTACATGTATACGACTCACCAGCCCAAGGAAGACTCACATATAGCACGTACTAAACACGCCTGTTATGGCGATCATACTTCTGCCCAGGTCGAGTTCTGTCCGAATACCCGGTAGAGATATCCTGTCACCAGTGACATCTGTATATCGTCCAGCGACAGTCTGGTTGGACATAAGGGGCGGCGATTTTCCGTTTGGCATGCCTTTTTCTCAAGAATGGTGTCTCTGGAAGATAGCAGGTCTTATTTGATACGAACCGAAGACTTAATGAATCCAGAATAACATCTTTCAGATACAGACTATACGGTATGCGCATGTCAGACGACACCTCCTTGCATCTGGTTTGTAATAATATACACCATGGTAGCTGAGTGCCATAACCTGAGCTGATAATAATCAAATTCAGCATATAAAGAGTTATATTTATGGACGGCACTTAACTAATACAACCTAGCTATCTCACAGTATCCCAAAGGTACTGACAGACAAAGGCCAGCCGCCAACTGCTGACTTCACCGCAGCCATGGGTTCCAATAATCATTTTTGAAGCCCGGGATTTTATGCAAATTCGAGATTGACAAAGACGTTGGTCTTGGGTTGATATAAGAAGTTGGTATTGTTACACCCTCTGGCTCATGTACAAAGTTCACACCATCCCAAACAAATTTCCTAAGCAACACCTTGGTCTTGTTGACGCCAAATCACTCTACCCTACACAACTTAACTAGTTTCGGGTCTGTGCAGCATTCAAAGTCTCGCTGGTAGTCTTCGCAGCGTTGCGAAGTCGGGACTCAAGGTTCGCATCACCGAGCATAGCCCGGCCATTGGCCTTGAAGTCCTCGTAAAGAGGAACAAGAGCCCCGGATTGAAGATCGCATCCATAGTAGAACAGGACACTTCCGCTCCTGTTGAAGGTTCCATCCGCCTTCTCGAAGAACCAAGTCAGGTTTTCGTCCTGCTCGCCAACGGTCCAAGCCAGGCTAGGGTGATCTTTCTTGATGGAGGCGAAGACGTTCTCAGCTACATTGCTCAGCCATCCAGACTTGGTGATGTTCAAGGTAGCAAGCGTGGCAATAGGTCGCTCCTCGCTAGAAGGCAGGACAATAGCCAAGCACTGCATTCCATCGTCGTAGTAGGCATCGAAGCTCTTCTCCTTGAGCTGATCGACAAAGCGATCAATGGTAGCCTCGGCATCCATACCCTGGCGGTCGCGAATCAAAGCCTGCTTGAACTTGGCGAGGTCATCTATTTCGCTGAGAGAAGAAACCTTCTGAATCTTGTCGCCTCGGCGGATAAGAGTACCGGCGCCAGAGTCGGTGAACAGCTCCTTTTGAAGATCACTGGGGTGGATAATGGCAACAGACGAGCTGCGAGGCAGCGTGTCCAACAAATCCTTGATCTCGCGAATCTTAAGCCTGGTTCCATATCGGCACCAGGGCTGGCTCATCAAGTGATCGAACTCGGCGTCCAGGTTAATAACAGAGATCTTCTCTCCATCGCCGTCGTATAATCCGCCCTTCTCAGACAGATACACAACCTTCAAGGGCTCAAGAGCGCGAGCAAGCTCGGCCGCGGCGACATCGGCGTTGACGTTGAGGAGACGACCATCCTCAGATTCGGCCATAGAAGTAAGGACGGGGATATAACCGGCCTCAATGGAGTTCTCAATAGCTTCCTTGTTGACCTTCGTGATCTTTCCAACGTATTGCCACTTCTCCTTGTCGAGATAATCGGCCACGAAAGCGCCGCTAATGGACCGGGCCGGGACTCCAAGTTCATCAAGGCGGTCGATGAGCTTAAGGTTTTCTTCCAGGAATAGCTTTCTCGCAATGCCCAAAGTGCGAGAATCCGTGACCCGAATACCCTCCTCGAATTGGGGCTCAACGCCAGCTGCCTCCAACAGATTATTGAGCTGAGGTCCTGCAACCATGATTGTCAGAATCAGTACTATATGAGCATGATATACCCCTACCAGCGCCATGAACAATAACCGGTGTTAAGTTCAATTCCGTCAAGAATGCTAAGCTGCGACAAAGCTCGTCCAAATACTCGGTAAGGATGGCACCGCCAACCTTGATGACGGCAAACTTCTGTGACTCAACCGAGGTGAAGAGCTTCAGATACTGCTGACCCTCCCGCTTGCTTCCAATGCTGTTGATTGTCTGCGCAACAATCTCCCGAGTCCTGTCACGAGCAGGCGACGAGGCGAGAGCTCGTGTGGTCGAAAGGGTTCGGCTGGCGCTGGCGTTGATGGATCGGAGCGTGGTCGGAGCAGTCTTGACATTGGCACGAGCAGCAAAGCGGGGAGCGGCTCGACGAGCGCCAGCGCGCATGACCCCAGAAGTAGCGGACAGCATCTTGCTCGAAGACAGGAGATTGTAGGCGGACAATGGGCGAGAGAAGGGGAGGGTTGAACGAGAGGAAAATCGGAAAAGAGGTGGAGGTCCGTTTTTGGAGAACCTCAAGTGATATAAGGAAGCATCCGGGGTTATGGAGGGGCAACAGGGCACTACCGCTGCTAGCCTCAGCCTTGGCAGTTTACTAGCTGTAGGTACGTACCTGAGTTCTTAGGGATGGATACAATGCCGTCAGATTCTATACCTATAATGCTGAATTGATAGCCCGAATGACTTATATTGACCAATTTGGATCAAAATGACTTGTGGCTTTTCACCTTTTGACATATAGTTAAAGTTACGGTTGAAGATCACTGGGCAGTACAGAGTAGTTTTTGTTTTCATGTCGCAAACGTCCGACTCCGCTTTGTAGATGCCAGGGCTCCCTGCAGGGATCGATCGTCATGATAAATTTTCTCATCGGCATGATCAGAATTCAACAGACCGATGTCAGTGACATCGGGTCATTTCGTAAACATTTTATGCCAAAAGTGCAAAATTCACTGTGAGATCATATAAGGACAAATTTTGGACCGGAGGAATATATCTTTTGCCCCAGTCCGGCTCGCCAAAGGCACAATGTCGAAAGGCGTTACATCTACAGATGGTGATGAGGCATTATCAATCAGTTTGCGTTATCAATCTATCCATCCACCTAATGCCGAACAAGCCCACCCTGAGATGGCGCCAACCGAGGGCCCATTGCTACGGTACCTCGAATCAAGAGGCTCTAGGGGATTCTTCTTCGTTCCTCGCCGAAGTGTCCGTTGCCATGTGTACAGAGAGGTTCCACCCTCGGAGCAACTGCTCTGCATCTTTATTTACTTCATCTGATGTCGGTTACAAGCGTCTCAAGACAAGCTTTATGGGTATCACAATGTTTAGCGTGCAAGCTTGTGACGGAATAGAAGTTATTATCATGTGATTTAACTTATGCTGGTAAGAAAACTAAGAGGCATTCCATCAAAAGGCGAGGAGAGAATCGTGGACTACAACCACGCCCGTAACCGACCTCGTCTTGCCAATGATTCCAAGGGCCCGGCAGGCTGATTCTCGCGTCTATACGAACAACGCAGCAAAACAAAACCCGTATTTGCCGATCAGAATCCGTGGAAAGGTATACATCTCAATTAATGGGAGAACGCCTAATCTCATACATCCAGCCCTGGCTGGCGTTGCAGGAGTAATGCCGAGACTGCGTCGTCAGCAGACAACCCCAAGAGCAATGTCGCCAGCGCAACATGACCGGGACCCAACGTGAACAAACTCCACCGTGCTCAAATCATATTCCATTGCAATAATGGCCAGTTGCCTAAAAAAGTTCCATAACCCATGGTCGTAGCTTGCGATTATTCGAAGTCGTCATGTCCCAAGCGTGTGCATCGTGAGGACCAAGTACCCAAAGCTTTTTGGGCCTTTAGCGGGTAGCCACAACTGAAGAGGGTTAGCTGCATGTTCATGGTTGTAAATTCGGGAGCAGATCATACCAGAAGGGACAATGATGATGACCAGTAGAATAATGATACCGATAATCAGACACATGCGCATCTTCATGTCTTTCCACCACATCTGCTTTCGGACCCTGTTGGCTCCTCGGCGGAAACCTTGTGCTGAAACAGCCAAGTTGTCGGTCTTATCCTGAAGAGCATCGAGTCGCTCACCACGTTGGGATACCTTGTTGATATTGTCACGCATCACACCCACGGTGTCGTCGATTTGCTGGCGATTAAATCAGTAAATGGCCAATTTGGTAAACATCGTGAAGTCCGAGGTTTTGTGGCGCATGAGGTTGGGAGAGATTTTGGCATCGAGAGCTAAATGACGCTTGGCGTAGAATGACAGAAGCTGACAGAATGAGGATGGATAAGAATAAGCAGCGCTCAACCCGTTTGCCCGCAAACTGTTCATACGATACTGCAGGTTTAATTTGACAAGCACCAGGTGGCTTTTTGGACCAAAGATTAATTGCTTGTCGTTCAAGAATGACCATATCGTACGTCGTTCGCGGGTTTCGGAAGGAGACGTCATCCGTCATCAATAGCCTTTGCCGCCAGGTGTCGCGACCCAAAACCGTCCAAAACACCAGCGCATCAATAAAAACATCAGAAAAACAACTTACAGCTTGCAGCGCCTGCGTTCTAGCATTGCCGCCGGCACCCTGCTGGGCTCCAGCCTGGCCGCTGGGGATATAGGGGTCGTAGGGGGCTTCCTGCTCAGGCATTTTGGCTGTGTCTGGGAAGCTGTCGAAGCGCTAGAAAATAGCAATGGGGGTATCAATCGGGGAAGCGCGAAAAATGGACGATGAACGAGCAGAAATTCGAGATCAAGAAGTCGTTGTCGTGTCGTGTCGTCTTGTTTGGATATTGAATGCGAAAGAAGGAGGTTGGCGTAGCGAGAGGTTGGAAGAGGGAAGTTGATTATGAGACGTTGCGCTGGTTCAGGCGAAACGAGTAGTGAGTGACCAGGTTGCACGGAGCCTAGGTACTGGTAGGTGGTGAAGGGAAGGGCGGAGCTGGTCGGGGCTGGTTTGGGGCGCTGCTGGGTGACGAGGCCCCCGAGAGGGCCGGGCTTTAGAAGTGCTGAGCCTGAATTGGCTCCATTTGTGAGGGTGGCTAAGTATCTCTACTTTGTGCGAGGGGTCCAAAATCTCTAAACGATGAATAATTGCTCCATGGCTTTCTTAGTAGCTACAGTACTGTAACTGGCTGATACATAATTGTGGTTTTCGACAATGAATGAATGTCATTCTATTTTTGGCATCTGTGAAACTTCAGCATCTTATCGTTCTGTGGGTGTCCTCTGGGGGTTTCCGATTAATTTAAGTTGTTTCCACCACATATCTCGGATACTGCAGTTCATCAACTGCCAAGCTCATGGAAGCCGCGGAGTAAGCGGATATACATTGGCTCGACTTGCTTGAGTAGCAGTACTTGACAAGGCTGGCCAAGAGCTGGATGATGTTCTCATGTGATGCTCTGCTTTTAGCCAGCAGCGATAGAGGGGATCGTATTCGGGTTTGATCACCAGCCACAACCAACAAGACACAGCCACAATAATGCAAACCATCAGTACTTTAACCTAAGTGGGTCCAACATCATCATCAAACATTAAACTTATCCTGAAACAATTCAGTGCATTCAGATACATGAATAAGACAATTTATATGGAAGTACATCAATGACCCCCTAATTGTTAATATGAGATACGTCCCTGATGCTGAAGCAGTACATAAAACCGCTTTTTACCGTTATTTTGCGACCCTTATGAAACGATCGGTGCATTCTCTGGTCAGAATATATAATAATAGGTAGGTATATAAGAGCCCATAGTATCTGACTCTTGGAGACTATAATGTAGATAGGGTATTAACAGGTAGCTAAACATGCTACTGTCAATGAGACCCTTCAGAATACCCCAAAAAGAATTCCCTCTGACACCTATTGCAGTCCCGTTTGACTGCCTCATTTTGCGCATGGCAGCCATATAGCAGACTACGATCTAAATCATGCTTATACTCGACTTCTAGACCGATGCACTCGGTAACAGCAGATGTAAGCGATGGTTCTCTGTCTTCTTTTCTGGCCAGTACAACGCGATAGGGGCTCCGATGAAGCTATAGGAGAAAGGTCACTACAAAGGCTCTTTGTTCTGAAGTGTTTCAAAGGCATCAATAGGAAGCCACACTCAGTATATCTGAAAAGGCCAACGCTCTGATCTCGAGTGCTCCTACATTGCTATGCTCAATGAATAGGCTTCAAATGTTGGTCCACGATTGTTTCCGAGCCTTCAAGAAGCCTTGAAGGTCGCTATGTCAATATAGCGGATCCTGAATGACAGTCTCGTGGCTACCGATTTATACTGGGCTGTTCGGTCCCTGGTGGCACAATTCGGTCAGGATCGGGTATTTCGGGTAAGGGCTCTGTTGATCATCCCCTTGGTGACCAATGAGACTTTGCTGCTGTAGTACAGAGTTGTGAAGATCTCGATCGTTCATCGGGCCAGTCTTTTTTTCCACAGCAGCCCATCGTTGCACTGCTGCTCTCTGCAAATGGCCTTCTGCGTGCAAATCATACGGAAAGATCGAATGCTCAAATGACGATGTGCTGGTCCTTCATTCGGCTGAGACGCGACATCCGTAGTTTGCCCTCGACTCTTGATGGGGAAAATATGTGCATATTTCTATAGCAGTATAATTGCGGGGAATGCTCTGTGAGTGGCAAATCGAATGGCTTTCGGTATTGGATGTTGTATTCGTCGTAGAGAGGCGAAGCTCGTCATCAGCGAGGCAGACATTTGATGTGTTTCGATACTGTATGTCATTGTAATGGTTTCTGAATGGTGGAGACCTTGTTGCAGAAGCATGGAAGTCGAAAGATCCGTTGACATGTGCTGCAAGCCTGCAAAGCAATCCAGAGGACTCCAGAATATGCGTACCTGTTGCGAGAGTTGGGAGACTGCCTCACCTCTATATATATTCAAGCCACGCCGAGTAAAGAATAACCAAGTCAACAGAGATCAACGGCCGATATCAAAACAATACTCTACCGGATTAGCTTGATTAACACTCCAGATAATAAGCTCTACCATAGGGCTGTCGTTGTATCAGAAAAAGGTAGTCATTCTGTTGTCATAATGACGGAAAGGCGTCTAGAAGAATGGGTCAGTGGTGAAAAATGGTCCCTTGAGAAAGTCGGCAACGAGGAAATGATCAAAACTTCGATTTCGATCCCATTTGCCAGGATGGTTGACCAATCACCTAGCTCGGACGAACCTCCGAGCCTAATAATACAGCTGTGCGAACCCGACATGCATGTTGAAGATTATTGATGATGAGGACAGTTCTGATTTGCTCAGCGTGGCTTGGGAAGGTGAATTATAGTAAACCAATCCATACCTACCCTTGGAGTTGGCTGCTAAGGAATTCTGAAAGATCCACGTGAATTAATGGGAATGGTACTGGAGAACTAGATCCCATGCCATACGACACTGCCCGAGTAACGATCTATTTTACTCATCATTCACTCCTCACCGAGCCCCTTAACCAATGTTGCCAGTAGACTTTCTTCTCGACTACCTAACCAACCCCCATCGTCTCTATACACTAGAGTCGAGCAATGTCAAAAAGATATCGCCAACTACTCCCTATCTCCCAGCCCGAAAGTTCTTCCAACTCTCAGCCCTCTGGTTCCTCTACAACTCCTCGGTCACCCAGCGACGAGCCCCTGAAACGACAACGAATAAGCACGCAACTAGCATGTAATTCGTGCCGCAGGAGAAAGATTCGCGTCAGTCCGCCCCTTCACTCGTCTACGCCTTAGTTTGTTTCTGTTAACTCGAATCGTTTGAGCAGTGCAATGGCGGAAAGCCTATCTGCGAGGCCTGTCACCGACGCGGCGAGAAGGAGCCATGTATCTACGCCGAGACCAAGAGCCCGACTCAGACAAGCAAGGAAACCGAACAGATCCTGGAATTGTTTGAGATGATGAAGACCGGACCCGAAGCCCAAGCTATTGATATCCTACGAGTTTTACGAGGTCACACCGACCTCGACGCGGCTTTCTCAATAATCCAACCACGCATAGCACCGCCTGTTCACGGTCAAGGGCGCGGCAATGCTCCTGAGCAGATACGATACCTGGGCCTTGAGTCTGAACTCATGGCAAGACATTCTCTTGCTTTTCCGACACTACAGCCCCTCGAGTCCAACATCCTCAAGTCAGTGGGTTGTGGAGGGCAGACCTGGCAATTTATTGCTTGGTCATGTAGCTTCCTTTCTACAATCAACGCTGACCATCATTAGGAAAATTTTCAATGCTGGTCAAAAAGCAACTACGGACGGCGACAACGACGCTCCGATGTCCAACACCGAACCCAATCCCTTCCCAGCGCATAACCCTACACACGCCGAGGAACCTGTCCTGACTCTCTGCGATGAGCGATTGAAGAAACTTAACATTGGCTTTTGGACATCTGTACCTATCCCCTCCGACTTGGCTGCAAAGATCGTTTCATTGTATCTGGAGACAGACCACCCTCTACTAGGTCCCTTTGACCCGGATCTATTCTTGGCTGATCTTGTCGACTGTCGAACAGATCACTGTAGCGAGATCTTAGTCAGTGCAATCATGTACTGGGGCTGTGTAAGTGACCATATCTGAAT
The DNA here is from genome assembly GCA_018886245.1 of Fusarium brachygibbosum. Classification (NCBI taxonomy): domain Eukaryota; kingdom Fungi; phylum Ascomycota; class Sordariomycetes; order Hypocreales; family Nectriaceae; genus Fusarium; species Fusarium brachygibbosum. The sequence goes on from MU249530.1 coordinate 917,085, forward strand.
TTGGCACTCGAACCTCCCTCTGAGATGATAATAGCAAATGTACAGTGGAGTCGACTCTTCTGTTCAGAAGTATATACCCGAATTTTGTAAAGAGGCTGAAAAGCGGTGGTCATTGGAAAAAAAGACGGATTCGCTGCTGACGCTCGCAGCGACAGAGCTACTGGGTCTGGGTTATCTGGGCAATGGGAAGGATCATTACGTCTTGACATATGTGTCAGAGGTCAACTCTATGGGCAGTCGTCTTGGTCTTTTTGGTGTCGAGCCGAGTGTTGCAATTGCAAAGGCAAAGCAGGTCAGCCCCGACATGCAAAGCGCGACATCCTACGCTGCCTGGGGCACTTTCAACTGGATAGTGTAGGTTGGCATGGCAGACCAAACTTTGGAGAGAGGGTGACGCTGATGTGCCCAGGCTTATGGCTTTGTTCTATCAACAACCAGGACTCTCATACCCCGAACACCCCCCTGCGGTACCAATACCGGGACATACATGGCATCACTCTTCCGAGGGCAGTCCGGAGTCCACTCGGCAAACCTTGCAACAGACGTATATGGGCGATACATTTCCAGTTCTCAGTCGATTCTGGAGAATAATGCATGAGGTGACCCTAAAGTACTACCGTGATCAGCCCTATCCGCGTGAGAACCTCAGCAGTCATATCACGCTCGCATTTGCCGAATACAAGTATCGGGAGCTGATAGCCTGGGCAGAGACGCTGCCACCATCCATGGTGCGTTCCGAACAGAGTCCACACCATGTTTTGGTCTTTCAGTACGTTTGAGCTCATTCGACGCATTTGTGATGGAAGCTTTGGTATGGGACTGACTTGATGGTAGTATTTGGCTTCAAGTGGGCATCCTCAATATCTTGCGGCCTTTTACCGTTCGAGCGAGGGATTCTCCCAAACCATTGCGACTGAGGACATTTCCCTGCAGGCGAAGCTCACCAGATGCTGCTTATAAGGCATCAGTGAATCAATTGAAACGTCTCGTGGTGGTATATCGGGAAAACCACTCCTGCTCGTCTTACACGATGCTATGGCATACTGCTCTGATCCACATCGCGAACGCCATCCTCGGCGACACAAGAGACCCGACTTGGCGCTTCTATTTGTTCTTCTGCGTTCAATCCTACGGCGACCTACGGCGGTCTTTTCGTTTCGCAGAAACCATTGGCCGAAGCATACTCTCCATGACCCTTCAGCAAGGCGATATATCAGCAGAGGAGGCGCGAAAGTTGATGGAGCAGTTTGAGGAAAATCGGCTGAGTAACCCTTCAGATGATATACGAGCTACGTTCATGGCTGATTTGAACCTCGCCATGACTGATCCTGAAGGGGCGACCGTGGAGAGTTTATCCGACAAGTTTGAGGACATCGCACTGTTTCGAGAGTTTACGAATGGAGGGAACTCAAGTGCGGACGAGCCCATGGAGTCGGATGACAACGCATGGGATACGTTATGAGACGTGTTTATGACTTGCAAATAAATAGTGCATTCGAATTGGCATGGCGAAATTGCCGTAGCGAATACCAGTCCAAAAGGAAGATAAATAGAACCAGGAACAGCTCTTGCATATCTCAAGTCGAAGGTATTTGTAACCGGTTCGAGTGAGGTGATCTGCATGCAAAAGTACTTGAGATGTAAGAAGCAGCTTGATTCTTCTATCTAAGGCTGGAGAGAAGCTGGACCTTATATAGCCCAGCTACAAATCCAGAAGGTTCCTCAGGTTTGCCATATAGGGGACCTGCATACAAACATAACAAATAGAGGCATACGGGTCTGCCTAACAAAATTCATAAAGACATATCATGTATGTAGGTGTATAACAAGCTAGCATAGCCTATTTGGAACACCAACATTCGTGTTCATAAAGACTGACTGAATAGCTACCAATTAGGTATATATTCTGTCGATCTGAAACTGTCAATAGTATGATCGGCTGTCAGTCCGTCTGATGTTTGAAATGGTGGGTTAATGGCCCGTCGTTCGCTTGGTTTACGAGGGGGGAAGAGAATCGCCTTAATAATATGTATGGGTGATGTGTACAGAAAATTAATACAATACTATATTGCATCTTGTTGACCTTGTTCAGCCTTAAATGATAGAAGAGTCACTGCTGTATGGACTAGGTCAGTGGTAGGTACTAGGTACTGTACTATTGAACCTCTGGACACATTTGAGTAGGTCGGTACCTATTGCAAGTCACGTCAAATCAAGAAAGACGTCATTGACATAAGCTCAGGTCATTAATGGCTTGGCACATGGAAGGATTTCGCCGAAGGACCGGGCGCCGGGATCTCTTTGCAACGATTGGGTCACGATATCAAGACAAGGGCGATGGGATTCATGGGTATAGACTGCAATTATGTAGAGCTCGGAACGATCGCGACTGTCTCTATATCTTCACTGTGTCAACCGTTGAGGCTGCCGAGTTACCGAGACTGTCTTGGTATGTTCGTAACAATGAGTACCTATTATTACATGCCACTCAGGTACGAAGTAAGCTTGTCCTGTCTTGGTTTGGCACTTTTTAGTTAGTTTTCCCAGAGCTGTTCCAGGTTCTTTGTCCGTCCATCGTACTGGGAAATCCCCGCAGAAGGCCAATGGAGTCTCCGGCCCCGGGAATTGAGGGGAACATATCCACTATCGATGTACATATGCATCCATCACATCACGATTTGATCCATATTTTTTCGACCCAAACTGCCTTAGACTATCTTGTTTACTAAAGCGAAGAGCACACAGTATTCAGTATGCATTCATCTGGTGATCTAGAGAAGGTGAAACAATACACCAAGCGCAGTTATTAGCCAACAGTTGTAGCATCTGAATGGATGTACCAGAACCCCAAAAGGATCCGTACATGGGACTTTGTGTATGCCTGCGGCTTAGACGATTAGCTTGCTCCTGTGGAGCCTGCTAGCTGTTACCTGTAAGCTGTGATGCCTCGATATCCATACCTTGGTAGTACTCAGGTACACTTGCTATACGAACGAGCCATTTACTGTCACCATATGCCTATGAAGGTACTAAGTTACAAACAGGTAGGCTCTTTTACAAGCTTGAGCGTCTTACTTAGGTACCTTAGTAGTACTTATCCCCCATTCAAACGTCTTCGTCTTTACCTTAGTACTAACCCAATGATTCGCTGTTTTTCTCTGGCCTCTCTCACAGCCCGACCTCCAACTTATTTTAAAGTTCTATCCATTAAGAGTAGGCAGTACCTACCTTAGTAAGTAAGCATACTGGCTGCAGTGCCCGTAGGATTCACCTAAACTCGCTTTAGCTCTTCCCGCCTCCGTCAATCTGACCCCTCGACCCCTGCTTCCTTCCATTCTTGGACGCTGTACCTACCTCCCTCTTACCACCCATTTTAACCTCTTCTGCTCACGCCTGCCTCTCCGCTTCTCATCGTCATCTCTCGTCTTGTCTTATCCCGTTTTCTTACTTGTATTTGCTGTAAATCTCCATTTCCTCATGAAGCTCGGCACGTATTGTTGTCGTCGTCGTTTCTGATCCCATCGTCGGCATGCGTCTCACCTCGAGATCACATGGGTCGAGGCCCAATGCAAGTAGCGTCATAGCTGCTCTGCTACTGGCGCTGAATCCCTTCACCTTGGCCTACAAATTGGATCCTAATTCGACAAGTGAGTTACACTGTGAAACAATACCCCGGGCTGCTTTTCTTTCGGCATTCACTCTGGTACTAACAATCAGAACAGCATCCGTCAAATCCATTTCCAGATCAATCGCCAAGGACATGGTTGCTATGTACCATGGTCATGAGCCTGGCGGTACGCCCGGTTTACTACCAGAACCTTATTACTGTACGAAATGCACAAGTCCTTCTTCATTGCCTCATTCGCATATGCTAACTCGGTTTCTAAGGGTGGTACGCTGGAGCCTTTATGGGGACACTTGTTGACTATTGGGCGTATACTGGTGATAGCCAATATGTCAATCTCACTAAGCAGGCACTCTTATTTCAGGTTGGTGAACATGATGATTACATGCCTGTCAACCAGACAAGAACCGAAGGAAACGATGACCAGGGCTTCTGGGCTCTTACCGTCATGTCTGCTGCCGAGTACAACTTTCCTCATCCCGAACCTGACGAGCCACAATGGCTCGGACTTGCCCAGGCTGTCTTCAACACACAGGCTGCTCGCTGGGACATGGAGCATTGCAACGGTGGATTAAAATGGCAGATATTTGAGGTCAGTGGCTCCCATTGTTCAGTATTTTCAACTCCCCTTTTGTCAACTTGCTGCTTGCCTCCCATTTCTAGATGCTCACAGCAACCGGAGCGTGCATACGAAGGCTAACAATCGGTAACAGTGGAACAAAGGTTACGATTATAAAAACTCAATCTCCCAGGCTTGCTTCTTCGCCCTGGGTGCGCGTCTTGCTCTTTTCACTGGCAATAACAGTTATGCCGATTGGGCTGATAAAACGTGGGACTGGATGATCGGGACCGAGTTTATTGATTCCAAGACTTGGTATGTTTACGATGGTGCTCACATCTACAACAACTGCACCAAACTGGTACCTTACCAGTTCTCCTACAATGCGGGCGGTATGATTCTTGGCGCTGCTGCCATGTATAATCATACCGAAAGTCAGGTCTGGAAAGATCGTCTTGACAACCTCCTTGAAGGTGTCAAGGTATTCTTCACCGGGCCTCAGAAAAACATCATGACAGAAGTCGCTTGTGAATCTGTGAAGCTCTGCAATCTGGACCAGAAGTCCTTCAAGGCATATCTAAGCCGCTGGCTGGCCGTTACTACCCAATGGGCCCCTCACACTCACGACTTCATCATGCCACTTTTGCGCGCCTCGGCCATTGCAGCCAACAATGTATGCACCGGAGGTGAGAATGGACGAATGTGTGGTCTCTACTGGAACAAAAACAAATTCGAAGGTGATGTGACCGTGGGTCAACAAATGGCGGCGTTAGAAGTCACACTTGCTTGCATGATCCAAGATCGACCTGCCCCGTTGACGAAAAACACTGGAGGAACAAGCAAGCCTAACCCTGGTGGCGGTTCAGCCGATATTGGACGAACAATCCCCGATTTGGAGTACGACCCTCTTCCTGCGGGTGATAAAGCTGGAGCTGCCATCCTCACCGCTTTGGTTGTCACTGGTCTTCTTGCTATCATGATATGGATCTTGTGGGACGAAACTTCAGACAGTGGCCCAATCGATCAATTACGGAACTTTGGGTCATCAACCACTGCAGCCTTGGGTCATCAGAAGCAGAAAGGTATCGACGAGAAGAATACTGCGTTGTTCCAAGGTAACGACAGTTCCCAGGAGAGTAGCTATAGACACGCTGCCGATGATATGATGATGTACGGAGGTGCTCCCAATGGTCAAAGTCACGGACATCGTCGAGTATCCAGCATGCCGTTAGGTTGGCCACAGCATGTAGCGAGACGGAGTGCTACGTACGATGCTGACAGAATTTACCCCGTTTCGGTCTCAGATCTGCAGTCTCGAGGATAATCAAAAGCAGCAATCCCAGTATCAAAAGCATTCGGGTAGTCCGATTAGTGGCAGAAAGAAGTTACGTGCGACATAGCGTCCCAACTGGCCATACAACTTCCCGAACCCGGCCCTCCTAGAAACGAAGTTGGCCGGACAGACATGCCAACATTTGGAGACGTCGAGCCAGGCCCTTAGGGGCTGTCGGAGCAGCAGATTTATGGTTTTGTGTTGGTTGGGTGGTCAGCGTTATTTAACAAGGGTAATTTAGGATTTATGACTTTCCTGCGGATACACCGTCAATCGAGCCATGGTGGACGGACGTTTCTGCATCATGAGGGCGTTATGGCGATAATGGTGCATCTTGTATGGCAGCCTACGGCCGGGCTTTGAGAATTATATATACAATGGAATAGAGAGCCTCATTTGGAAGAAAGTTTCTGGATACAAGCCCGGAGCATATCACGCCAACTCGCAATATGAAACACGACTTCTCGCCCTATATTGTTGCCAAGGCTATCTCTAAACTACACCTCTAACTAGATTTGTGGTAAGTTTCGCGAATAGCTTCTTTCTCTCTTTGCAAGAACTCATCAAATGTGCTTAACGGAATGCCCCATTCTTCAGTAGCTTCTTTTGTCGCCAGTTTGGCCATATCTCGCATGCAAAGTTGGCCAGATATGAACGGATTGGTTGGTTTCTGCTCCTCAATCTCTTCATCCGAAAGGAATTTGGCTCTCAGCTCCTTGCCTACCGCTGTAGAGAGCCTATGCAGGATAGCCTCTGCGTCAAGCCAGTCGTCAGCATACGTGATCTCCTTCTCATGGAACCGCTCTGGGTTCAAAAACGCTTCGCCACCGAATCTCCCGATAGTTACAGTGTCGGTCAGGGGTATAACAGTCGTAGGAGTGAGGGCAGTTGTCCAAATCCCCTTCTCGGTGAGGTCGGGATACATCCTGACAAACGGTTCGACAAAGTTCGCCATGAAGAATCCAGGGCGCAGAATGGTCCAGTAATTGAGGCCTGAGTTACGAGTTTGCCCCTCGATAGCATTCTTGTTGCGCATGACTATATCCGCCAAACCACCTCTTTCCAGGAATGTCAAGCGATCTGGGTTATCGGCGTTGAAACCACTTGAGAAAATGGCATGCTTGACGCCAGCTGCTTTGGCGGCGAGGAAAATGTTGGTAGCCCATCGCCTTTCTGCAGTGAGGTCCTTGAAATCAGGCATGAAGACCAGAAAGACAGAGGTGCAGCCTTTCACGGCTTCCTCTAATGCTTCCTTGTTGTCATAGTCGCCCGATGTAAGTTCAACACCGATAGACTCGAGTTCTTTGGCCTTTGTTGAGGTTGGGTTGCGAGTGAGAGCGTGTACGGGAACGCCGTTAGATCGAAGGTAGCGGGCGACTGCACCTCCCTGACAGCCTGTAGCTCCACTGACGAACACTGTAGGTGTGTACATTTTGAAGGTAAATGGGATCCGTGTACAGATTGGTTATCTTTTGCAAGAATATGTTGTGATGCAGATATAAGTGATTGCGGAAGTCAAAAGGAGTCTAATACTGAACCATTGTGAAGCGACTTCTGGATGATTATATAGAGCAATCATCAATGAATTAGGACTGACTTATCCCCCGTATGTGGGATACTCAACTCCGTCGCCGGAGATCCGCTATTATCGTCCGTCGACCTCCGACTCCGACTGTCCTGAGCCGGGCGGAGTTCCGCCCAGTCCCACTTTTCCGGCGCATCCTACATCAATCACCCTGAGTGAGTGGTAGGATAATCCCCTTTCTTTATCCTACTGTTGTCATATCACATCACTATCGTTCATCTCCACCACTTAACTTTCCGCAAGTTCAATTATTGAGGCAGGAAACAGTTACTATCATGTCTCTCACCGCGCGAGAACGCCGAAATCCGCCAACTCGGCGGAAATCCTGCGCCGCCTGCACCAAGGCCAAGCGGCGTTGCGACTTTGCTATGCCAGCATGTCTTCGATGCTCACAAAGACACATCCACTGCCAGTACCCAACTCGAGCAATGAGAGGGCAGCCGGCATCTCAGTCAGAAATACCGGAGGCTACATCCCTTAACCTTCTTACCACCGACGACTCGTCCTCTCAAACAGCAGAGAGTCTTTCAAGCGATGCATTGATAACCCAAGACTTCGATGCAGTCATTTCAGGTCTCGATGCATGCTCTAGCGATCTGGGGCCATTGGATTTTCCGCTGGAAGACACTACATTGAAATTTATCGAACAGCCATGGACATTAACTGCACCTTCGACAAAAGACTTTACGCATGTTCCAGAGCGCATTCTGAACAGACTTCAATGGGCTGTCAATGAAATAAAGCGAGCTCCTGAGAAGATGGTTCTTGAAAACCAGACTCCTTGGTCCCATCCACTACTTTACAAAGATGGAATGCCTCGATCGATACAGGGTAAAAGACCCAAGATCTCTCATCATCTAATCCTACTAATTCCAGCCTAGATGCCCATTCTTCCTGCGCTCTATACATGGCCAAAAATCGCGTGAACTCTCCCATCGTATTTCGTAGTATAGAATCTCGCGTCAACGACCTCCTCGCAGCGCCGGCGCCAGTAACGCCTTTGGAATGTCTGGCTCATACGCAAGCCCTCATACTCTACCAAATTATCCGGCTATACGATGGCGACATCGGGGCTCGAGCATCAGGAGAGCGTATGATTCCAGCCATAGAAGCCTCCGCAATATCATTGTTCTCCTATGCGCAGTTCGACATAGACGCAACAGTTATATCACTCCCTACATATCCAATACCGCCTACAAAGACATTCTGGCAAGACTGGATTCTGCAGGAGTCTCTCCGCCGCACCCTGCTATTCTCTTTCTATTTCGTCCAGGCATATCGAATTATGGCCGGCTGCAAAATACTGCAATGCGATGGCAGGCTTGGTTTGTGCCACGCCTGGACGCTGTCTGCGCATTTGTGGAATGCGATGACGCCGCTGAGCTTTGCTGAAGCGTGGAGGGATAAGAACCATTATGTCGTTACGAATGCCATCTTCTCAGAAGTGCTTGCTGAGGCTCAAGCGGATGACATAGATGTATTCGGCAAGATAATGATCTCAAGTCTCATGGGACAGGATGAGGCTGAAGGATGGTTTGCGAGCAGAGGAGGAAAGTTATAGATGGTGGGTATGAAGTGTGTGAAAGGAATTGATGCTTGAATTTGAACTGTACGATTATAGGTAATTCAAATTGTTTCGTTTACTCAGACTAGCCTTCTGCTACCACTCCCTCATGTGAAAAACCCGATACTTTAACCCTTGGCCATTAGTGATTCCAGCGATATCAATCCTCCTTGGGGCGGCGTCTGCTACACTTGTGTTGTATTACAACGACGACTCACAAGCAACAGCGGGTTTAGCTCAGTTGGGAGAGCGTCAGACTGAAGTCAAACTTTGGGATCCGATATCTGAAGGTCGTGTGTTCGATCCACACAAACCGCAAAGCCTTTTCTTTTGCCTCAAGCAGCTTCGCCAGTGGTGGAGTTGTTTCATTTTTAGTGTTGCAGCTCGAATGGGGTTTTAGCAATGATACTTTCCGTTGGCAATATAAGCGTGCATCCAAAGCTAGGATAGCTCGAAATTCTAGATACGAGAAGGACTCACCTCTCGCTCGATCTGAGATTTCAAGCCTGTTGCGGCACACTACGGGCATGCCAGCATTCTTCTAATTGAGAAAACTATCGTATTGAATACAGTGAGTGAGAGAGGTCTTTGTCATGTCCCTTGCATTTCTCAAACCAAACCTACCTACCCATTAAACTACCGAATAAATAAGATCGCACCATTCACAAGCATCGTCGTTCGAATGTGGATAAATGCGGAGCCCGGCGGAAGTTAGCCCCCGGTCTCATTCGTGGGCGGTACTCGAGATGCTGTACTGAATAGCACTAGCACAGTGGTAGGTTCCATTTCAAGGGTCTAACTATCCATGTCTTACGTCCCCTTAAATAGAATTCCTTAATAAATGCTACAGCAGCAACTTCGTAGTTGTGAGGACACTTTATGTTCCTCATGAACATCTTTACGTCTCATAATCATGCCTTCATCAAATCTAAATACCACACCTTCCCAGGCGGATCGTGACAATGCCTCGTTCCTCTCCCCGATCGCATACGACGACGACGCTTCTTCGCTTCACTCCCGCAGCGATCAGGATACCGATACCGACGATGACGAGCTTATTTCGCGCGCGAGAAACAGTAGAGAATTGCGCGCTCATGATCGCATCGTTTTGATGGAAGAGGAAGATATCGATCGACTCGTAACCGATTCGCGACAGAAGAAAGAGCGAGAGCGACGTGGCTCAGGTCTGGCTGTGCCCAATATAGGGAAAATGTTTGGGCGCCGAGGAAGCAGTTCGGGAAACCGTTCAGTCAACAGCTCGACAGAAAATCTCGTGGCAGAAAAGCGAAGTACCCGGCGTCAGCGAAGACAGAAGAAGCGCGAGAAGCTAGTAGAGCATGCGGAACACGGAGAGGATGGAGAATTGATGTACGAAATGGAAGAGGGAGGCATGAAGGAGGGAAGCTCAACGGGCGAAAGCAGCGAAAGAGACGATAGCGACGAACTTGATCGACACCACCTCAATCTGATTGCCGAGGCGAAGGCCCAGCGACGTCGTAGTTGGCGCCGGTGGGTCTTCATCCATACACTTATCGCCATTGGATTTGCTATCTTGCTTCTGCTGGCCTGGAAGCTTTCCAAGAATCGCAAGAGCAGATATGTCAAGGCGAATCAGACACTGGTCAGCAATGGAACTGCCCTCTTTGCGCCGACATCTCTTATTATCAGTCTGGACGGTTTCCGTGCCGACTTTCTTCAGAGGGGACTTACACCTGCATTGAACTCGTTCGTTGCTGAGGGGATATCGCCAAAATGGATGCATCCGTCCTTCCCATCAGTCACTTTTCCGAATCATTACACTCTGGCGACTGGCCTGTATCCTGAGAGCCATGGGATCGTTAGCAATACGTTCTGGGATCCCGAACTTCAATCGCAATTCTATTACACTCACCCAGCACAGAGTCTGGACCCAAAATGGTGGGGAGGTGAGCCTTTCTGGGTAACAGCAGAGAAACAAGGAATCCGAAGTGCTATCCACATGTGGCCGGGTAGCGAAGCGCATGTTCTTCACACCGAACCAAGCTTGATGGACAAATTCAATGGCAAGGAGACGCTCGACAACAAGGTTTCAAGAATTATGGAGTTTCTGGATATGCCTGGGTTTGAAGACAAGACTTTGGACGCCAGCGATGTGCGACCTCAACTGATTGCCGCCTATGTACCTCATGTTGACCGTGATGGCCACAAGTTCGGCCCCAACACCACTGAAATTCGCAAAACAATTCAGGATGTGGACGGTATGATAGGAAAGATTTTCCACGGTCTCGAAGAACGCAATTTGACAAACATTGTCAATGTCATCGTGGTTTCGGATCACGGCATGGCGTCAACTGATATCTCACGCCTCATTCAACTCGAAGACCTCATTGACACCAACAAGATCGAGCACATTGACGGCTGGCCGCTGTATGGTCTTCGCCCCAAGAATCCTGATGACTTGCAAGGGCTTTACGATGAGCTGAAAGAGAAGTCCAAATCAAACCCGAACTTCCAGGTCTATCTCCGTGATATCGACATGCCCGAACGATATCACTTCTCCAAGCACCATCGCATCGCTCCTCTTTGGGTTGTTCCTGAAACAGGATGGGCTATCGTGACCAAAGATGAGTTTGATGTCGGAGAAGGAAAGAAGAATAACCTTGTCTACCACCCTCGAGGTCTTCATGGGTATGACCATGAGCACCCTCTGATGCGAGCTATTTTCATCGCTCGTGGCCCAGCGTTCCCCCATCCGGCCAACAGCCAAATCGATGTTTTCCGTAAGTCTCAGCCCTCTGCTAAAAATCATGTTCTGTCACTAATTTGGATGAATTAGAAAATATCGAGGTGTACAACATGCTGTGCGACTCTGTTGGCCTAACACCCGCTCCCAACAACGGAACACTGCGGCTTCCACTGAAGCCTATTGGTGTTCACAAGCCTGAAGATACACCCGAAGAACCAGAAGATCCCCCGTCCACCCCCAAGGAGTCGGCTCGCCCAACTGTGCCAGAAAAGCCAACCCAGCCTGAGCGTCCGACTGTCCACCAAAAGCCTACCCAGCCTGAAAGGCCCACAGTGCCTGTCGCTCCTACGCAGTCTGCTAAAGCCACGGTCTCACTTAAGAAACCACCAAAACCATCCAAGTCAGCAGCTCCATCCAAGGGAAGTGACGACAAGGATGAGGACAGCGATAGTGATAGTGATGATGATGATGATGACAAAGACGAAGGCATCTGGGACTGGTTCACTCACAAGGTGGAGAAGGTCTGGCACAAGATTACTGGCGATGACTAGATATTGTAGTGCGGCGGTGTTATTGTCTTTCATTGTGGGATTTCCATGGCGTTAGAAACGGATGGTGAGTCCAAGGTTGACTCACGGGGCGTTTGATATCATGCAGGGATTGGATAGCTTTGTGAATTGTTAGGCAGAATTGACATGCATTTGACAGTTAACGACCTACTTATGCATTTTTGGTTGAAAATGAGGCGATCTGTCGTGCTTAGCTTTGCACACCACTGGCTTAGTACATACAACGAGATCCAACAGCAGCAATTCTCGATACTAATCACATAATAACCCAACCAACTGCCTCTTAAGGAAGGTCAAAATAGGAACCAGTGATCGTGAAGTTCAGTTCTAATTCATGTCATCACTATTAGAGTAACGACTAACATTCAACTACTTCCAAGGTTGATCGAGTGGTAGTAACTGTCATCCGCGCTGGTATTGCACTTTCACTCACCTATCCCTATCGTTGCTGCCACGTAGCGCATTGTTGTTCTAAGACATTGTAAGTTATGGGTGGCCCTTGAGTTTTCAGCTATGAAGGTCACTCCCGGTTTTGAATCCAAGCTCTTATCAAAGAAGGGCATAGGTTAACATTAAACTAGGAACCTAGCTATCTAAGAGAGCCGAGTTAATATCCAGCACAAAATATTGGAACTTTGAACCTACCAGGGTAGGCATGAGATCACTGTTCAGCTGATGAGTAGAGAGACATTTACGACTTGTCGATGAAAAATGAATGTGAATTTATGCTATATCTATATATTAATTGATAGACCCACTGCCTCTTTACACCTAGGTAATTTAGTACTCCGTACAGTACTTTAGTATAGATTTAATCGATGATTTCATGAGCAGCCAATTCAATGTGGAGATCAACCTTGTAGGCATGTGGAGGAATCAGAAAACCTTACAGAAAATAAGTACCCTAAGCGCCCGTCTAAGGTAGAGCGTCACTGACTCAGTTATTTCGTCTCTCGCCTCCGTCAATCAAGTCTTTTTGATGACCAAGGGGGATCCCCTAGAAAAGTGAGACGAGACCTGACTGACCTATCCAGATGGCAACCTAATTGTTAATTGTTGCCCCTCCCCCACTACAACCTGCTACTGCTGCCTGCATTAGTGTAATTCCTCCGCTGTGAATACGCGTGACGCGGCGTAGCTCCTTCCATCCATACTGTCGGATACACTCCATGCACTCTAAGAGACTACTAGCCACCTTAAACATTGAGGAAACCTTGCATCTATCAACCATCAGCCTCATACAACTGCTACATACCGCGCTTCATTTTACCTCACAGTATTGCACGGTCAGGGATTCGAGCGCTCTGTGCCTGTCTCCCAAAGCAGTTTACGTCCCTTTTGAATGCGCATATCTGCAGACTGCAGTATTGAGCGTTGTCAGCCACTCAAGTCTCCTTGTGTATCCAAATTTTGATGGCCGGCCCCTTGCCCCCTGTGGCCCGCTGCTGTCGCTGACCGAGGGCCTCCCGGATGATACTGCCTTTGTGCGCTCTCTCGTTCGCCTTCCTGCAGGCTACAGCGCAAGATGGCCGACCAGGGCGCCGCCTCCATGAGTGTGGAGGAGATTCAAGAGGAGTTGACCGTACAAAAGGTTGTGCTCAATTCCCTTGCTGATGCCGACTACGATGGAGCGGAGGAAATGCGACAAGATGCCCATGAGGAGATTTCTCGCCTAAAGAAGCTGCTTCGAGATTTGAGACAGAAGAAACACTCCAACATATGTACGTATTCTTCATCAGCATGTGTCAGATATCATCTTTTGTTGTAAAATCAACTAACTTTCGTGTAGCAGGTGAAGCCCTTCAAGGTACCCCTGCGTCAGAAAGTTCTTTCAGCGTACCCTCTAGTTCAGGTATGAATTTTTTATCATAGTTGCGTTTGAACTTTGTCAAAAGAGTTGTGTTTAACCTAAGAGCTGTCACCCCGTCACCAGCAGCTAACAGCCCATGTTTCGGGCTCGATATGATTCACTTGTTGTCTTTCGTCCAAACATGGTTGCCTGCCCTCTGACAAAGAACACCATTGTGTATTAAGCAGGGTTGAACACGCCCAGTTTTCTACATCCTTTATTCTCTCTCCGTCGCTTTCACGGGTGTTGAACTGACTTTGCCTTCAGGTGGACGACAACGAGATACACCAACCGCCATGGATTCTGTTCCGAGGTATGGCAGCTTCTCCCTACCGAGCCGGAAAAGGGGGGCCGACTCAGCTCGCCTATCTGTCCACGAGAATCAAGCAAAAGCTCGCCGGTTCTCTCCTCCTTTGCCCGAGGATTCGGCCCCGGGTATATTGGCCAACAATAGCTCAGATCATGGATCTATTGACTTCATTGACCTTACTGGGTAAATTGCTCAACACTTTGAACTTCTCTCAAGCGCTGACAAAACTGTTCTAGGGACGATGACGATATAGGATCTGATTTTATTGCAGAACAGATCAAGGCTGAGCAGAGGCAAAAGCAAGAACAGGCAGACCAAGCGTTTGCAAGACTTCTTTCTAGTCAAGACTCTCCTGGCCAGACGACAACACAGTCTCCTCACAGTAATGCCTTCACGCGGCTAATGAGCAGCCAACTTCCCCCTGGCCCCCCAATTGCCGACGAAGAGAGCTCGTCTCTCATGCCTGGTGCTTACGATGCACGCTGGGATGATTTATCTGGAGCTGGCCCAGCTTTCGGAATACCTCAAAGACAACTAGACCCTCAATACATACCTCTGCCAACCCCTTCAAACCGCCGCACCGTCGAGGAAGAGCCAGATGTTATCTTTGCAGGGTCTGTTGCTCGTGCTCCTCATCCTACAGGTCGTGCGGACCATCTAGTCCCTGGCATGACCATGGGCTATCCCGATTTGACTAGACGCGGTGCTTTTCAGCCGCCTCGCATGGTCGGTATGTCCGGCCTTTCGGCCAGGCCTCCTCCTTCATGGGTGCCAGGTTCTTTTGCAAGTCCATCATCTTTGAGTGAGCTTATTGGGCGGACGAATAGGTTCGATTTGGCCAACGGAGTAGATGGCGGTGGTAATCCATTGCCTACTCATCTCAGAGAATGGATGCAAGATCCTGATCACGATCCTTATGCCGCTTTTCAAGGGCCCCAACTGGACCCGCAGGAGCTCGAGAATCTGCTCTCAAACATCTCTTCCGATATGGATCTACCAAAGGCAGGCTTAGGGGAAGCCCCAGCTGGGCTAAAGAGACCACTGTACCCTCACCAGGATATTGCCCTTGCCTGGATGAAGAAGATGGAGGCGGGTACAAACAAGGGCGGTATTCTGGCAGACGACATGGGGTTGGGAAAGACAATTTCGACACTCGCGCTTCTTCTGGCTCGCCCAGCCACGACTCGGCCCAAGGTATGTACTTAAAACTCATCAACAAACTCAAAATTAACCAGACAGACAAATCTGATTGTCGCTCCTGTCGCTCTCATTCGTCAGTGGGAGGAGGAGATCGCCACCAAAACCAAATCATCTCACCGACTATGGGTGTATGTACACCACGGTAAACGGACTTCGATAGACGAGCTGCTCAAATACGATGTGGTCTTGACTACCTACGGCTCACTCTCACACGAACTCAAACGTTATGATAAGTTTAAAGAGGAGAACCCTGAAGAAAATCAAATCGACTGGAATCACAGAACTCCTAACCTCAGTTTCCCACTCCTGCACCCCAAGGCTAAATTTCACCGCGTAATCCTGGATGAAGCGCAGTGTATCAAGAACGAGAAGACACAGAGTGCCAAGGCATGTACTCAACTCAAGTCAACTCATCGATGGTGTCTCACTGGAACACCAATGATGAATGGTGTCCTGGAACTTTACTCCTTGGTGAAATTTCTCAAGATTCGACCCTACTGCAAGTGGGAAGACTTCCGTCAGGTATGCTATTATTAATTCTTCGCAATTGCTCGTCGCTAACGCTCCCTACTCCAGTCGTTCGGTCAACTCTTCGGTCGTAACGGTGACCCGAGAAGCACCGCGATGAAGAAACTGCAAGTGTTTCTCAAAGCTATCATGCTTCGTCGCAAGAAAAACTCGCTACTCGATGGCAAACCCATCCTCAGGCTACCCGAGAAGACCGAGGATATCGTATATGCTACGTTCTCTCCCGAGGAGCTTGACTTCTACACACAGCTGGAGAAGAATGCCCAAGTGTTGGTCAGCAAGTATATTCGCGAGAGGTCCGTCAGCAAGAACTACTCCAATATTCTTGTCCTCTTGCTCCGTCTTCGCCAAGCTTGTTGTCATCCGCATCTGAACCTCGACGTCGATGATGCGCCATCTGCACTCTCTGACGAGGACAAGAAAAAGATTGTCGAAGAGCTTGATGAAGCTATTGTCGAAAGAATCAAGGGTATTGAATCTTTTGAATGCCCCATCTGCTACGATGCTGTTCAATGCCCCAGCTTCTTTGTTCCTTGCGGACATGACAGCTGTGGCGAGTGTCTGGTCCGGATTGCTGAGAGCGCTCACGCAAACAACTTACAAGAAGGAAACGAAAGCAGCCGGGCTAGGTGCCCTGTCTGTCGTGGCCACTTCGATCCCACTAAGTGTTTTTCATACGATGTCTTCAGGCAGGTCTATATGCCTGAAACCATCGAGCACGGCTCTGTCAAAGAAGAAGATGATGATGAGGAGACTGACACGAGCGAAGACTCGGAGAGCGACGACTACGAATCTGACGATGAGATTGACAAGAAGGGCAATCTCAAGGACTTTATTGTCAACGACGATCTTTCGGACGATGAAGCACCAACTAGGAAGAAGCGCAACGCAAAGGCGAAAGGAAAGGGCAAAGAGAAAGCACTAGACGTGAAACCCTCGATGCTTAAGACCCTGCGTAAAGAGGCCTCCAGGAACCGCGACGCGTACAAGAAGTACATGAGGTACTTGCGTAAGACCTGGGAACCTGCTGCTAAAGTGACAGAATGCCTGAACCTCCTCAAAGCGATTGAAGAGACAGGAGAAAAGACTATCATATTCTCCCAATGGACTCTGTTGCTCGATCTCCTACAGGTGGCCATGCGGCGAGAGAACATGACAAAACCTGAACGTTACGACGGGTCCATGTCGGCAACCCAACGCAATATTGCGGCTCACAATTTCCGTGACGGAAAGGATGTCAGAGTTATGCTGGTATCTTTAAAGGCTGGCAACGCAGGCCTCAACCTTACTGCTGCTTCTCGGGTTATCATTATGGACCCTTTCTGGAATCCTTACATCGAGATGCAGGCTGTTGACCGCGCATATCGTATCGGCCAGCAGAAGCCAGTCAAAGTGTACCGCATATTGACCAAGGAGACTGTCGAAGACCGCATTGTCGATCTGCAGAACAAGAAGAAAGAAATGGTCGAGGCGGCCCTGGACGAAAACCAAGGCGCACATATTGGACGACTGAGTGAAAATGACCTCAGGAATCTTTTCAACATTCGCGATTAGACGATACATGTTCACCAAGGGAACGTCGCCGGCACGATTTCGACGACTTACTGTATGGTATCAAAGGAGGCAAACTTGTTTCTTTAAAGCTGTTTAGAGTCAGGAAAGGAGACAGCACTACGGCCCCAGCTGTCGTTTTGCCCAGAGATGTGGAAAGCCAAGGGACTGGTCGCAATCCAAGAAGCCAATATTTCGAGAGCTTCGTGAGGTAACTTGGATGGAAACGGCATGTCAATGCTGGCCGTCCATCTACAATGCTCTCAAATGGTAGGAGAGGCAATGTAGATAATTGGTGGCAGCAAACCCGTACATAGAGCATGTGCTGTAGGAACTAGCTAGGGGAATTTTAACACTTCATCTGTGTTAGATGGCATGCGAGGCATTTGTGCATGCATTCTAAACTGTGTTCTAAAGGTCTATCCAGCTTTTGCTGCATAGAGGCCGGAATCTTGAAGGCCATTGTCTAATTCCCCTCTTTCTATTCACCAGAAAGCTCTTCCAAAGCCTCATAAGCAATGTCTTGGACCTAGAAAAAACTACAAATCACGATCCATTCTCCCACTCACATAGAATCTAACCCCTTCTCAAGATTGAATCTTTCGGATCTCTTGGTCAACCACAGCCTGCACACTCTCCTCGTTGGCATCGTCCGACCAGGTCCATTCTTGGCGCACCGGCTTACCGTCGACCAGAGATGTGCTTTTCACGCGCAAGGCCGGCGTCTCCGTCACAGCGAACGACAACTCAAAGTCCTCATTGTTTTGGTTGCGGATGGCGTTGCCCTGGATACTCCGGGTCCATGGGGACGAAAGTTTAGAAAGGTATTGCTCTACGAGCAGACGTGTGGTGGCGGTGCCGAGGTAATCGGCCAAAGCGTTGGGATCGGGGTATCCATCTCGGTAGGGGGCGCACACAGATGACAGAGGCGAATTAGGAGGTAGGAGCACACTATAAAGAGTCGTTGTGACAGGAACTTGGAATGTGCGGCCGCGAACAGTGCAGGTGATGTTGGGGAGGATGGTGAGCTTTATGTTGAAGTCGATATGGTTTAGCATATTTTTGATCAGGACCTGCGAAGACGGGAGCTGATTAGGTCCTTGATTCGAAGCGTCCGAATCTGACGTGGACGTCTTGGCAGTACTGAGAACGAAACTAGAGGGAATACCAGCTCGCTGGAGCGAGTGGACAAGGGCGCCAACGTGTTTGGTGACAATCTCGACGCTGTTGAAATGCATGAGACGGCCGATGATAGGGCGAAGAAGATGATGTATCTGCTGACCTCGCGGTCGCGGAATATGAGGAGGCATGGGGCGTGTCCTCAGCAGTTCGTTCTGTCTGTGGGCATAGCCAAGGAGAATATGTAAAGCTAGCGATATCGTCTCAGCAATGTGATTGTCTGGAAGGCTATCGTCTGACGAAGCATAAGTGCCGAGTGGCACCAACTCCAAGATAATTCTTGACTTGGACGCTGGGTCAATGTCGCAGGTGAGCCGGGAGCCATCTGGCTTGACGTCGTAGGCTGCTAGGGTACGAGCTTCTCGTGTAAGCTCATGCCAAAGTTCTTGTGAAAAGATTGTGTTTCGGGCTTCAAGGACGTGCTCTTCAAGGGGGGCATCGACAGCCGTCTCGGCTGGCAGAGCAGAGCGGCCAGTAATTTGGCCGTCCCTTTCATAAGTCACCACGACTCTTTCCGAAACTCCTCCTAGTTTACCGCAGTCGAGCTGGACTGTTCCATCAGCGCCTCTTCTCATGGGTGCAAGGCTATTCCTGTACTCAGGTGCAGCTACCGAGCGCGTTAGTAAAGCCGTAGCTGGTGTTCATGGTGGATGTCAACATGCCTTCTGAAAAGCCAAACCGAACACCCAGTGTGTGCCTCTCCATGGGAACTCTGGTTATGGACCACCCCGACTTCTGGACTGCGACGATATCTTCCCAGTACTTTCCCTCGGCTGTTACTTCCTTTTGAAGGAACGAGCTCGCAGCTTCAGCAGCATCGCGTACTTTGTTGGTTTGCATTAATGTGAAGCCCAGCGCTATATTCTCCTGCTCCTCTGCCTTGGCTAAAGTGATAGGTGAGTTGTCCAGCTTATCAGCGCCTATAGTGCCGATTCCCACCATATCGCGTAAGCCTTGAGAGAGGGTAACGCCGGCCTGTGTAGGGTTCTGCTTCGAAATGAGGAGGGAGAGGAAGTCGAGGGTAAGGAGGGCCGTATTTCCTGCGATGCTGAGAGAAGAGGTTAGTCTGAGCGACGGCTTGAAATTAAGGATCCAGTTCTCCTGGACAACAAGGGTTTCTCATACTCAAGATTTTTAAACATCTCCATGCGCACCTCCTGGGGATCCCTGGTCGCAACCTGATCCTCCTCCTCCTCGTCTTCGTCGGCTTCGACCATATCCACGTCTTTCTGTTGAGAATCTCCGTTTGTCGCATTTTCTTGAGCAATCTCCTCCCTGAGCTTGGTTTCTGATAAAGCTCGGAACCCGCCCGGTTGCGCGTTGACACGAGCAATGAACTCGGCAATGTTTCGAGGTTTGCGATCGGCGACGGGAGGCGGTCGTAAGGACAGCGGTTGGCTGTCGTCGCCTGGAGTCATGATGAGTCGGTCTGTGGGAATTTGTTGATGTATTTTGTTCTCAAGCGTTTCAGGTAATTTCTGGGTGTACCGCGACTCGGACAATTGACCTTGATTTTTGTTCTTTACTTGTTGAATTCAGTCAAGTTTCGGTGATGTTGTTGCTGTAAAGTTTGGGTCCTACATTAGCTCCCGTCAAAGCCCATGACCGCGGGGCCATCAGCTCGGACCCACCAAAGCTCTTAAGATGGATAGCAGTAGATACGACTCTACGCATCACACTTTGTAACACTCGGTTTTCTACACTGTCACAAGTAATGCCGAGTTCAAATAAGTCTATGTATGGCTTTCGTCCCATTCTATTTATATAAAACTCCTACTCTTCTATAAACATACCACCGACACAAGTATACACAAAATATGCCTTAACTCAAAACAACCATATCCATTTCGCCATTACAATGCTTCATAGTTCTAATTATCAATATTGAATTATTCATCCTGCACGCTGCTTGCGCTACTCCACGTTTCGTTGCCGCCTGTTCGTCGGTGTCCTTCTCGCTGCAACATCCTAACTCGTCTCAACTTGGACTGCGGGTTGTCGGCCGTCATTGTGGGCATCAGATCGTCCTCAAGAATAGGAACTTCTCCCAAAGGGTCGAGTTGATCGATGATGTCGGAGATCTCGGTTGGCGGAACAGACTTGAAGACAGCCTGAACGTCGTTGTGAGGTGATAAGGAAGTGAATTGCCACTTGGATCGCTTGCCAGCAGCACGTCTGGACTGCATCCAGAGACGACGTCGCTCGACAAAGCTGATGAGGAGCAGAGTTGGCATGTTGAGAGTTCGGATCAGAGCCACGTTGACAATGTGGAAGATCCGAGCGCTAGTGACAAGCTTCAAGGGCAGAAGCGTCATGAGAGCTAGGATATTGAAAGGGGGAGGATAGGCAAAGATCGAGTCGCTCTTAACACCTTCGAATGTCAAGACAGCACGTCGGAACTGAATCTCGGCGGTTTCGTCGGCCACAATCTTGGAGAAAGTGTTTGTGAGCATGGCAATAAGGATAGTCAAGAATAGCGTGTTGCCGAGGAATGCAAAGGCAATCATGAGTGCAGGACCAATGATGATATGGAACCGCACCGACTCCTCGATTCCCTCACCGTCAAGACCAAACCAAATCCAAAGCATCCACTTGCCCACGACATACCAACTGAACTCTTCATCACCGTCGTTACTAGCACTAACAAGCCACTGCAAAGCAAGCAGGAAGCCAGTGAAACACCAAGTAGCAAGAAAGGTCAGCATAGTAAAGTCCTTCATCATGGCGTGAACTGAGATGAAGACCAGGTTGTTGGGCAGCAGGTTGAAAGCAACTCGAGTCAGCATAACAGGCGCCGCGATACACAAGATCGGTAATCCATAGCCAGAGTGAAGCTGATCGAGCAGAAAATCATAGATGCGAAGAATAAAGTAGACGCCAAAGATGGAACCGAATGTGATGTCCAAAAAAGCCCATAGATTTTGGGCGTGGACAGCCCAGCCGTGCTCGATAATAGCAGCCATCTTCTCAAGGAGCCAGCCGAAGGTGTAGATACAAAAGGCGAATTCCCACATGTTGACTTCAGAGTGGCGAGAGACCATGGTCATAACATACAAGACCAGAAGGATGACGAAATGAACAAGCTCGATCAGATTTCGGTTGCGAGGGACGATGAGACGGTGGTGATTAAGCAGAGGTGCCGTTCGAGGATCGTAAAGAGAAATAGGTCGTCGTTTGTAGTAGTCCGGAAGGAAGTCCATAAATGACAGTGGCGTATAGATAATCTGGCCATTGTGAACAGCGTCAACAGCTCGCTGACAGGCCGCAGAGCTGATGAAGAACTTGCTTTCCGAAACAATTGCCAACTCTAGCGCTGTGAGCTTTCTCTCGGATCCAGGGCTATCCTGAGAACCTCCGGGCCACTGAGGGCGGTTAGCTGGTCGCTCCATATGGCTAGGAGCCCCCTGGAATGGATCGAACCCCTCAACGAGGATATGAGATAGCAGCAAAAGACCTTGAGGTCCTGGGTTATCCTCATGGAAGCGGCGGAGAACTCGACTGGCGAGTAGCTCACACAGGATCGCACGAGCTTGGTTGACACTCTGATGAACTTCTGTTGACTGGTCTCTTAGGAAAGAGACACGGTTTGCCAATAGACAATAGACTAAAGAGCGGTAAGTTTGAGAAGATTAGATGTGAGATGCTGTCTAGTGAACTCACCAACTGAGATGTCGTCTGGGTTGTAAAGTCTTTCGACCAAGGGTCTTACAACAAGAGCATTCATCTTTGGATCTCTGAAGTGTTCCATAGTATAAGGGTCATCTTTGCGCCTTGTTAGCTACAATAGTCATGATAGTCTGGAGGACAAGACTTACCAATACTCGCAAGAACTAAGCGCCGGACTCTACACTCAACAAGAGTTAGCACACTGATATCTCATACCAGAGAGGACAGCTTCCGAGTTGAGCGTATACAATGGCTCACGATGGACACTGGACAGGCTCGTGGTTTCGCAGTGATTGGGGCAAGGTTACCGGTGAATTGTCATATACACGGGGAGCTCAGCAGTCGTCAAGTTAAGTGTCGACCTGTTCCCTTCATCGAGGATCCCCTTTGATTCAGCATCTCCATCTTCGGCCAAAGCGAGGAAGCCCTCATCTTCGTCGTCGTCAACGGGCTTGAGCCAGTCATTGGAGCGCTCAGTACTTCGGCGGACCACCATAATGAGATGAGCTAGAATTGAACAGACAGTCTTTTAGATGTGAATGTCAAAGACGAGACGTTGAAGAAGCCAAAATGGAACTGGGTTCCAGATTCCAGATTCCAGTAAGTAACCACAAGAAACAAAAAACACGAGGCGAGACGCTTGAGTTTTAGCTTTTAGTTCTGTTCTTCTCAAGTGAAGCGGAAGCCCCATTTCCGATGTAATTTTGGGTCATTCTGCCCCTGAGAGCTCCCATTCCACGATCACGATGACCAATGAGCGGCCTTGAATCGCTCAATTGACCCGCCTCCAGGTACGCGTGTCTCTTGTAGGCGAAATATTGAGTACTAGAAGCAAGCATTGATAAAGGTAGTCGAGTGATTTTTTACGACATTCTTTATTGTTAGTAGCTACTTACAAATTCTTTGGTGCATTACAACTTGGTAGATATGCAATCAATACCCACGATACTTACTTTGCGGTGACAATGCAATGTTGATGCAAGATATTGGATATTCCCTAGGCCAAATTGGATGAGATAGGCCAACTCTTATTGGAAGCTTGTGGTGGCGGTATGTAAACTACCCCTGAATCAAGTTGCCTTCAAAGAAGTTTGGTGACAGATCTGCAAAGACGCTAAAACCAGGGTCCAAAAGAAGCAATAAGTGATAAGTAACAGATGCAATGTTCCTAAACCGCAATTTATTATTAATTATATAATTAAAGAGTCGTAGGTTGAAAGGCAGCACTGGCAAAGCGAATCGAATAAACCCCATCCATCTTGATCAAACTGTCTCATCTACGAATAATTCACCCTCAAGCTACATTTATCCTTAGGTAGCTTAAAGAGGCTTAACATTATCGACATGAAGCTTACCAGAACTTGATTATCTCATGCAAGAATCAACATGAAATTCTCTGGACCAAAATTAAGATAAAGCCTCATAATAGACTCTTTATCTTGTGTGAAGACTCTCGCCACATGGCATCTATTTGATACATGTCAACACTTCGAAGGCGGGGATCATGAATTGCTTCAAGTGATTGGTAGTTCATCAACTTCGCTCCGTCACGAGATCTTAAGTCCATGGCTCGGCATTGTTTCTACTTGGTTTCGTCAACTTTGGCGATCCTTTGATATCATTCATCAACAGAAGTAGTTGTACATCCGTTAGTTGACGGGCGTCTGTCACCCGACCATCCCGGCTGGCGTCGTGAAGCTACACTCAAGAGTTGCTAGTGACGCCTGTTGACTCAAGACATAGCTAGTTGCTTTCGCAATGCAGGGGTTTCAAGCATTATACTAGACCATTCAGCAACCTTCTTATCATTATACAGTCGCGTCTGGTCTACCCCTCCTCACCAACAACACCTGACCACCGCCTGGTCTTGGCTGCGAGCAAGCTTAAATATGGGGTAACCTAGTAAATGCTTGGCTTTCTAATGGTGGCGTCCATATGCACACAAAATTACACGCCAAGAAAGACCAGAGTGGCAGTGTCTGAACAAAGTCAAGACGTGAGAGAGACCAACAAGAAAGGTAAGTTTGCTGTTGACGGAGTAGGACAAGGGCAAGTCCATCCTGTCATTAACACATGCCATGTAACTAACCTGCATCACCTCGGCTGCTTCAGGTCAGCACAACGTAACGCAGCTCATTGATTGGCATCAGATCCAATCTGACAGGCACCCACAACCTTCCTTGAAGAGTCTGGGGGAGCAGCGGCGGGGGATCCGGAGGCTTTGATGGTGGATCCGATAATATGCGTCTTGATGAATCTGGTATGAATAAGATTTGGCTGAAGTTATCTGCAATCAAGCCCAAGGGAGGGTGGCTGATGACGAGAAGCTCAACAAGTTTCGAGATATGCCGATAACGGCGACAGGTAAGTCTGGTGTGTTGGGGAAAACACATCGAAGAATGCCACTTTCTTCGTTGACTTTTGGGGCTGAGATATGAGTACACGATGTAGGTAGTTGTTGTACATGGGTTTCTGTGCTGGTGCTGTTGCTATGTTGTGATGGACCCTGGACTAGTTGCTTGTTTCCTAGGATTTATCCCAAGCCTGGGCAGGCGTCAATTTCTCGGCGCGCTCAGATAACTTCAGAGTCTAAAGTAATTAAGTGTGGCGTCAAGAGTGCTAAGTCAGTCAAGGTACGGCAGGGCAGCCCCTCCCCTTAGTACCTACGGGGAGGTATGGGTCCTGGTAGAAAAGATATGGTAACTAATTGATATCTTGATAGTTTTCTCTTGTGGCCTTTATCAACAAATCTAGAGACTACAAGGCAGCTGCATGTCGGCAGCTAATAAGGTGCTGACAGCTGCTGACTGACATTGAGTTGATATGTGCCTAAGCTCCCAGAGCCGGTGGAAGAAGATCCGGACGGGTACACGCAGTCAACCCTTTTTGAGGAATGGAGACGGGGGCTTGAGGGCACACACCAACCAGCCTTAACGCAACGGCCAAGCCTCAGCGAGGGTTTTGAGATCCGGTGATACAACAAAAGGCCGGGCCTACCCTCCAAGATACCCTAACCCAGCCAGTCGCTTGTATGGATGGTGACAATACCTAGTAGGTATCCGTACCTAGTAGGTAGATCTGGTTTCTGCTAGTGACGTTGAGAAGTCAATGCATCAGCCGAAGCTGCCGAAGCGAAGACTGTCTGCCTGCCTGCCTGCTCAGGATGACGACCATATGTTGCCTTGCTTGAGAGTCTTGGGTTGTCTTGTCTCGCCTTGGTCAAATCTACGTGGTCGCAAACCTGTCAGCCCGAGCAATTTTGGAGACTCCATTTGTGACGCAATGAGCAACCGGCTTGCTGCTTCCCCAGTGGACTTAGCGCCTGAGCGCTTCCCTGTAGCTACCTCTAGAGGTATCCCGAGCTAAGCTGAATAAAGCATAAGTGGCCCTCTAATTCTCGGTCGTATCTGTTGGTACCTTTTTTCGTTGCACAGGGAAATTGCTACAAGACTTTCCTATCAAAATCCAAAGACCAGAGTACGAAACTTGAACCCCCATTTTCACATGAACTGCAATTTACTAAAAGATTTTCTCAAGGATTATACAATATCCCTGAATTTACTAACCAGGACCGTCACTATAGACAACTGAAGTATGTTTCTGTGCCGCTTGTATCTTGTCCAATTACGGATGTTATAACATGCTTGCTAGGTTCAACGGCATTATTTACTGGACACTATACAACTTCGTATCTGAACATCTCGAACAAGAGCTTAGTTGTTCCATTGAGTTTCCTGTCAAGAGGGACTTGTGTTCTGATGACCATTGATGGATTTGCCCACGCCCATTATAAAGAATCTTGCTTTGTTGTGATTTTCGTTGATGTAATGTCCATGAGGAAGTAGATGGACAGTCGGTCAATCCAAATGGACTCAACCTTATCAAGGTAGATAGATACATAGGTTCAGGAGTAAGAATTATACTAAAGTAGCTATCTGTTAGGAAGAATTAGAACTCTTTAGTAGCTATCTATTTAATTATCTAGATATCTTGATCTGCTAAACTAACCTGAAGATCAGTACCTTAACTTCTACTATACTTGTTACTAGAGCAGAATCGTCAATAGGAGCCCTGAAAATAATATGCAGTACAATCCCAACCCCTGTAGCTTATAGGTACCTCAAGGTACTTTACACTACATGCTGGCGTCCTGATCTTCTCCACCTTTCAGTTGGCCCGGGCTTTTGCGGTACTGGTTTGGTGTGCCGTGCCGTGTCTTTCCTGTGGGCAGTGGGCAGTAGCTCCAACCTACCTAAGGTAGCTTTTGGTAAAGGTCCTCTCCTGCAGTTGCTTCTATGCCCGTTGACATTCTCCACGCCCACGCCTGCGCCGCGCTTTCTCTTTCTCCTACGTCGTGTCCGTGGCTTTACTTCCCGTCCCTTCCTCGCATTAATTCCACCGGCCTCCCCCTTCATCCTTCTTCCCTTTTCCTCCTTACACTTCGCGATAACCTCGTCCCCCACTGTCGTCATCGCAGACCATTCTGTGAAGTTCTTTTGCTTCACCCTCACCTGCATCCTCATCTTCACTTCCATCTACACCTTGCTCATCACCAGCTTCCTCATACCCATACACCCTCCCACCTGAACTACCGCGCAATCAACATGACGGACTGGACGACGGGCGTCATGCCGCTGCACCAGGTGCACAAGCCTCCTTTCACCGTCGAGGCTCCTGGCTATGAGAAGATTCCTGGCGAAACCATCCCTCGACGTCATCCCAAGGCCAAGGACGGTCTCATCAACTATCCTGCTCCCGATGCCAGGACTGTCTTCCAAGTTGTCGAGCGTAGTGCTCGCCTCTACCCAAACCACCATGCTGTCGGTGCTCGCAAGTTGATCAACATGCACAATGAGAAGAAGAAGATCAAGAAGAACGTTGATGGTGAGGTTCAGGAAGTTGAGAAGGAGTGGTCATACTTCGAGTTGACCGGCTTCGAATACTTGACTTACAAGCAGTATCTCGAGCGCGTTCTGCAGATTGGTTCCGGTCTAAGGAAGGTTGGCTTGACAAGCGAGGACAAGCTTCACATTTTCGGCACCACCAGGTATGTTCAAAGTCGATTGCCTCTATAATCATCTCTAAATTTAGTTTTCAGTATCGGCTGGATTTCCACTTCCCACGCTGCTGCCTCTCAATCCATCTCGATCGTCACAGCCTATGATACACTCGGATCTAGTGGCGTTGAGCACTCTCTTGTGGAAACCAACTGCGCCGCCATGTACGTCGATTCACAACTTCTCAAGACCGCTTCGGAGCCCATCAAGAAGTCGTCAGTCAAGGTCGTCATCGTCAATGACGGAACCATCTTTTCCAAGGGAGGCGAGCTCGAGAAGTTCAAGGCAGACCACCCTGATCTGAAGGTCGTCACCCTGGAGGAACTTCGCAAGCTTGGTGAAGAGAACCCCGTCGAGCCGAACCCGGCCAAGCCAGAGGACCTTTACTGTATCATGTACACTTCTGGTTCGACTGGTCTGCCCAAGGGCGCTTGTATTACCCATGAAGCTCTTATCGCCGGTGGTATGTTGACTTCCTGCCCTGTTGCACCCATTTGACTAACCCGTTCTCCGCCAGTTACCAGCTTGTACACATGCGTCGAAGAATGCGTAAGCGACAAGGAGTGCATTCTTGCCTACCTTCCCCTCGCCCATATCTTCGAAATGGCCCTCGAAAACCTGGTCATGTACATCGGAGGAACACTCGGATACGGCAATCCTCGAACATTGTCGGATGCATCAATGAAGAACTGTGCTGGTGATATGCGCGAGTTCAAGCCTACCGTTATGGTCGGTGTTCCTCAGATCTGGGAAACCGTCAGGAAG
Source organism: Fusarium brachygibbosum (assembly GCA_018886245.1). Lineage (NCBI taxonomy): Eukaryota > Fungi > Ascomycota > Sordariomycetes > Hypocreales > Nectriaceae > Fusarium > Fusarium brachygibbosum. The sequence continues at coordinate 945,150 of MU249530.1, forward strand.
GGTATTACCTCAAAGTTGGAGGCTGCTAGCCCTCTTCTCAAGAATCTGTTCTGGGGCGCTTATAACTGGAAGGCGTTCGCTTCCAAGAACAAGCTGCCATTGGCCGGCTTGTTCGATAGCCTTGTGTTTGGCAAGGTCCGTGAATTGACGGGTGGTCGTATGCGCTTCACTATGAATGGCGCCAGTGGTATTTCTGACGGCACAAAGAACTTCATTTCGCTGGTCGTTGCTCCTATGTTGGCCGGTTATGGTCTCACTGAGACCTGTGCCAATGGCTCGCTGGGCTGCCCGCTTGAATTCTCTCCCGACGCCATTGGTCCCACTCCTTGCGCATGCGAGGTCAAGCTCGTTGCGCTCCCTGACCTGGGCTACTCCACCGAGGCCAAGGTCCCTCAGGGTGAGATTTGGATCAAGGGTCTGCCCGTCATGACCAAGTACTGGAACAACCCTGAAGAGACAGAAAAGGCTCTCACTCCCGACGGTTGGTTCAAGACTGGCGATATCGGAGAGTTCAATGAGCAAGGCCACCTCCGAGTTTTTGACCGCGTCAAGAATCTTGTCAAGATGCAGGGTGGCGAGTATATCGCTCTTGAGAAACTCGAGGCCGTGTACCGTGGTGTTCAATCGGTAGGCAACGTCATGGTTCACGCCGATCCCGAGCACTCCCGACCCATTGCTGTCATCATGCCGAACGAGAAGGTCGTGCAAGAGAAGGCTAAGGAGCTGGGTCTTGATGAGCACAACCTCCACACCCTCCACACTAACCCCAAGATGGTGAGCTATGTTCTCAAGGATCTCCAGGGTGCTGCGAAGCGTGCTGGTTTGAGTAGTATGGAGACTGTTACTGGTGTCTTGATCACAGACGAGGAATGGACCTCTGATAACGTAAGAACGCCCCTCTGCTTTCTTGCCGCCCATAATATATGTTACTAACGCGTTGTAGGGACTTCTCACTGCCACTCAGAAACTGAACCGACGAAAGATCACCGAGCACTTCAAGAAGGACATCACTGCCACCCTCGAGCGCTCGTAAATAACGATGGAATCGGATATGTAACGAAATTGTGGAACATCATGTTTTGAAGTTGAAACAATGGATACCAAGAGCGAAAGAGGGACGACATTATATCGCCTTTTAGCTCGGTTTTGTTTTTAGTGTCTAATGTATTGTCGCGGCGTTGGCTCCAAGATATCTCGAAGGGAACTTTTGTAACAACACCGGATCTAGGCTCCAGGTCATATTGTGCTTGATTCCCATACCCCGCTCTACTACGTACCTCAAAGCTGGTTGTGATATGAGCCAATATTATTGTATTTTCGCAAAATGTTAAGTCGGCCTCTGAGATCGATTGGTTGAAGGATCGAAAGCGCGACCAACCGTGATGCTGAGACGATGTAGTATTGCGGCGCTGCCTGGCACTGCCCAGGCTCATCTCAGAATCGACTGTTGATGTGTTGATGCCATTTCAGAAATACTTCACGTTCGCGGAGATCTTGAGTTGAATGCATGGCCATATCAACTAAAACAAACCAAGTGTAATTGGTATATATATGAACATAACGGCTGCTCCAACCGAAAAAAGTCCCATGCACCGAGCCATGATTGATTGTAATGTAGGACGCCTCAAGCAGATATACTGAAAGATTCACGCCACCCACTCCGTACAATGCCTCGCGATACCAACATGCTAGATACAATAGACGTGTGCTGAAAGGCGACTCAGATATAACTTTCCACAACCTAGCAAAACGGGATGGTAAAAATAAAAAATAAAAACATTTGCGCTATAAAACAAAAGACGGCCGTTAAAGGTGTACTTGGGTGGGTGATCGAGAGCTGCACAATGCGGGAGAAACATGGTACGAAACCAGGGTTGTCTTCGTCTATTCCCATGACAACAGCGTTTTCTCCAAACGCTCAAGAGGTCCAGGAGATGAAGAAACAGGGTATCCAACGGAACACCCGGATAGGCAAGACAGGCGTTATTAGCGGCCACACATGGAGACGTGGTGAGCTTAACGCATGCCCTTGCGGCGGAAGAAGACCAGATACGGGACCCGGTCTCGACCAGACTTGAAAACCTCTTCTTGAACATCGTCGCGATCTCCGCTTCCAATGCGAACCTTTGTCACACGAGTATCGTTGCAGCAATACCAAGCATACGGGTCGTGAGATGTATAGTCGCGCACATATGCCAGATAATGCCCGTTATCAATACGACTGCCGGTGTGAACAATAACTGCGTAAGCCTCATAGCGGAAGGGCCCTGTAAAGGCTGGGTCCATAGGATCGGTGCCAGATGAAGACTCACGAGCACCACGAGGGAGGAAGTAGCGGGTAAAGTCGGTGTCGTTGAAATCCCATGTGATAGGCGCAGTAGACTTCCGCATTTCCCTTGTGGCCTGTTGGTAGTTGAAGCGGCGAAAAGCGACGCAGAGTAGGGTGGGAAAGCGAGCAAATGAGAGACTCTGTTGAGCGCGAGTAGGGCGGCAGCAGCGGTCACAAGCAAAGTCCTCAATAGGGCTACTTGAGGCGTACTCATCGAAAGCCTGCTCAAGAGTCATACCACGACCCATGCCCACTGTAACAGTGATAAGGTCGAAGGTGGTATACATATAGGTGCGTGTGCTACATTCGAGGCACTCGACGGTTGATAATTCAAGACCACGCCAGAAGCGGTCAACGATAGATTGATTGTACTCAGAGTGGTTGTTCCAGAACTGCATAGCGGCTTTCAACAGTGTTTGGCGAGAAGTGTCCGGCTGTGGGATATTGCCCTGTCGGTCTCGACGAGTGTTGGTCTCATCGTGGAGGTGTGTCAAAATGAAAGTCATAAACTCCTGAGCGTCTTGTTGTTGGGTTCCGCCGAACTGCTCAATGCTTTGACTCTGTTGGCAAAGATGCCGCGAGTAGTCCTGTGGTCAAGTCAGCTTTGTTCTTATTTGTTATCATTCCTTAGCTTACCATGAGTGTTTGAGCTTTCATGGCTTGGAACTTGCCCGAGTTCATCCAGTGGAACAGGTTCGAAATAATGCGAATCATGAGTTGAGGATGGTTAATCTTTTCATCTTGTTTCCTCGGGGCCTTGTATTTGGTGGCCCATTCCGAGTTTGCCAGCATCCTGCCGAAATCGGGTGAAGCAAGAAGGCTCTGAAGTGTGCTGTTTGCATAGCACCAATTATTGGGGTTGTTGAGTCCAGTATAGAATCTGTTTGAATCACCCGTCGACTGGTGCTCCATTGATTTCATGGTCGGCACTCTTGAGGGACGTGCTGGCACAACCGCGTTGTTGTTTCCGTAAAGCTCATTTTCATCACGCCCCTCGGTGAGGCCACTGTAGCTGCGGCGTGGGAGAGCGGGCGCTGGTCTTGTAGGCGGCGAAGGCAAGTCTGTGTATAGATCTACCTGGTGAGATAGCCCGTAAACTGCTCGGTTTCGTGGCTTTTCTTCTGGAGAAGTCATCGACTCCTGTTCCAGAGAGACTGGTGGAAACCTTCTGAGAAAGTCTTCGGTAGTGCGAGTAAAATTTGGTGACGACGCAGTCTGCATATCATCATCATGCTTGAGCGTTTCTTGCCAGACCTTGACTTCATCCGGTTTGAGGGGTTTAACGATATATTTAGACCTCCTCCGCTCGATACCTGACTGTCGGTTTCGGTTTCGGTCCAGGTGCCCTGATCTGCTCACCGCTGAAGTGGTAGACCCTAAGGACGCCTGTCCCATCAGGTCAATCCATGCATCTAGACCTCCCTTGAGAAGCTTAGGTGTGTTCTTAAGTTCTTTCATGTAGTTGAAATCAACCAGGGCGCGGTGGAGAGAGATGATGACCATATCATCCGAGTTTTGTGGTTGTTGAGGGATGTCTTCAGAGTCTTGGTCGTAAAAAACTACTAAATCGTAGAAATTACGCTGCTCAAAGAGAGACTGCTCCTGGTTGGGTGACAGAATCAAACTTTCAGAAATATCATTTGCGGAGGGGTTGTCTCTGAGCAAGATGCTGGGCTCAATGCAAATTGTTGACGACGACATGATGTGGCCTTCGTTGAAATCATCACGCATTCGAATGTCTATTATCAAAATGCTGCCTTTAGCTTTCATGGCCTGGTACAACTCTTCCGGGGAGATGGTATGTCCATCAGGAATCTTGATAGAGCTGGTCAGATTGCTTGGTGGAGCGGGAGGGATGGAGTTATTAGAATAACTTTGCGTCGGGGCGAAATAGTCAGGTTGCGACTGTGATGAGGCGTTAGGTGTCCCAGGGCCCGAGACTGTCGAGGCTGTACGATACAAGCTACGCGGTGTAGTTGAGGGCGGCCTTGTTACTTCTCCTGAAATGCTTCCACGAGCAGGACTGTAGATGGCATCGGGCATCTTTGGTAGAGTCGGCACATTTGTATCGATACCAACCTTTGGGGGTCGAGGAGGCGGCATCTCTCGAGGGCCCATGGGCTTTTGAAGTGTGATGTGGTGTGTCTTGATGCGAGGATCTTGCCCGGGTGACGCTTGCGGGCCTCTCAGGTTGGCGAACCTGGCAGCAAGATCTTGATTGATTGCCCTGGTATCCTTTTGCATGCTTGGTTTGATAGCGTTCCCATGCAGAGACTGAGGCTTTGGTTGGACTGTTGGTTTTGATCGAGCAGGAGAGCCATTGGTGACAGCCCCGTTAAATCTAGGTTTTGACGGTGACATGGTCCCATCTGCTGCTAACCCTGACGGAGTCTGAGGTCGACTTTCCCCCTGCGACGAGCTTGACCGGACTGTCCGTGGCTGTACGCCTGATCGTTTGTTGTCTGCGATGATATCTTGCTTAAGTTTACCATAGATGGGATCCTGCTGGCTAATCTTGGCGAGCAGGTTCGCATGGGCCCGTCTGAAATCCGCATGGCTTGTCTTGAGATCATGATAGTCTGGGTGTTTAGGGAGGGTTTGTATTGCGATGATGGAGGCTCGTATATATTCATTCAAAGCAATGGCCGGTCTGCGAAAGTCTCGAGACATCTCTGCTTGTCGTAAGGCCGTCTCGGCTGTTTCGAGTAGCTTCCGGGCCGACATATTAGGGTCGAGGTTTTGAGGAGGAGCAATAACATCGTCGATATGTGGAAGCGAAGCCTTAGAGGGAGAATCACTCCCTCGATGGCCACTCGGTATCGAGCCATGACTGAATGCGCCTGGACTCCCCAGGGAGTGCGATCCTGCTGTGGCCACACTACTTGCCCGCGAATGGCCTAGAGAAGCCATGATGGCTTGCTCTGCCGGAGCGAATTGTACTATAGGACTCGGTCGAAGGGTTCGAATTCGTAAATTGGATGTATTCTCAGCGTCAAATTGTGGAAACGAGGTTCGAAGATGTGGTTGTAATGTATATCTCGACAGCGACGCAATCTTGGAGTGGCGGAGTATTAACTAAGTGTCAACGTCTTGGCCTGGAATAGAAGGCGTGAACGTGCAACATATATCAGAAATGATTACTCAAATAAACGCGACAAAGAGAGTTCCCAAGAAAGCATCACCGAGGCGGCGGAGGAAAGTTAATCGAATCGCCTCGGGACAATGAAGTTGGTATAAAGGAGCCGCCCATGGGTGAGTTGAGTGCCCAGGTGCCATGAGGTGAGGTGTCGGTACCTACTCGCGGGGGACAGGGTACCAATGAGACAGGGTAGTCAGGTACCTGATAGGGTGCCAGACCCGCGGCGAAGACAAAGTACCTGTTGTTTACCTCTTTTTAGTACCCCTCATAGATGGAGAGGTCTTTGTTCGCCCAGCACATGGCCACCTGAGGTACTAAACCCATACTGTAGCATGGACAATAGAGGAGATAGTTACGCCACAGACGAGAGAGCCCTTCAGCTTCGTCATTCTCTCCAGAGACCAACAGCTTAGTGTGACCGCGCCCCTGCCCGCGCTGACGACAGGCCCTACGAGTATTTGGACTTCAGTGGGGTCTAGGCTTCCTCGAAGTGAACTGCTGTGGAATCAGTGTCCGCTCTCGTCCAATCCGCGCCGGTTGGGCTAACTTTATGAGGCACCATTCTACGTAAGACCCAATAGCACCTGGACAGAGGCTGGGGTTCGTGATAGCCTGGAGCAAGCTAGAATAGATACTGAACCTCCATCAGTCATCAACAGCCACATCGCATCGCATCGCATCACATAGCAGCCGCTCCGTCTTTATTTCCCGACATTGTGTGTCGTCAAATCGAGAATCTGATTGCTCTGGTTTTACTCGACTTCGTTTCCTCAGCTTATATCCCTCTTCTTGATTGTCAGAGTCGAAATCAAGATGATGAGTTGGTGGTCGTCGTCCGCCAATACGGCACTGGACGAGCAGATCGAGAAGGCCACGAGCAGCAGCCTGTACGTCATTGTTCAAGTTGCGTCGTAGTGTTATCCGCTAACATAGAGTACCAGTGAAGATATTGCTCTTAACCTCGAAATTTCCGATGTCATTAGATCCAAGACGGTCGCGCCCAAAGAGGCGATGCGCTCCCTTAAGAGGCGCATCGGCAACAAGAATCCCAACACCCAACTGAGCGCTTTGAACGTACGGCTTCCGTCATATCAATAAAAACCCTCCAAGCTGACTTTTTATCAGCTTACCGATACTTGCGTTAAAAATGGCGGGTCGCACTTCCTTGCTGAAGTCGCATCACGAGAGTTTATGGATAACCTTGTGTCGCTTCTCCAGGCAGTTGGTGGTGCTGCTGTCAACGCTGACGTGAAATCAAAGATCCTCGAGCTTATACAATCCTGGGCGGGCGCCACTGAGGGGCGATATGAACTTTCATACATCGGCGAAGTGTACCGCACCTTGCAGCGTGACGGATACCAATTTCCTCCCAAGACATCAGTGGCTAGCAGCATGATTGATAGTAGCGCTGTAAGTATCAATACCAAACCTCAGTTTGGCGACCAGCTAATGGTGTTTTAGCCTCCGGAATGGACTGATTCCGACGTGTGTATGAGGTGTCGAACTCCCTTCACATTCACGAACCGAAAGCATCATTGCCGAAACTGCGGCAACTGTTTCGACCAGCAATGTTCTGCCAAGGTGGTTGCGCTCCCCCATCTCGGCATCATGACGCCTGTGCGAGTCGACGACGGATGCTATGCGAAACTTACCAATAAGGGTCACAAACTCCCCAACCCATCGCTCGATCGATCACCAACATACCCTCATAAGACGCGCAGTACTTCTGCTATGCAGCCCCGAAACGCTCGAGTTGACGATGGATTCGATGAGGATCTGAAGAAAGCATTAGCAATGAGCTTGGAGGAAGTCAAAACCCATTCTCATGGCTTTGCTGGGCCTGCGCAAACTTCTTATGCAACTAATGGCGGCGCTTCTGCTGCTAAACAAGCGGAAGAGGAAGATGACGACCTCAAGGCCGCTATTGCCGCGTCCTTGGCCGACATGGAAGAGCAGAAAAAGAGACACGCTGCGGCGCTCAAGGAGCAGACCTCCAGCTCTGTTGATACTTCTTCCCCTGCCAACTTTGTTCTCCCCAAGAACGATTACGAATTAACTCCTGTGGAAGCGGAGAATATCAACTTGTTTGCAACATTGGTGGATCGCCTTCAGACCCAGCCCCCAGGAACTATTCTTCGCGAACCTCAGATTCAGGAGCTCTATGACAGCATCGGTACATTGCGGCCCAAGCTCGCCAGAACCTATGGAGAGACCATGAGCAAGCACGGTGAGTAACCCATCCTCCACAGGCGTCAATAGCTAATACAGGCACAGACACACTCCTTGATCTCCATGCCAAGCTCTCCACTGTTGTTCGATATTACGACCGTATGCTGGAAGATCGACTTTCCAAGGCATACAGCCAGCAGAATCTCGGCGGATACAATCTACCTCCAACTCGCCAGCCGGCTGGCCCTTATCCTTCTATTTCTTCGCAGATACCCAGCAATCCTGGTGCTGCGGAAAGCTTTTACACGGGGCAACAACGAGCCAGTTATCAGGCTCCTCCTCAACACCAACACTACCAACAACCACCACATGCGACGCCTCAACCTCAGTATCCTCCTTATGGATCTGCGCCGGAACCACAGCCCGGGCAATACCCTCCTCAACAGATTCAAGGGACTGATAACTGGCAGAATAGGGCACCTTCGGCACCTCAAGACCAGTACCAGCAGCAGCCCCAGCAGCTGTCACACGATCCAAACCAGCAGACACAAAACCCCCAACCACCGCAGGCGCCAGTTGCCAGCGACCCCAACGCCTCTTACTATTTTACACCTCAGCAGGCCCAGCAGGCCCCTATCGGGCCATCTGCCCCAGGGGTTGCACCTGACGCTACTCAATCCCCGTATCCTAATTTACAATCGCCTTCGCAATACCCTGGAGGACCGGTGCCTGTCCCCTCACAACCTACACCAGCTCAAACACCCTCTCAGCCAGCCCAGATACCTCAGCAACCTGTTCAGTCCCCTCAAATGCAGCACTCTCAACCGCCCCAGCCTCCGCAGCCTCAGATGGGCCAACAAGCGCCTCCCCCGCAGCAGCAAGCATACTGGCAGCCATCTATGCCACAGCAACATCAACAGCCACCCGCAGCGCCTCAGAACTGGGCGTATGGTGGTTACACGCAAGATTCGTTCCCCTCGGTGCCACAGCAGGAACCTGCGAAACAGCCCGTCAAAGAAGAGGCCTTGATTGAGTTTTAAATTTGTACCGAATGGTAGACAGGGACTTGTGTTCACGTACTTGATGCTTGACTAAGTGTTGGTTAAGCAATGGCGTTTGAGTGGGGTTATTTGTCGTAGACCATCAGAAGAATGCATTTAGGGCAGATCAAGGATATGGTCCACGATCGGATGTGTTGATAGATAAGGAATTTGAACTGTGATACCATTTTATGTTTTGGCGTAACGTGCAACGGGTTCTTCTTGTAAAACAAGTCCTTTCAGGAACATCTTGGTAGCACACTAATGGGACACTGGGACTACATTCAAAGCCAAGCATCAAAGACAAAACAGTAGATTCATTCAATCGCAAAAGGAGAGGTTAGATCAGAAAAGAATGAGTGGGCATATATTATCGTGAAGTCCTGTATATAATTCTTAGCTCTTTGTCACCCAAAGTTGAATCGTTTAACAACTGCCTGGCTACCTACGATTACAGTGATCAACCCGAGTGGAATATACGCAACAGGCAATCAAGGCGACCCGATAGACTGGCCACTCTGCTATGAATAACCTACAGAGGCTAATGCATCTCGGAAGCCCCCTAGGCTGGCCAATCGGCGGGCGGCGGCCACGCACGCCGCTCACCTAGAGGGCAGCTCCGCTTATGCAGCCGGGTCCGGCCTCCGGGGATCATGACACCGGCTTTGGCGGGGCCACATCGGGAGGGGTTTTTGAGTCATTACATGACAATTGTGATCCAAGTTTTTCTTCTTGTCGTATAACTTGTCGCCTGTCTGCTGTGATTCATTTAATAAAGCCCAGTTTCTTGTTCCAGTTTTTTCTTCCTCTGAGCTATCTTGATTACCGATCCAGACATCATTTTTTTTGAGATACCACTCAGTTACATCTTACTGTTTTAGAATATACATCATCATGGCGCCTACTATCCACCTCGTTCGCCACGCTCAGGGCTTCCACAATCTCTCCGTCGAGAATGAGTCGATTCAAGACCCGGACCTGACACCCCTCGGTGAGGAACAGTGTGCTGCCCTGCGCAAAGAGTTCCCTCACCACGATAAGCTTACCAAGCTCCTTGCTTCGCCTATGCGTCGCACGGTTTACACATGTCTTCACGCTTTCGGCACCGAGGAGCTGAAACCAATTATCGCTATGCCCGTTTTCCAAGAGGTCTCTGCCAATCCTTGTGATACTGGATCTGCAGTGGCTAAAGTGCAGGCTGAGTTCAAGGGTATCGCTGATTACTCCAGGGTAGAAGAGTCGTGGACTGATAAGGGCCCTGAGAGCGAGTATGAGCCTACACTGGAGAAGCTCACATCCCGCGGTCTCAAAGCTAGGAGAGCTCTAAGGGATCTCGTGAGTGGCGATGAGCACGTTGTTGTTGTGTCTCACGGAGGATTCTTGCACTTTTTGACTGATGACTGGTATGGTGTGCCTGAAGGAAGAGGTGAGTAGCAACTATATCTCGTACAGAAGGTGTATGGTTATCTGACATGTTCTACAGCTACCGGCTGGTCAAACTGCGAGTTTCGGTCCTACCAATTTGTTGATCCTACGGGCAATGATGAGGATGCTGCGCTGCTTGAAACTGAGGAAAGCTGGCATCGACGTCGGGGCGAGACAAAGCCTCCCACAGCAACAGAGTTGCGCCAAGTAAAGCCTGTTGCTCAAAAGGCCATGGCCCCTTTCTTGAACCTCCAGATTCCCAATTGAATTTCAGATATTGGGAATGTGTAGTGTTGGATACTACAATAACCCACAGCACTTCTTCGACGTGACGGAGCAGTGCCATCGGCGAATACATTCCTGTGGCTAGTCGTGCGTTTCCTCCGATCGAACTCGAACAATTTCAGCGAGAGATTTTTGACATCGATTCGGCACCGGGTTTCTGTAGGCTTCTGGGTAGTCTTTGGATTAGCTTGAGGGTATGTTGTGTGTTCCTAGATGTCCTCGTATGTCCACAGGAAATATCATTGGCAATGTTAGACAGAGATAGACATAGAAGTACAAAATGATTCTGTTGGACCGATTTTCAGGTGCCTTGTTGAGTTTATTGAGCAAATGAATGAAGCCTTGCTTATGTCCCACAAAACCGACAAACATCTTGATAGCAAATTTCGTCATCAACCCACACAATTACTAGAGGAACTCCCTGGCTCATCCAGATCTTTTCTCCCAAGAGCATCCATAGCTCCCTAGATTTCCTTCCAGGTTGTGGTGCGGATCTCAAGTGCCGTAATGCCCCAACCGGATTCTGACCTGGGGTCTGATCGCAACTTACATCGACAAAAGCATTTCATGCGTGATGAGTGCGTCTTCAGTAGCTCCTGAGATGCGCAGTCGACTGGGCTTCCTGCCTCCTAGCCTAGGAGAGCACCATTGAGATAGGGCGGGCACTCCTTGAGTAGGCTTCGAAATCGAAAGTACTGCTTCTTGTGAAAGTTCTCGCGACTTGAGTAGATAACTCGAGCAAACAGTTCAAAGATTATCTCGGGTTGGTTCCGGAACATTTGCGCTTTAGCATCTAAGAGTTCCTGAAGATCAAAGAACGTTTTGAAAGGTTTTAACAATACTCGATCAGTAAATACTGTGGAGGTATGGGTTATTGTGAGCGCTGACGATCGAGATTGGGAAGAGGTCCAATCTTTTCGCTCAACTGCTCGCGATTCATGTTCGGGGACTTTGCTCCTGTTTGCAGTAGAGAAACCAATTGTTGATCCGGGCTTTGGTTCTTGGCGTGTGTGCTCTTGAACCGCCCTCCAATCGATTTCTTCTGGCAACGGGGTATATCTGATACTGGTTTCTGGAATATGTGAAGAAGAGTGCGGTGAGGAACGCTGCAGTTGCGGGTCGTACTCGTCCGCTGACCGTGAGTTTCGACTCCATGTGCGAAGGACACTTGATGGTGGCTGTTGGGGCTCTTCCCAAGTATCCTGCTTCAAAAGCTCCGCCAGAGCATCCTCGTCGGATTGTTTCAGACAAAATTCATCTGTGTCATCCAGACTAGAGCGTTCAATGGAGACAGGCCCAGTGAGACTCTCCAGGTATTGATCTAACTCCAGATCATCGAAAAGGTCGTCATAAGGGTCTTGGGGTTCTCGAGGAGAGGGGTCGAAGGAACTCTGAGGGGATTCCACGTTGTCTGGGTTAGTCGACTGAAGGATTTCATCCCGCGTGAAGCTGGACCCTGGAGTTTCAGTAACGTCACTGTAGGTGAGCTCTTGAGTTGATTTGTCGATCTTCGGCCGTTGACGTTTGGAGTTATCCACGTAAGGGTCCTGGTCCTGTGGTAAGTGACGTTTTAATGATTGCGCCAGAGGATTGGGCCTGATCGACATATGTAAGTACTGGGAAATGAAATCATACGGCCAGGTCGATCGTTTAACTCACATTGATAACTGCGAATTGTTGCTTGGTTGCATATTGACTGGAGTCAGTCCCGCTTGTGAGAGAAACGGTGTAACGTCATTGGATTTATGTGCCAAAGCGTTGTGTCATAGCCTGCCCACAGGTGGATTGCTGAAATGTGGACTCGGGAGAGTTATCGCGATCTCTCAGAGGCCGCAGCCTTTAAAGTGACGTTGTGAAGTGACGTTTCTTGCATAGAAAAATAAAGGGTCCCAGGTGTTGAATTTTCTCGAATCTCGATGCAATTGTGATCTTCAAATGTGTTCATCAATGAGGCATCGAGCCTGCCCTTGCAGTATTGTATCAGCCACATCCACTGCGACTCTCATAACGCACTTGCCACGTCTGTGACGTGTACCGCCACTTTTTTCAAAACCGGTTTAATCCCACTGGACGCGGGCGACTTTGTCCGAAGGAAGGAGCAAGGAGCAAGGAGAACAGAAGCAATTAACAATTGCGGGCCTGAGCCACAGGGTAGATGCAGTGAAGAAAGATGCAATTCCTCGTGATCTTTTGCATGCATTTCTGATACCAGAACATGTCTCGACTTTTCTAGAGATGGATCGCTTAGCCTTCTTGGGACGGACAAGGCTGCCCATTGGCCCAATAGTCATCCGCGTCCAGGATTAGATCTGTGGTATCCATGTAGTTGCAGAGCAGTCTTCAGGAACGAACCTAACCCATGGATTTGACAGCCGGCTGAATGCAAATGCACACAAGCAAAATCCCCCCAATATTGAAGAATTTGGGTCACGATAGCAAAAGGAAGCCATTGGGGGTGCCGACAGTACTAATTGGGGGCGGGTACAGAAAATCCACCAACCAGGGGGTTACCTATTGAGGGAACAGCACTGTACCGTAGTAGCAGTCATTGAGTGTCAATCGCTCGCTGCATTTGAGCCTCCCGAATGGGCCTGGGCAGCACGCGTCAACCAACCAACCTACTTAGGTCTAATCCCACCCTCCAAGAGTCTGGACTGGACTCTGTGGGTCCACCCCTTAAAAAAGGTTTCCGGGAGTCAGAATCGAATAGGTTGAAAGAATGCTTGCCGGATTACTGCTTTGGTTTTAGGATAACGTGGGGAGGGCTATTTTGGGTTTGAGAATGCAAAAAAGTTGCTCAATAAACAGCCTCGAATGTGTTTTACCTCTTCGTAAGCTTAATCTCAATTTGCCCTCCTGATCTGAGAATCAATTTCCCCCCGTGTGGGCTTCAGCCCGTGGAAAGCAATTCCTTCAATGTCCCGCTGGATTAAACAGTGGATGAGACCCCCGAGGCCGGGGCTCCGCATAGTCCGCCTGACCTGCAAAGTGGGGTTGGGGTATTAGAAGTAAAGTGCCCCACTAAGTAAATGATGGCAGAAGCCGGCCGAAAATCAAACCTGCTTTTGAATTTGACCCGGCGATCGATCTCCCCGGGACTGCGAAGTGGTCCTTGTCGAGGCACAGCAACATCCAAGCATCCCCAACACCCCGCCCTCCTTCCCTATCCGGTTCTGGGCGTGGGCGTTAGACTACAGAGTCGTCAGCATTGCACATCGTTCCTGCCCTGCACATGTCAGTTTCTGTTTCTGTTTGACTCCAGCCGTTTGGGCGCCGGTCTCCCGCCCTGTCCTCCCCCGTGTCTAACTCACAATGGCATCCCGAGGCTTCCTCCGCCCTATCCTCCGCTCTCTCCCCCACCCTTCCCCTTGTTCCCTCTCGATCCTCAAGCATTTATCAAGGCCGACTTCCTCCCTCCATTGTCTATCCTCCTCATCTTCTATTCTATATTCTCCATCATCTATCAAACATCTTCACTATTTCTCCATCTTTATATATAAAGACAAGAATCTAGCTCCTTGGCTACCAACTCTATTACAACCCAGTAGAGCTCAACAACCTTCAACCTCTTCGCCACTTCCTTTACTCTGCTAGGGACGGCTCCCTTGCCACGATATCACAAACCACCAACTCACATATTCCTTCTCAACCACATCGTGTGCAAGGATGCAATTCTCAACAACCAACGCACCCCCTCATCTGGTGCAAGATAGTTTCGACGATATAAACCCCAAGGATTTCCTTAGACGAGAATACAAGTCTAAGCGACCACGAACTGCGGATATCCTTCTCGAGGAGCTACCACAAGGTCTTGTTGAGGATGCTGAGGCAGCAGATCTCGCAGGAGACTTCTTCTCAGCCAAGCCTGAGCTAGAGTCAGAGAACGAGGAACAACTCCCCGAGGGAATCCAAGAGACTGAGGAAGAGAGACAGAAGCACTGGTTCGTTGGTAGCATCGACCAGGGTACAACATCAACCCGATTCCTCATCTTCAATGGTCATGGCGAGCCTGTCGCCAGCCATCAGATGGAATTCGAGAACCTCTACCCCAGCTCTGGATGGCACGAGCATGACCCTATGACTCTTCTCGAATCTGCTGAGATTTGCATCGAGAAGGCAACCGAGAAATTCTGTGCTCAAGGCCACAAGATTGAGGACATCCGCTCCATTGGTATCACAAATCAGCGCGAAACCACCATTCTTTGGGACAACACCACTGGCGAGCCCCTTTACAACGCTGTAGTTTGGCCTGACACTCGTACTTCTGCCCTCGTCCGTGACCTCAAGAACAAGCCTGGTGCCGAGAAGCTCCAGGAATCTTGCGGCCTGCCATTGTCTACCTACCCTTCAAGTGTGAAGCTACTTTGGGTCCTTCAGAACGTGGAATCTGTTCGACAAGCCTATGAAGAAAGCCGACTATCATTCGGCACTGTCGACTCATGGCTCATCTACAAGCTCAACGGTGGACATGCACGTGAGGATGGACCTATTTTTGTCACTGATGCCACCAACGCCAGTCGTACTATGTTCATGAACCTCAAGACCCTCGATTATGATGATGATCTCCTCAAGTTCTTTGATGTCGATCGCACCAAGGTCAGCCTACCTAAGATCGTTCCTTCTTCCCACCCCACTGCCTATGGTACCCTTTACAAGGGACCTCTCAAGGGTGTCCCTATCGCTGGCTGCTTGGGTGACCAATCTTCTGCCCTCGTCGGCCAGTGTGGCTTCAAGCCTGGCCAAGCCAAGAACACCTACGGTACTGGCTGCTTCCTCCTTTACAACGTTGGCAACGAGCCTGTCATCTCCAAGACCGGCCTGCTCGCTACTGTCGCATACGACTTTGGCAAGGGTCGCAAGCCCGTCTACGCTCTTGAGGGTAGCATTGCCGTTGCTGGCTCCGGTGTCAAGTTCCTCGAGAACAACCTGGGCATTATCAAGAGTTCTTCTGAAGTCGACACCGTTGCACGATCTGTTCCTGATAACGGAGGTGTTACATTCGTGACAGCCTTCAGTGGTCTCTTCGCCCCCTACTGGATTGACGATGCTAAGGGTACCCTCTTCGGTGTCACCCAGCACACCAGTAAGGGCCACATTGTGCGAGCTACTCTCGAAGCTACCTGCCACCAGACAGCAGCCATTCTGGATGCTATGGCATCTGACTCGGGCCACGCCCTCGACATCTTGGCAGTGGATGGCGGTCTATCTAACTCGGACCTCTGTATGCAAACCCAGGCCGACATCAGTGGAGTCCCTGTCGATCGCCCCGCCATGCGAGAGACTACAGCACTAGGTGCTGCTATTGCTGCGGGCCTTGCTACAGGAGTATGGAACGAGCTTGAGGAGCTGCGCGAAGTCAACCGAAAGGATCGAAAGGTCTTTTATCCCCACGCTGACCCCAAGACAGTTCGACGATCCCGACGAAGATGGGAGCGAGCTGTCGAGATGAGCCGGGGTTGGTTGCAGGAGGACGAGGATGATGAATAAAATAAGGCGAGGGTGATTCTGACAAAAGGTTGGAAACTTTTGTTGCATAATGACTAGTTTACTGGCGTTCAATTGGCATAGCGCATCATGAGCATGGGAGCTCGGCATTTGATATTTTGGGATTTTAGTATAGCTTAAAAAGCTTCCACATAGTGCATAATACCATAACGATTCAAAATGAAGCCTCTTTCAAATATATGTTCTCGGATGGTGAGTGTGTGATAGTCGATGCCGTTGTTTATTTGAAGCATTCAATACCGGCTAATCGCCTCTAGCTCCGTAGTTGGGCACACTTTATTTCAACAACCTTTGAGTCTTAAAAGACTAACAAAAAGGTAGATACTACAATTGAGAAAGCTATAGAATTGAATTGCTGAGGTCCAATATGTCGATCATTGAGGATGTTTGTTACGGTCTAGGTAGCGTGCTGTTGCAATGTGCAGTGGAGAATCAAGTTGTCTCTTGGATACTAAAGTAGGCAGACAGGCACAATACTAAAAACAAATCAACGAGATCACTATCAAGACAACTTTCCTAGGGCTGCCTACTATGCTACGGAATGTGTGGCAAAAGACATAAACGGGAACGGAGAAGGGGGGGAAGGCCTGGGCTTGGTGAGTTGTCAGAGACAAGACAAAGCAAATCAAAGTCAAAGTCAAAGCCAAGCGGGATACTCAACTCAAAGTCGTGCTTTTCGGAATGCCTTGACGGGTTAGTTGGATTCGTAAAGCGACAGCAATGCAATCCATTCCATGCCATGCCGTGCCATGTCGCTACAGCATTCGCTAAGGTAAGACACCTTCTATGAGAGATTCTAGCCCTGGTCTTAATATAGATATTCCAGGATTAAGAAAAGATCACGCGGAAGGAAAGAAAAAAAAGTGAAAGTGGGCCTATCCCTTAATGTCGGGAATCCCAGAGCAAAGTACGTGTTCGGATCCGAGACAAAAGCATGGGGGGTTGATCCTCGTGAGCAGCAAAATCAATCTAAGACATTTTGAATGGGTTCTGTTTAGCTTGTGCTCGTGCTTGTGCTTAAGCGAACGGAGCAGAGCCGCAACGACCAGCCGGCTCTAGGCCCCGGTCCCGAGCAGTCGTGAGCGTTTCCCCGCTCAGGCACAAACTGTTAAGAAAATGAGACTAACTTGATTAGGGATTTCCGAAAAGATGGGGAAGACAACCTTCATGTGACGGGAGCTAAGATTGGACTCCGGGACCAGATGAAAGAGGGGAGCAGAGAAGAGGAGAGGTCGGGGGTTCCGAGAGCGGAGACAGATTATGGCCCAGATGCTCTACTCTCTCTCTGTGCTCTCTCGTCTACACCGTCTCTAGTTGTTGAGTTGTTGACTGAATTGAGGTCTGAACCCCTTATTCTGCTTTGCTTTGCCTTGCCTTACCTTACCCACAACACCACGTACCCCCTATCCCTCAACTCACATGCTCACGATGATCCTCACCTCCACACTCTACTCAGTGGATATATCAGTCTACCATATCAGAATTAGATTATATATAATCTGACTCACCAAGTTGTGATAGAACCCCTCCCCTTTCCCATCTCAGAGGTCCCCAAGCACCCCCCATCCCATCCCATGGGCCAGGGTGTTGACCCCAGTCCCAAGTTTTAATTGATGCACGACACTAAGAACTCTTGTCTGAAATCTTGTTTATCACGCTAACCTGAAAACTGCATGGCAGAATGACAATCCAAATGCAAGCTATCTTATCCACAGTAACGTTTGCTCGGTTGGTAATTGATTGACATGATAGCGAGATAGCTTCAATCTTGAATGTAACCTTGATAGCACGCATGGTATTCTCTCGGCAGAGTGTCGCTTGTTGTTTCCACTGCCACGTGAAGGACCTGGCTGCATCTTCTCAGTATTGTGTTGTATTTTATTTACTTAGATTCTGGACTCTCGGACATATCTCCTTCGGTATTCCTAGAATCTTCTATGCTTGGGGGTACCCATGCGCCCCAATCGGATGGGGCCATGCACGTTGAGTTTCCATGAGCATCTTTCCCTTCTATCCATATCCTCGGTTATGATAGTTCCTTGAGCCTGACAAGCCCAAAACAACAATAGCCGAAACTTATAGTGTCGGTCAGTAACTCAGCATGATTCCTACCAATTCCTACGATTTCTAAAATCTCGCACTTCGTTTGATCACATCAACGACAAGTCGACGAGTGGATCCAAAGTACTACAGTACAGTACTAACATAACCAGTCTTCCTGAATACACAATAGGCCAATGGAAATAAAGACATGTCTCCGTCCTATCAGGAGACTGCTTCGGATGCTTATCGATGTTCCCTGTAGATCGGCGATCTATTCGTAGCCTCTTGTCTCTTCCATCTTCAACGATCGTGATGCTGTGCTGAAAGCCATGCAGCTTCCTAGGCTCCTACGT
Source organism: Fusarium brachygibbosum (assembly GCA_018886245.1). Taxonomy (NCBI): domain Eukaryota; kingdom Fungi; phylum Ascomycota; class Sordariomycetes; order Hypocreales; family Nectriaceae; genus Fusarium; species Fusarium brachygibbosum. Next base: position 963,438 of record MU249530.1, read on the forward strand.
AGACCATTCGCTGTCTGAATCAATTACACGGGTAAGTATTTTACTGGTCTATAGTATCTGTCCTCGTGCAACTTTGCTGAAGCGGAGTCACTACTTACGTAGCAATGTTAAGTTCATGACTAGGATGTTCGAACAACCCCGAAGAAATCAGTGACTTTCAAAACTTGAGTCGAGATTAATGTCGATATGCCTGTTAGCTTTTAGGCTCGTCCCAGGTCATGTAGCCATCATTATGTTGTTACTATCGGACCAAAAGGCGCAATCAAATTCATCAACGAGGATCATTCATGCCAGGAAGACAGGGGCATCATGTTGCCACATGGGCAAGACGATGAAGAGATTTGACACAGAGATAGTTCATTCTGTGCTTGAGCTATGCTGTGTTCACCTTCATGGTGCAGGCGATTGTACGAATAGAACCTGTCGAATTCGAGGTATACGCATCAATGACCAGTAGATACAATCATCACCTGCCAAGGAAAAAGAAAAGGAGTGGCGACCTTAACAATATGATCCCAGAAGTGCAACAGTGATACGTATTTAATAAGCCTGTCTGGCATATTAATGTTGGTTACATGTGTCTCAAGATACTGAGACTCGATATTACGATGCTGTTAGTCCAATGTCGAGACTGAGGGCTTCGAAGTCAATGCAAACGGAGAGACTATAGCCGATTCTCCTTCCCTTGTTAGGTTGAAGAAACAACATAGCGTCTACTCTTTATAAACGAATCTTCCAGATTGTGTACCTTGGATACAATGCCTCCTTAGTCGAGTTTGGCCTGATAGTTATTCCATATTCATATTCTATTGAAGTGTGGTGTATTCGGGGGAGACTCCTTGCTACCAAGTCATGCCAGATGAAATGCAACAGCACATCACCTTCGTAAATAACAGCTGAGCTGAAATCGTCTCTTCCGGATATCCCTCTGTTACATTTCAATTCGTTCGTGAGCCCGGATCCCCGATCTATCAGCAGGTTACAAACAGACATAGTGGTTTCAGGCCAGACATGCTATAACACAACACAGTAGATATGCCTCGCGGGTCGTTTTTTTTTTTTTCTTCGATCACATAAAATTACAGTGGTAGCTAGGTAAAGTGTGCTTACATGTGTTGTATTCGTTGTCAGCGGGAGCCCCGGGTGGCAGCGAGCAGCAGATAGTAATGGCCACATACCATGTTCTTCATAGAGCAAAACTATTGGAATCTTTGGGACTGCTCCATGCTTCTTTTATTTCATAGCTTGTGATGGTGCTCTTACTATGCATCTTGGCTCGTGCTTCACTTACCAATGTTGACGTTTGTGGCCAGCTGCAGATGTGAATAACTAATTTATTCTGCTAGATTGGTTGAAGAAGAAGAAGAAGCAGGAAGAAACAACTAATGCACACATAGTTACGTAGCTTCCGCGTTAGTTACATATGTGTTTATAATGGTTAGAGTTTAGTTACTCTGTGTGACTTTGAAGGCGACTTATATAGAGTGCGAATGTGCCTGGGGGAGGTCAACCTTACAGTTGAAGATATAGAGTGCACTCATAAGACTTATAGGACCTGAGCATCTATTGAAAGTTCATAAAGTTAGATGGTGGTGCACTCCTGGATCCTTTCCTCCCCTATTATCTCTTATTCCGTAAATATTGCTGACGTAGCTTATAACCTAAGAGTCGACTTTGTGGCGCCCACGAACAATTTCAATCCTTCTTCTTTCTTGAAACAGCGTTAGTTCTAAGCTGTAGGAGCTTGGATTATTACAAGAATTGTTGTGCTAGAACATCCATATTACGGCGTCGATACTGAAGGTACCAACCTCTTCTTCAGACTCGGAGGAATAGTATGTGTGCATGTCTTTCATCCAGAACTTGTTACTAGTACTTATAATCATATGTCGACCATATCTAGTTTTCCAACTATATATCTCCTCGGGTTACAACTACAGTGTACCTTCGCTTCTGATACCGCATGGCAGAGTTATTTGCATGGGTATGCAACTATCACTACCAGGGCGAGCTACTCTAGAGGGAGATACGATGGCTGTTTATAAAGCAACAGTATAAATAGCCGCAGGTTTTCAGGGGATTCATATCTTGTCTTGGTTCGTCTGAGTCTCTAATTAGCCTAGTAAGGACATATGGCACTAATAAATACATGGACACTCGATGAGCTATGCTACAGCCAGCTCGAGACATATCGTGGTGGTAGAAATCTTTTCCGTTTCCAACAGACGATTTGTGGTGTAACTGCTTGGTAAGTATCTCAGTTCATAGTGTGCTTCGGGTTTGCAACTGTTAAATTACTTGATATGTAGCCGCCATATGACTACCGTCTAATGCCGATCCCCTCGGCTGTGAAGAGGCCAAACGACCATAAATATCTATTCCAGCTCCTGAATACTAATTCAATAGTTGTCTTGAATTATGAACTTGGTGGATCTTCTGAGCGTACAAGCACTTGTGCCATCCATTGTTCCTTGCAGCTTTTGACACTCCTAGACTCTGGAATTAGGACATCTCTCCTAGACTTCTGAGTATTATGAAGGCATTCAGTTCATATGATACCTTGCCTGGCACTTATTAATTAGAGCTGAGAATCTGTTCAAAGTGGTGGATGCATTTATACATGACTAGTATCTGCATTTCATCTACGCATACATCACAGCTATGCTGCTCCCAGCTTGGCACAAATACAACACACATACATATACCTGGCTCTTAATACAGCTTCCATCCTTAAATTTGATTCTTTGAAAGTGGTTTGATTGTCTTGGTCTTCTGATTGAACTCCAAGCTGATATGTGGCCGGTATCGGGTAAGCACCTTCGCAGGGCCAAGTAATCTACCCACCTCTAATAATCTGCACTTACCCGTAAATTAGAGAGTAGAGGTAATCGCAATGGCTCTCCTCACGAGGTAGAATGATGAGGGTTAGGGGCTGTGAGTTCAGTATATGCAAGGCAGTGTATCTTGAGGGATCGTCCTTTGCGATTTCTATTCAGTTGTGGCAAGATCACATGATGTGTGAACAGTGGCCAGCGCTTCTGTCCGGAACAAAGCCCCTATTGATTTGAGATTTTTGAGGATTGCTGACAGCCAAGCTTCTCATCGCTGAGGAAGGACGCGATTCCATGTCGAATCAACAAAAGTCAGTGATAGAGACCAGAGCCAACCAAATGAACACAACAAAGAAAAGGATCCATAAAAAGTCCTACGAAAGGTCCTGGAAATCCAAGGCCATGCATTGATTGTCCTACATTGTACATACCCCAGACCCGACCCAAAACCCAAGCCTAAATAAGCCCAAGTTTGGGTGGAAGCGGCTGAGAGATTGATCATCTGGAACTGGCACAGGGTGATCAGGCTCGCACCTGTACGGTATTTGGGCGTTTATCTATTCAGAGTGAACTTCCCTCTAGTCTGTCTTCTTTGTTGCTTTTGAGTAAAGACTTTCTAGGTATGATGGGACCAGCACGAAGCAATTAACGTCATCGTCAACGTCAAAATGGCCGTTCTTCATTTTCTTTTCCTTGGGTAGGTTCGATACTCGTAATCTCCCGAGGAGAGTACCGTATTGCATTGGGGCTTTGCTCGTGTCCTGCATTCGCATTTTCCCCACCATCCATGCCACCTTGTACCAAACGTCATGATGGCCGATAATCTCGAATGCCTTTTTTATTGACTTCACAGAAATAGCATTGGGTGCCTCTTTTGAACTGAAGGGTTAGAATTCTATATATGAGCTTATAAATACTTTATTGTACTCTCATAGATAAGTAGCTGCTGACACAGCAATTGCCAAAAAAACGGAACATCTCAGCCGGTGGGATTCCATAACACTAACTTAGCACCGGGTCACTCACAGCCACAATAAGAAACATATCATCAACCAGTGGCATCTGAATCCTGTCAGCAAACGACGGGATCGGGCTTCTATTTTTGACACTTGGAAAGAGCCTGGCAGATTGACCACGCTATTAGCCTTTGTCTAGTCTTTCAAATTCAGAGGTAATCCAACATTTGGATAGCAATTGAAGCAGTTCGAGCTACAAAACACGCTGGACGGTTGTACCGCCGTCTTCCCAATATTAATACTTAGTATAATTAACGCTCAGTAAGATCATGAACTTTCTTTCAATCAGAAAAACGGTGTGAAACAGACGTTCTTGGTCACAGATACTACTGCAACTGAGTTACCTAGGTTAGTAGCTAAAATGCACCTACAGTAGCAGTACAGTAGGACATGGGTCCTTGAAATCCCTGCACTCAGCCTTAAACCGCTGAAAAGATCCTAGCGCTGTCAGCTGCGTCTCTACGGGGTCTCCACTGGAAGCGGTCGGACGCTGCTTCCTCATCCCTCGTTGCTCGTTCCATTGGATCATTGATCTTTGAAGCGGGTAACCCAGCTCGCAACGCCTCAATTTAATTCAGCCACTCGACCTCAGCTTATTAGCCAAGCCTAGAAGGAACAAGGTACGTGCCATCATCCTTATTCTTCTTTAACTTGGATTGAATCAACCTTCCATAGTAACTACTACCTACAAATCAAAGCATTTCCTGATAAATTCAATACCTGGACATTTCTTCTCGCCAGCCTTTTCGGCCAGCCCGTTCTTCTTTTCAACTGCGCCTCTTTGTTTGATCGTGTCTCGAAACGGTAATAAGCACTGGACGGACCAGTGCGTATCGTATCGACGCCAATCCGACAAAGCCCAGCCCACTTTGAATCTCACGACTCCATCCGTTGCTACGACCCTCCAGTCAGCGGTGCAGAGACACTCTTCAGTCATTGAGACATTTGAGAAGCCATAGATTGGAAGAGACAGGCCAGATCCAGTTCGCCCGCCACCATCAATATAATTTGCGCAAACTTCAAGCCTGCATCAAGCCAGGAAACCTGGAGCATCAAGAGTCGGTTTTCGCTGCATCCAGCTTCAAGCCAGCTCCAGCCCAAGCTCAGCCCAAGCTCAATATTGTGAGCCAACCAACCCGTGAAGATCTCAGACTCGCACACACCTCTTTGTCTCTTTGCACGCTCCAGCGGTTTCTAGGACGCGACGGTACAGGACTGCCCAGTTCAGGACTCAACAAGAATTGAAACGAAGCGGCACATGATAGCATTATATGGCATTAGCATCATAGCATCAGAACCAGAATCAGCGCGACCACACTGTTTGGCAGCCGATTACCTGTCCTTGGGCTTTTGTCTCGCCTCTCGGTACTCCTAGGTCCCCAAGACGAAAAAGAACCCTAGCTCGACCATTTTTGCTCGCTGCGACTGCTACTGTACTGCTCTGTCGCTGCCCCTCCCACGCCCCCGTGCTAATTTCTGACCCGAGCCCAAAGCCTGACCCTCCACTCCTCCTCTCAAATCCCCCTCCCCCTCTTACGCCCAATCCTAATCCGCCTCGATCCAAACCCCCCTCGTCCTGTCCGTCCTGCCCCCGTCCCCGTCCTGCTGCGGCGCCTTGCTCGCTACCCTCTGTGCCTGTGCCTGTGCTTCTGTGCCTGCCTCTACCTCTTTTGACCTCTTGGGTCCTACTTCTCAACCCTTTTCCACCTCTGCTTCCTTTCCTCTTTTCCATATGAGTTCTATGAACTCCCGCTTCAAGAGCCTTGGCTTCGGAAAACGCAAGTCCACCGCAAGCATACAGACCCCGGAAGGTCTAACACCGAGCCCAACCCCTCCTCCAGGTCAAATACCGCAACCTCCTCAACAGCAACAGCAGCAGCTACACGCCTCCTCGATCGCCCCATCGTCTTCGACGACGAGCCTTCCGATGAATCATCCGGGTCCCGGCAACCGTCCGCCTAGCTATACTGCAAACTTCCCTCCTGGTCAAGCTCCTCTCGGTCGAACCAGTCCTCTCACTCAACAACCTAACCGCACTCCTCCTACTCAAATGGTCGGCGGTCCTCCTCCGATCAATACCGGAGCCCCCATGGGCTACCCACCCGGTATGGCTCCTATGGGCCAAGGTCCTCCTCCGATGGGAGGTCCTCCCGGGTTTGGACAACAACCACCACCTCCTCAAGGATACCCTCCTCCCGGTCCCCCAGGCGGCCCCATGAACCAGCAGTTTCAGCGACCAGGCCCTGCTGCCGAGGTCGAGGGCGCCAGCAAGAGCAAGGCTCAGCTGATTGTCGGAATCGATTTTGTAGGCACATTGATCAGCCGCCGGTATGGCAACAAGCGTGACTGACAAGCAATCAACAGGGTACTACATTTTCTGGTGTCGCCTTTGCATTTGCGACCAACAACGAGGCCAAGGAAGATATTATCACCGAATGGCCAGGTGCTGGTTCTTACACAAAGCAAAAGGTACGTCGAGAGAACGAAATAGTTCGAGAAATTGAGCTAACAATGACACTCCGCAGATTCCTACGGTGCTCTACTACGACCAATACCAAAAGGTGGTAGGATGGGGACCTGATATTGCTGACGCCCTCGCCCCTACCGGCTATCCCAAGCCCGGTGTGCAAAAGGTCGAGTGGTTCAAACTGCAACTGATGCTGAGCGGTAACACATACATTGACCCTATCAACCTTCCTCCTCTGCCTCCAGGAAAGTCCGAGATCGATGTCGCCGCCGATTACCTTTTCAAGCTTCGACAGGCTATGCGGTCAGCCCTGCAGAAGGCGTTGGGTGAAGTCTTTAACCGAGAAGAGCGCAACATCCGGTACTATCTGACTGTCCCTGCCATTTGGAACGACGCTGGAAAAGCCGCCACCCGAGCTGCTGCTATCCAGGCCGGTTTCCTCCGTGACGAGAACGATAACCGTCTGACCCTCGTGTCGGAACCTGAGGCCGCTGCTCTGTTCTGCTCCAAAACCGGTCTTCTGGATCTCAAGGTGCATGACGCCGTACTGATTGTGGACTGTGGTGGTGGTACTGTCGATTTGATTGCATACGAAGTCGAGGAGGAGAACCCCTTCACTGTCGCCGAGTGTACAGCTGGTTCTGGTGACTCATGTGGTTCAACAGCCCTGAACCGTAACTTCAGCAATATTCTCCGCACCAAGATCCGCAAGATGAAGTTGCCTGATGGCTCCAAGACGGCTGGCCGAGTCTACGCCAAGTGTATCATGGACTTTGAGAACCGAATCAAGGCTGACTTCCGAAACAACGGTCAGAAGTGGGCTGTTGATGTTGGTATCGAGGCCGAGTTCCCTGAGGCCGGCATTGAGGAGGGTTACATGACCTTCACCAACGAGGAGATTCTTCAGTGCTTCGAGCCTGTTGTCAACCGTATTCTGGAGCTCGTCAGGAACCAGATTATTGCCATCCAGGCTCAAAACCGTACTCTTCAGAACATCTTGGTTGTCGGTGGTTTCGGTGCCTCCGAATACCTCTTCCAGCAAATCAAGCTCCATGTTCCTCCCCAGTTCCAGTCAAAGGTTGTCCGACCCATGGACTCCGTCGCTGCCATCGTGAAGGGGGCTGTCACTGCTGGTATCACAGAGCGAATCGTCACCCACCGTGTCGCCCGTCGACACTACCTCATGGCTACTCTTCAGCCTTTCAAGGAGGGTTACCATCCTGAGGCCTACCGTGTACCTTCTCTTGATGGAAAGGACCGCTGCAAGTTCACCCGCCAGATCTTTGTCCAAAAGGGCCAAAAGGTCAAGAACGGCGAGCCTGTCAAGGTCTCCTTCTTCCGACAAGTAGCCCCGGGTGCTACCCTCATGTATGAAGATGTCTTGTATGCCTGTGACGACGACGTCTGCCCTGAATACACCAAGGATCCCCGTAAGTTTAACTAACACTATGAGCCTGAAACCTTGACTAACAGTGCGCAGGCATTAAGGAAGTTGTTACCCTTACCTCGGATTTATCCCGCAAGAACCTGGAGAAGGATTTCGAACGAATGGATACCCCTCAAGGCACATTTTACCGCGTTTACTTCGATATTTACCTGACGCTGGACGGCTCAGAATTCAGCGCTGAGCTTGTCTGCCAAGGCGAAGTCATGGGTCGCTGCCGCTCTCGCTTCAGATAAACAGCATCAACACCGGGAGAGGAAGAGAAAAGTCGATAAGTTTAAGGTTCACTTTGAAACCGCATGATACCTAGGAAAACGCAGGCCGAGATGACACCCACTCAAAGCGTACGGGAAGATTATTTAAGACGGCCTTGAAAGCACTTGTAGAGGCCTTACTACATGTCGAGCGAAAGATGTTGGATTTAGTATTGAGAATTTAAATAACGGGCGTGGTAAACAGACCAGTGTGTTTGAGCCTGGTGCTACGTCCCGGGTACAAGAGGGAAAGAGTTACATGCCTGAACGACATGATGATTACTCGTATATAGATGATGAATTCCAGTTGAATGAACGCAGTTACTCAAGTACGTTATAGTGATCACTCCCTTCACGAAAGGTCTGCCTCTGATACGCCATCATCTTTAGTTTCATAATCCACTCAACGTTCACTCTTAATCACATACGACCAAAGCTCGTAGAGAATACGGGGTCCCGTCCGCTCCCCCATCGTCAAGCTGCGAAGCGCCGGATTAGTAGTTGGGTCGGTGACGACCAGCGAATCCCCGGTGTTGTATGTTTTTCTTTTTTTTTTTTTTCTATCTCATTAATTGAAGCATTTCGACCTATGTATTGCCTGATATGAGTTGTTAGTGGGGAGTATGGTGTTTAAACACACGTTGGATTATGGCTTTCTAGCGGTCGAGGCTAATGGAAGCTGACTGGCGTTAAATGGCCCAGTATTAATTAAGATTAAAATAGAAATAATGGCTCCCGAACTATATCTTCAGATATTAACGCCTAATCTATTCGCTATCCGTGAATCTCAATGCGAGATCGCAGTACCTAGGTACATGTTGTCCTGGTAAGTGCTGCCCTGACGTCATTTCCATCAGGTACTGGATAGGTCTAGTAGGCGTCCAGCCAGCATCAGAGCATGGCATCAACTCTAGCCATCCATACTTCCTTCCCTAATCAGCCCGGGCAGGATTGGATGCCAGGATAGAATCCGTCAGTGCCTGCCATGCTGTTCTTCTCATTCAATCTCTGATGTCCCTTATTCATCTTCTCTCTTCTTCACGGCCTTCATGTAGATTTATGTTTCTCACCTTTGCTCTGGACGCTTCTTGGGCTTTGTCGATCACCTTATAATTGTCCTTCGTCCTTCTTTTCCCTTTTGTTTATCTTCGGACGATCGAACACCAAAAATAGCTGTTGGAACATCATCGTCATCACCTTTCTTGCCCCTGATCGTTTCAGATTCTTGACTCCTCCTCTCATCGCCGTGCTTTCAAGATAGCCTAGCCCTACCACGTCTCCCTCGCTCAGACCACCCTGCTTATTGGGCCAATCGTCCATCGTCCATCGTCCATCTGGTCATTTTCTTGAATCGCAGATCACTCGGACAGGGGTAAGCAAGAAACAGTTCCTAGGAATCAAGCAAGCGTTCCCTATTCGCAGCTTCGCTGTCGCCTATACGTCACATTCGACCCTGGACCCTGGCTCCATACCAACACCACGCTCGTCTTATATCTGCTTGTCAACCGCTGCTTGAATAGCTACTTGGACGTTATGATCACCACTTGTTAATACTCGCTGCGTTTCACCTTGGATTCAAGGCCACTTTGTTCGATAACCGTATTGTATCACAAACCCAATCACATACATCTTTATTCAACCTGAATTGAGCCTTGGGAGTCGTGAAATGGGGCCCTCTTCAAGACGCAGAGATGTTAGTAGCGTTTCATCCATCTGTCGAGTCTTGGTGCCCACTCTTGCCATCGGTTTCTTTCTGCAGACTGCGAAGGCGGATGGCTCAGATGCTGCCATCAAGAGATCAGACAAAGGACTTCTGAATTTCCCAGGACGAATTAGAGCTGCGACCCGAAGGGAACCGGATGACTCTGATAGACCCATTCCTTTGACCATCACCAACAAATGCGACTCGACCATATGGCCCGGTATTGCGACACAGGCTGGCAAAGGTCCAGGAACCGGAGGTTTCGAGCTTTCTCAAGGAAAGAGCAAGGACCTCTGGGTCTCATCAGATTGGCAAGGACGGGTTTGGGGTCGCACAAACTGCACAGTGAAGGATGATTCGTGCTCTTGCAAAACGGGAGACTGTTTTGGAAAGTTGGATTGCGAATCCAGTGTAAGTGCTCTACAAAAATGAACCATACATAGTTCTAACGATGATAGGGCTCCACGCCAGCGACTCTGGCTGAATTTACACTGGCTGGCGGTATGCACGGGAAACAGACCTTTTACGATATATCATTGGTAGATGGTTACAACCTCCCAATAGGTCTCAACTACATTCCTGCGAAGAACACGACCTTTATCCCGCCCAACCTGACCAATTGTGCCTGCATTGCATCACCTAGTTGGATTTATGCAAGCAGTGAGACTGGAACCTATTACACAAACTCGACTTACCCTATTCCACTGGAAACACGGGTCAGCAATGAGAACGCTCGCAATTGGTGTCCTTGGAAGTACCTCGCCTTCCCACCCACTAAGCCTGGGGATGGAGTCTATCCCTATCCAGACGATGACATCCAACGACCAGAGTTCTCCCCGTGTAACAGCGCATGCGCTGCATACGGGACCGATAAGGATTGTTGCGTTGGAGAGTACCACGACCCAGATGTTTGCAAGCCGTCCGCCTACAGCAAAAGAGCAAAGATAATTTGCCCTGATGCCTACAGTTTCGCTTTTGACGACCAGCAGTCCACTTTCATTATTCCCACAGGTGGAGGCTGGGAAGTCATCATGTGTCCAAAAGGCCGGTCGACCAATATCTTGCAACAACTTGGAAAAGAAATGAATGAGTTAGCCGAGTCAGGCAGCCTGTCGGAGTTGACACAGAAGAAGCTCACCGACGTCACTTATATTGTATCTGAAAAGAGCCTTGGAAATCATGTGTTGCCCACAGGACTCTTAATGGTTTCGACAGGATTGACCACCGCAGTTTGGCTTCTTGTCTGAGTGCGTTTCTTGTTCTTGGTGGGAATCAAGTGAGACTTATATAGTTCCTTATGTCCAGAGCTCAGGCTGGTTCCTGTTCTTGATCACACTCTTTTGTGCACTCATGCTACGAAAGAGACGCCTACGACTACATGACAGATGAAGAGGAAGCGATACCACTCCTGTATTAGAACGTTTATACCCCTTTTCTTTTGATAACCTTGAATAAGAAATACTTATTTTTTGCACCTTGCGCAAGCTACCTCGGTTCTATCGCTCTGATATTCAATGCTTTATACCCGCCCATATGTTGGTCGGCCTCTTCTCATGAGAAGCAACCTCTATTCAAATGATTCGTAAGCGCTTTGTGTCGCTTGTCTATTTACGCTTTCTCTCCTTCCGCCTCCTCTCCCATTCAGCACGCTCCTCTTCATCACTACCACTGAATTCAGCATCATCATCACTCTCGTCTGGAACATCAAGCACAGCACCCTGGCTAGCTGAGTTGTTCACGTTGATGAAATCTCCTGCATTTTGGTTCGCATATTCGTGCTTCTGAATGAGCTCGCGTAGTTCTGTGTTGGTGGGGTCGACAAGCTGGTATGGGGTGAGGCGGGCCTTGTTCTTGACTCGGGTGCTGGAACCGGCCTCAAGCATCATCTCGACGAGGGCGTTACCGAAAGGTCGCTGGGCAGGAGGCTCTGAGTTTATCCACCTAATAACAGTGTGAAGTGGTGTGTCGCCTTCCCGGGCGTTTACAGGATCGCACTCGAATTCGGGCTGGTCAAGGAGATGATCGATGATTTCGTCTAAGGGCGGTGGGGTTAGCTCGTTTGAATCATGCGTTGTGTGTATAGGCAAGCGTGAGGCGCACAGTTTCCGCGAGAGGCGGCTTCATGGTAGAGATGGTTGCCCATGACGGTTTTGGTCTCGTTGAGGAGCTTTGAGATTTCGGCGTCGGTCTTTTCCTCTAGGCATTCGTCGAGAAGCTCGACGTTGTTGCGGCGACAAGCTTCGATCAGGATTTCCTGGACGGAAGCGCCCTATTGAAACAGAAATTATGAGTATGAAGTCCCCATGGATTTAACCAAGGTAAAAAGGCATGGCTTACATCGTGTTCTTCGTCTCCAGCCATGTTCAGGTCCCTAATTATCAAATTGCTGTCGCGGGAGCGGGGTACAAAATGACCAGAGTCGACGATGACGATAGTCGGTGTTGAAGATTCGGTCAAGTTCAGGAACGAGGAGCCGCAGGACCGATGAGAGATTTGTATATAATTGTTGTGTCGTTGAGGGTTAAAGGAGGTGGCAGTGAATTTGAGCAAGACCACTTAAAAATCATGTACAGTTCTGGCCAGGCTTGCTTGAAGTGTTTCGTCAGGCGGTGTTTGGAGGGGCTGATGCTGAGACAGACGCCCAAGAAGGTACAGTACCAGCACCTAACCTATGAGCTCTCTGAAGGCGGAAATGGCGGGGAGGATGGCGCTAAAACAGTAAACAGCCGCCTGGGCGATGGCCCCACCAGCACTGTACCGTATGAACCAGAAATGGAATAAGCATCCCGCAGTACCCGCTCGCCTTCATGGAACCTCATCGTTGTCGGCAAAATAAAAAAAAAAGTCATACTCCAGAGTTGGCATTGATACTCAACGACGCGATTACCTCAACGACCACTCTCAAACACGAGAGAGTATCCTCCCGATAAATTCGGTATATATTCAGCTATTCTACGCGCACATATAAAACCGCCGCCATGTTGCTCTGTAAGACTGCCCAAATCGATATGCAGGTTCCAAGCTGATCAATCCAACCTCTAGTCTGCCCCCATTGCGCAAACATCCTCACTGTCTCCCTCACAAATACGCGAACCAACCGTCTCGAGTGCCGTACCTGCCCCTTCGAACACCACATTACCGAGCCTGTCTTCTCGCGACGATTGTACGAGCGTGTCGAGAGAGAAGACGTCTTCGGCGGCCCCGGCGCCTGGGACAATGCGCAGAAGGGTCCTGCTCAATGCCCCGCCGATGGATGTGATGGCGAGGAAGCCGCCTTCTTCCAGGTTCAGATTCGCAGTGCTGATGAGCCGATGACAAGCTTTTTTAAGTGCATGACCTGCGGTCACCGGTGGAGAGAAAACTGAGCCCAAAGATAGATTTTGTTTGGGTTGCGAGTCGATGGGCTGTTCTTTGTATGCGAGGAGAATTGGAGTTGGGCCATCAAATATTTGTCTTTTTGTAAACCGTTCAGTCAAGAATAATGCCTGCACTGCCAATGCATCGCTGCTGGGTAGCAGCGGTGGTATGTAGGCTGATGTTATTTTTTCTTGCCACAGCAATGTTTCCGCTTTTGCTTCGAAATATTAAGTTTTTGGTCTCAGTGTTGCCGTCTTTACGTCTCTCTGGGTATCATGTATGAAGTTCGTGTCTTGCTGTGCGCAGTGTTCCGACTCGGTAGGACCATCCTAGTTCTCTCGGTGCCAATCGACTGAGGCTTTCATGCCCTCCTCCATCAGTGCCCTTACCACATCAGGGCTAATGATCTGTTGTCGGAATGTTTCCTGCTGAAGGAGCTCGAGGTGTCGTAGTGTCGGGCCGGGATACGTCAGGTACTTGAGATACGGCGGTTTGCTCCAGTATTGAAGATAGGCAAGGTATGCGACAAAGGCGGGTTGGCTGAGGAGCTTCTGGGATGCAAGGTGGTTGAGGTAGGCTGGGTTCGCTAAGGACTGAACAAACTATGCGAAATTATGTTTTAGCTATGGATGTACATGGCTATGAGAAGAAGCAGAGCGAACCTCGAGCTCAATTTCGAATCGTGAATAGCCGCCATATTTAGGCTCTTGGTCTGCTGGGGCGGGCGCGGGGGGGGGTGATCCCATTGGGACGTCTTGAGATGCTTCTGTTGCCATATTCGGAGGAAATACTTGGCTTGAAGAAGAAAGCGAAGTATTAGAATATGCTGGCCACGGTCGTGGATGGCGATGCGCAGGAGGTGGATTAGTTGAAGGTGTGTGTTTGATGTAGGTTGTCTAGGGGTCTGCATAGGAATTACCTACGAAGCTTGGCCCACTTTCCACTATCGACGTCAGCCTGAGCTCTTCAAGAGCTCATATTACTACTAACCTGGGCACTTATACCTGGCAGAAATCTCAATCTAGAATTTGTTAACATCATTTTTCTATAACCTGTCTACCAATAATGATACATTGTTAACCCTTGGGGTACCACGCTCGACATCATCCTCACATCCTTCCCACGCCTCTGGGCCAAGTGCAGACATATAGATATCGGCGGACAAGCTCCCTTGCTTCCAGGCGGTCTTTACATTCGATATATAACCTCACCGCGGCCATTACAGAATCGTTAGACCGACACGAACCGCTAGCAATATGCCTACCACCCTTAGCTCGACAAATATCAAAACTCGCATTCTCATTATATCGGACACGCATGGATCTAAACCAAAACCCAAAAATACAAAGAGTCCTAGTACTGAGGATGAACTAAACCAGGAAGATGTTATGAGTGTGACCACGGGCTGGAGAGATCCTTTGCCAGAATCGGATGTTGTCATTCACTGCGGCGATCTTACAAAGCGTACGACAGTTCCTGAGTTTGAAAATACCTTCTCTGTTTTGCGATCCATTAAAGCACCCCTAAAGTTGGCTATTGCAGGCAACCACGACACTGCACTCGACGACGACTACTGGATCAACGAGTTTGGTGGACCGAAGGAGACCCTTGATAACGTCAAGAGGATTGTTCGAGAAGCTGAAAAAGATGGTGTTAAGTATTTGACAGAGGGTGTTCACGAGTTTACCTTGGCAAACGGCGCATCGTTGAAGGTGTATGCAAGTCCCTGGACTCCTGCATACGGTGGCTGGGCCTTCCAATACAACGACGGTCATGACTTTAATATTCCCCCAGGGATGGACGTGGCCTTGACTCATGGTCCTCCTCAAGGTATCCGCGACTTTGCGGGCATGACTGGTACCCACGCTGGATGTCCAGAGCTCCTTGCGGCCGTCGCCCGCGCGAAACCCAAGATTCATTGCTTTGGACATATCCATGAAGCATGGGGGACGCATTATGTAACCTGGGATGGTGATGAAATTGACCAAGATCGGTCACAAGAGGTCGGGCTTAAAGGGCTACGACCGAACCGGGTGACACAGAAAAAAGAGACGGCCGAAATGACTAGGGTGAATCTTATTGAGATGAGCAAGCAAAGAGCTGCGCATCTTGACCTGACTCAAGGCGACAGTCGCCTGGTTCCAGGCGAGCAGACGTTATTTGTAAATGCGGCGATTATGGATATCAGATATCGACCGGTACAGATGCCATGGCTTATTGATATTGACTTGGAAGAGGCTAAACAGTCAGCTCAAGTATAACTCGAGAAACGGGGGAGAATCACCTCAACATAGTATTATTCTCACCTCACACAATAAGAATAAAAGTAGAGTCTTCATATGCTTATTTATTTATTTATTTATTTATTTATTTATTACTAGATGGTTCATATCTATTACTACTTTTTCCGTTGCTCTGAACGGTAAGCTTGTTGTGCTTCTGAAAGACTAAACCCTTGAATAGCACATCATGAATTCCCTTGCAATAACTCCAGCTTCATAGCTTTCCCGAAATATCCCATGACCATGTTGCGGTATGTACAAACATCCAATATATAGAGGCTCTTACAGAGCAATGGCGGCAGCGATAACAGCGAGAAGACCCATGGCAGGGCCAGCAACAGCAGCACCAGCGTCGGTAGGAACGCTGCTGGCACCGCCGTTGCCGCCACCAGAAGTTCCAGTAGGTGTGGTGGCGCCTCCGGCTCCCTCTGTCGAGGTCTTGGTGATGGTTCCGTTGTTGGGACGAGGAGTAACAGGAGGGATGGGCTTCTCGTCAGGGATGCTAGAGAAGATGGCGGGAACGCTAGCAGAGCCAGTGATGGAGGTGTCAATGCTGACGGTGACAGAGCCGAGACTCTCGGTGGGAGCGACGGTGGCGGAACCGGCACCAGCGGTAGCGGCGTAAGCCTTGCAGGCGTCAACAGCAGCCTGCTGGGCCTTGAGGAGGTCCTCGACCTCACAAGATTCGGTCAAGCAGGGAGTGATAATGGGTGCGAGCTTCTTTTGGAACGAGGGCTCGCACTGGCATGCGGTGTCGTCGAGCTCGCAGCCGGC
This sequence comes from Fusarium brachygibbosum, assembly GCA_018886245.1. Taxonomy (NCBI): domain Eukaryota; kingdom Fungi; phylum Ascomycota; class Sordariomycetes; order Hypocreales; family Nectriaceae; genus Fusarium; species Fusarium brachygibbosum. The sequence continues at coordinate 979,565 of MU249530.1, forward strand.
CTTGGGGATGTTTTCCTGAAGACATTTGAGCTATAGAGGTTAGTCAATGCCCATACTATAAACATCCAATGTGGATATGGTCTGACTTACAGCACACTGGGGCTGACCACTGAGGTCCTGAGCGGCAACGAGGCCAGCAGCAGCGAGGAAGAAAGCAGCCTTCATTTTGGTTGAGGGTATGTTGATTTGATCCAGTAAATCTGATTACTGAAACGATGTATAAAAAGCGAGTGAGCTTCAAGTGATCTGAAAGCAACAAGAGTGACTCCAAACGAAAGCGGGTTGACAGGAAACAGTAAGAGACAAGACATGAACCAGGGAGGTCAGCATTGCATCTTTATAGTTATACATCGTACCTATCTAGAAGTGTCGAATAGAGCTGGGCTGCAATAGTAGACGCAAGCTAAGTTCCGAAGCCTCCATGCCATGCCTGATCTAGGTAAAGAGTGGCTGGTCTACGAATACAGGCTATTGATGGATTGATTGATTCGATACTTTTTTAGTCGGTTTTTGCCCCTAGACTTGACTGGCCTGAACCCCTGGCAGCCTGCCCCGTGTTTAAACCTCACGGAACTTTGGACCAACCAATCAGGGTATTTCCTACATCCCAGGCGCCAGCTCTCCAGAGTTCTAATGGCCTGTCAATCAGCATATACCTTCTGTAACAGGGTGGTATTCTAGCAACTCCCGGAATTATCAGGTGCCATAGTTCGATGTTCCAACAACTCTATTGTACTGCAGCGCCTCTTTGCAGACGCAATTATCTGCTCGGGATTGCTTCTCGGGACATGATTTGAGTTTTGGCTTTTAACTTAGGTTACCTTAGACTGTACTGTAATCTCCATCATCACCAAGGTCTGTCCCCTTCTCTCTTGTGCCGGTTGCCGTTTTGGGGGCTGCGCCATGGCGTTTCTTGGTATGCATCCATTGCAGATGCATCTGCATTGAATGTTTTAACAGGAGGGGGAGGGAGGCGGAAGGCTAAAATCGTGTTGCTGCACCTGAGGGGGGAGGCTAAGAGATTCATTGCCCCGGACAACCTTACAAAAACATTGACTGAACAAGTCATCTTGGAGTAATCTTAACTTGCTCTAGACAGTTAAGGTTTCCTCGCTGCTATTGCAGAGCCAGGAAGACACTATATCCATTTGGTTTGTTTACTCTTCGGTTACCTTGACTGAGCCAACGGATGACAGCCGCAATCAGTTAGAGAAAAGAGGATCAAGCGTCACGGATGGATGACATGGATGCTTTAGCTACTGTCAGCTCAGCCGCTGCAAAGATGGTAGATAGTAACTACCAAGGTATTTAATATTGGCAAGGCTGGTAGTGGCAGTGAGCTTAACTGCAATTGCATGGAATGTCTGTGGTAGATCTAGTCAACGCTCTCTACTGTAGCTAATCGCTCCTCCTCTGCAACTACCAACGTCAGCTTATACCCCTCCCTCTCCCTCTCTCCCTGCATGCGTATGCATCTGCGTCTGTGTTGTGATGTAGAGGATGGAAGCAAAGCCCCAACAGATACAAGCACTTACGCGTCAAAGTCCCTCGCTAGAACTTTTACGGCTTGAGGTGTGCCTATTGCTCTAAAGAATTCCCCCCTCTGAGGGCCTCCCTATTCTGAGTTCCCCTCTGGAGATCGAGAGCCCGGCTCAGACTATTCTCGTGCTATTTATTGGTGGAAGTTGATTTCCAATTCGGGGAGGTGCTGAGATCGACAAAGTAAAGTGCAACACCACGAAACAAAACAAACCAATTCTTCAAACGAATTGTTTCTTTTTGGCGGTTGTTCCTTTACGTTCTGGCTGGGCATTGGGCCTTCAACGTCATGATACCTATACCTAGGCAGCGTCAGATCAGCATCGCATCCAAAGTGCATTTCGTATCCATAGTAACATCCAATCCAATAGAGGCATGGTCTGGTCACCATGACACAGTAGACGCTGTCCTACGCAACAGTGTCTATCTATAATGGAAATATGATCAATGATTGTCACATTTACCCCAGATCAGACCACGGTGCAAACACATACATACTGTGACCACGTAATGAATGGTAATATTCTGCATATTCGTACTCAACAGCAAATTCTCTCACCGGGCTGTCGCGATTACGGCTTCACCAATCACTCTCAGCCCTTGAACTCTACTTGGGACCAACTAGGTAACTAATTCCCTGCTTCAGTAATTCAGCTGCTGGCACAACATTTTTCCCTTTTCGTATCCCCGCGATTTTCCCCATATTTAGACCTATCGATTTCTAGAGCATCGCCTTGTGTGTGGCAGAACAAAAGCTTGGCCTAGCGCTAAGATTTTGCCGAGATTCTTTGCTGAAAACTGAATTGGTATGGCAGTTGCTTGTACAACGAAGCTCCAAAACGGGAACTTGACGCTGCAAGCGTACCTGTGTTATCAGGATCGCGATGTTTCTACATAGATTTTCAAAGTCAAGATACGCTGTCTATAATCAAATTCTATCCTGTCATGAATCATCATCCCATCGAGGCCGATTCATGATGATAGGTCTCGCTGCATCCCATGGCCCTCGTATCTCGTTCTTGTACTTCTGAAGCCCGATCAGCCACCAACTGCAGCCTCCTGTACCCAGTATAGCAATGACTACACCAACAATCATGCCCACCAGTCCGCTCTTCCACGGCCATCCATCCGTGCCTTTAGTATCGCCAAGCATAAGACCGACCCCGAAACTTGCTCCCAACACCAGTAGAATAGCCGAGAGTATATGAAAACGCCAGCTGCGGTGCCGTACGTAGCGTCGAAACACTGGGAACAACCCAAACACCTGAATACTGAAAAGGGTCAGGCTAAACACCTGTTTGGTGGAAGGCAGCCGACTAGCCAGTACAGTTGATGCCATCAGGGCGGCATTGGTGGACAGGGACGCTGGGAACTTGGCACCTACGCCACCTGAGTAGTCGAAGAAAAAGATGTTAATTGCGAGAAGCCAGAAGGACATGGCCCAGATGCTGTCGCTCGATGTCGATCGTGTAAGCGATTTGAGTATTGGACTGAGTCCAAGCAGCGTGCAGTAGATAAGGATCGCGGATTTAATAGTTTCCATCCTTTGTCTATACCTATTCTCTTCGGGCCGGAGTGGAGGGGGTAGTTCAGGAAGATGTTCCTGACTCGCTCGGGGAGTATGGGTGACACCACTGACCAAAGACGTATTCGAAGCTGACTTCGCTCGATGCACCGCAGTTGGCGCATGTAGGTTTGTCGTCGAGCTCGCCGCCGAAGGGGTAGCAGATGGCGCGGCAGTGGATGGTGCTGATTCGATCCGGAGCGGAGTTGGACGCCGGATGCTGCCTGTACGGGTCGGCCGTCTCAAACTGCCAGTGCGGCCGGCCCTCCCCATAACATTCGCCGCCACGCCCAGACTCGGGTCGTCGGGTTCCTCGATTTCGGATAGCCAACGTTCCCACAAAATCCATCCCACGAATGTCGCGAAGCTACTCCAGCTTGTGACAGCAACAGGAGACACGCGCTCTTGGTTTATGCCAACAAAACAAACAACGAATATGATGACAGAGCACACATGCTGCAGTATGACGGTAGAATCGGCGACAAGAGGCCAGAAGTCATACGGCTTGAGGCGAGGGTTGCGCTGGAGGTTTTCGAGAAAGGTCGCTTGGTCGGTGTAGTTATCAGGATCTTGGGGATATATGTGTTAGCTGGCATTGTCTCCTCGGGCGCATCAAGCGTACACATACACGACTGCTTCACCCACATCAGCTTCTTCCATGGGCGTTTGCGCCTTCGGCTGCGGCCTCGCGGGCCTCGGGGGGGTGAGACGAAGGCATCGTCAGGGGAAAGATGCGAACGGCCGAACCCATGGAGGGTAGAATGGTCTAACGAGGGAAATGGCGTCTCATCGTCAGTAGGGGATGGCATCCTATCGAAAAGGCATTGGAGGCGTCGGGGGTGTCGACTTGGACTTGTACTAGGAGGACCTGGAGCTGAACCGGGACTCTGGTGCGAAGTTAGAGATTGAGTCTGAGATTGGCAATGATACCAATTGACATTGACAGTTGTCATGAGTGGGTCATGGTCATTAAGGGCTAGTGGGCTTGGAGATCGTGTTGTAGCGTTGCCCATCATGGAATGGATCGGATTGATTGATTGATCTAAGCGCGTCCCGCTGTAAGTAGGCAGCTAAAAACTCCGCTCGGACTTTTGATATATGACGAGATGTGCCTTCTTTGGTTGTATCACCTTCGCATTTGTTGGATGTTGGTGATACATATGCGAGTGTGTTTTCTCATTGCATGATGTTGAACACAGGCAGGAACTACCTACATAGAACCTGCTAGCTCATAAGTGCAGGTGGGGTAGGTGGCCGCAGTCCACATACAGCTTCCTCTTTGGATTTTACGATACGGAAGCCTTATTTGGGCAGGTATATTTCCCTTCTTTTCTGTCTTGCTTCAGCATCACCTTCATACTATACTGTACCTTGTCCTGTACCTACCCATCCATGACTCAGATTTATGATGGCCTAACCACGATGCGGAATCGACACATATCCATTTCGAACGACCTGACTTAGGTATCAAACTACCCTACACTATCAACTCACGCTCCATCTCATCTTCCACAAGACAATCCAGTCCAACAATCGAGAATAAATCACTCGAGAAACTGCATATCTGGCGGCTATATCTCAGAGCTCTGATAAGATTGGGTACCGGAAGTGACCATATCGCTGCTGTGCAGATGCATATGCACACCGATGTTGCAAATCCAGCCGCCCGACAATAAATCAAGTAGCCATTCTGACATCGAGTGCACCACCGCCCTTCCTTCGCCTTGGTCAACCCTCCTCCTGTTTATCTCGTTCTGACTAGGAAGATGGCTTTGTTATGGCTCATACAGTAAGCACTGTAGGCACGCAGAATGCAAGCCTATCTTTCCGTCACACTCATACGACCACGGGACACGGATGCATCTTGACCAGAGAACCCTTGGACGATGAACCCAGTTCCCGATCTTGACAGGTCCAGTTTGGAGAAAACGTGGTCTCGGGACCCAGATCAGCCACACATCTGCATCTGCTGATGCGTGTTTACCGACGAGATTGATCACCATGTTGGCAAATCATGAGCATACGAAACAGTCCCCAAGGTCGCTGCTGCTCAGGATCAGATCTGGCTGCCAATCACATCCCGAATTGGATAAATGCGTTCATGTTGTTGGTCCTAGAACCATTCCATTGGCACCAATCGCGTACTCTCCCGCCTCAACTTTACAGACTCCACACGGGGTTACCCGATATCCCTTGCAGGTTCAAGCCCTCCCGCCTCACTTTAAGCACCCAAACCCCCGGGTCCAACCTCAAGTAGGTAATTCAAGTCCAAGTAGCGAGATGTATCGTTGTTACGTCGATAACAATACAGAGAAGATAGTTTAACTATAATTTTCTTGGTTCAGCCTAACAAGCAAGGTCCAGAATCAGAATCAGACAGGAGTCAGCGAGACATACCCACTTCTCTTCTCCCATGCATATTGAGCTGAACGCAAACATCTCCGGGTTCGCTTGTAGACCCACGTTCCCGGATAACCGTTACCCAGACCCATGCTGGACAATCGACATCCCTAGTGCGATACTGTCCTGTACAGTACAGCATCATAAGCCGTCACCTCTTAATGTGACAGTGGACAGCACCCTGTATTGAGCTACAACCTGATGTTCTCCGGCTTTAGCATTGCATCGGCCTCGCCCGCCGGTTTCTGACGCATGACTGGGATAATCTATCACGGTTCAACTCGCATCAGACCATGAACCCAGACAGCTCACCAATACTCGCTCTGGATTAGCGAGATGCTTCAAGTCTTGGACCGATGTATTCCGCCAACTGTTCTGCTGACCGCACGGCTGTCGCTGGCTGACATTATCTGTAATATTTAACACGGTTCGGAAAGAAAAGAAGGTTAGAGAGCGTGCTTGACAAGATCACATACGACCGGGAAAAAGGGCCGGCGCGGTGCGGCGCTGGCTAGCTTTGCTTTTTACAAGACAGACAGGCGAACGAGAAGCGCGAAATGCTCGATAAAGTGTGATCGTCCACTAGACGTCTTGCACCATCTGCGGCTCACCCTGGTCTCATCACCATTCTCTCCCTTGGAGAGCAGTCTCATTGGTAGGCTGACCGAGGGAGCCAAATCCACCATGCATTATGCTGCTATCGAACCGCGTTAAGGCGGTGTCGGTGAACCATCCCGGTTTTGGTAGACAGTGACATTGTACAAGCATCACGTCCGACGATGGCTTCACGGGGATCAACTATTTTTCCCGCCCCGGATATGCCGCAAACGGTCATGGTCCCCCCAACATGTAGGTATGACACCGTTTCCGTCTGTCCTCGTGAGAACCCCTGTGCTGGGATTTGGCACTATATACCCGACGTGGGTGGGATCAAAACCGCTGCTCATACCTACGTACGTACCTCTTGGTTGGTTATAAACCTCAATGATCTCCGTCAAACTGTCTTCTCTGGAGGCCGTATACTCCGTTCGCCATGGCAAACATGTCCTCGTCTTCAGTATATGACCCACAGACTGTGCCCTCTTCGGACCTGTCAACTTCATCTAGAACCAGCTTCACTTCTTTGCCTCCCGAGCTTCGCTTGAAGATATGGTCGCGGGCCAATGAGCCTCGCATCGTTTTATACGGTGATCTAGTCCAAGGGAATGGGTCTTGTCCGTTACCTACTGTTACACAAATCAATGCCGAAGCGCGAGATGAAACTCGACTAGGGTACGAGTCAATAGGCCGCGGATCGTTCTTGGACTTTTCTAAGGATATTCTTGTTTGCGACCATAAGATCTCAGACCAAGCAACAGACCAGTATTTAGATGAACTCGCGCCCCGGGTCAGACGTATGGCCTTCTGGGATTGCTTCCCAGATGATGGCCGCGTGCAGGTACCCCACCACTACTCTATCTACCTATCTGTATGCTACAATCAGCGAGGAGACTTTGGAAGAATCGAGTTTGACAGATTCTGGTTCCCTAACCTGGACGAACTATGGATTGTGAAGGTGGGAGAAATCGATCCGCATTGGCAGATCCCGGTGAACATGCAAGCGACATACGAATCTCGGCTCAAAGACCTGGCGAAGCAATTCAGATACTGGGTGGAGGATGAGATCATCGAGATGGCACCCCTTGACCTTAACGACCCTGAATCGCATGCTGTTCTCTACGAAGGCCGTTGCGGAAAAGAAGACTGCCACGAACTCAACCAAGGACGCACGAAAATGGTATCCAAGGTTGTCTTCCTTGATGGAAAATACAAAGCTCCTGACGATGGCCAGAAATGGGTACGAATCTTTCCCTGGCGAGCGAATGAGGAGACTGGGGATCAAATGCATGCGAATGGGTTGAGGTGGGTGGCCATCGAGAGAATCTTGACCTTCAACCTATATCGCGAAGCCTGGAGCGAAGCTGGAAGGGAAATTAGACGACGCAGGCGGTTGACTTGAAAGCAAGAGCTGGACAAATCCTGTTGAGGCCCAAGACAATGTTCTCCGACCCACAGCTATACTCGAAGAATCTGACTAAGGAATCATCATAGGCGGTGGTTGCGACACTAGTAAATGAGAGAGAAATAGAGCTGAAGCATGGAGCGAGCTCACGACGCAGCGAACTATCTCGACTTTCACCAAAGCGTCAAATGTTCATGATATGCCGCGCAGATCAGAGCATTATTATACAAGGCTCTAATACAGGGGCGGCAAATTAGTACCCAACTACTCAATTACTTTAAGACATACCAAGGTATGTTGTTCTTATTATTTAATATAAACTTGATTTGATTATGAAAACTAAAACAGTAGAGTTGAAGTGTGCAATACGTGCAACGAAGATGTAAATAGCGAGCACTTAATTTCAACAGACACAAGCCGACGACGATTGTCCAAGAATGAAACAGACGCCGATAAGCACGCTCTATGTAGACTACATAAAGCAGAAAGTACTACTGAAGAGTTGGGATAATGGTGTGTTTGTATATCGTGAGGAGGCAAAAGGAAAAGTACAGAAGCTAGAGTAGCATCATTGTCCATCATAATACATACTAAGCATGCCGGTTAATCTATAGTGGTCAAGTAACGAACAATAAATTTCTACCTCATCTATCTTTGCAAATATCATAACGCTATGAACAAAGGTATATATGGCAAATGTTCTACAAACTATGCATCCAACATACGTGCACGGGTTGATGTTTTTACAAAGATATTACATTATGTTCCTCCGATCATTTCGTCTCAAACTTGAAGCCCTTGACCACTCTCCCGCCGATTTCCTCAATCTGTTACCAAGACTGATACTGGCAGCGGAAAATCCCTGCATTCGCGAAGGAATAACAGGCTCAACCCTTTCCCAGTCGCGAGTCACCTTTGCATCCTCGTCGCTATCTTCCATAGCTGGGCCAGGCAGCATCATCAAATGTCTTTGTCCTTTAAGCATAGCCCCCTGCAGCGCTGCCCATGACTCGACTTGACCGTCTGCAGCCTCCTCCACGCAGTTGCATTCATCGCCAGCGGGACATTGCGTCTCGCCAGCAGCATGCCACTCTGCTAGACATGCCTCATGGCTGGCACAGCCGCAGGCTAAGCAAGGAGGGAACAGAGCATCCACAGGTTCAAGACAGTACACACATGTGAGCTGACTCTGGGTCTGATGGCAACGATCACATGTGCCCACAGCGCCACCAACCTTGGGGTCACTAGACGTGTATCGAAGAGGTTCCAATTGGATCTCATGTATACGACACATGCCTGTGACATCCAACCCGCGGCCTGATGCAAGCAAAGCTTGAAGTTGATCCTTCTTACCCATGGCAATGGGAGAGGAGTTAACGTGGTTACCATGACTCTTGCCATTCGCGCCATCGTGACCAGTGGCTGGATCGTGGAAATTGTCATCGCTATGTCCGCCAGTCATGTCCTCCTTGAGCGAGTTGAATTTCATGATCTCAAGTCTAGCAAGGGGTTGATTCCACATTTGCAGCATCTCGGCATACGCGTATCGGTAACGAGCATGGACATCCGCCTGACTGGATTCGAGCAATGGTATATTCAACCAGCCATCGTCGTCAAACGCAGTTTGATCCTCCATAGTAACAGATATCTTTGTTGGAACGAGAGGTAGGAAGTCATCCCTTCGAAACTCATCATCGTCCAATGAGGTTCTGCCACCATTGGAGTCCATTGCAGTAGAGGCACTCCATGTGACATTGCCCGGAGCCAAACTGCTGAGATACGTTTCAGCGGGGCTTGGTTTCTTTCTTCCATGATTCGGGGGGGAAGATGAGCTCACTCCCGCGAATGAACGCGGCAGATTAACAGCGAAAGCCGATGCCAACCCGGAGTTGGCTCGATTCAGGAAACGAGTGTTTGGAGATGTTGACACGCTAGGAGGTGCCTCGACGTCTCCAAGGTATCCTTTGAACCTATTTGGTGGTGTTTCTCCGCAAGAGTATGAGTTTGATGCTGCGTCTCCAGCCCACATGCCATCATCGGATGCTTGCGATCCTGCATAGTGGACAGGAGTATGTACTGTCATTGGCGTGGTGATGGCCGAGTTTGTATAACTGCGACCGCCGATGTTCCAGAGCGAGGCATCTGTTGGAAAGTAGTCCAGAGAGAATGCTGGTGCTTTCATGGGAAGTGGAGTCTCGGGTTGAGGTAGATGTGACTCAAAATATGCCACACTGTCCGCAGCGGACGACTCGCTAAATATGCATGAAAGCATTGCTAACATTTGAATGTCTGCGATCTTTTCAAAGTATGCAAATAGATCCATAATGAAGTCACGGGCCAAGGGGTGCTTGCCCCATTTCACTCTACCGGACAATGCACCTTCATGTCTGTCCCAGAATGAATCGAGAGGAGAAGTATTAGCATTGCATCTTGAGACCACATCGTGAGCAATCACCAAGATAGAGTCACGCCGCTGATTGTGTGTGAGAACCTCAAGTGGCACCCCTTTGTTCAATAGCAGCGCAAGATATCGCCAGACATCAACAAGATCACGAGCGTTGTACTTCTCAGCGACCTTTGCATTGTGCTCACACACTTCAGCTCCATCTCCAAATATCGCGTACTCACGCGCAAACTCTTCCTTCGAGGGGAGAAGAGCACGGAAATCATGTATCGATATGAGGTTCTTTGGCCGACCAGGCCGGCGGCGACTTGTTCCAGTGCCAGTACCAGTGCCGACTCCTGTGCCGCCGCCACTGGACCGTATAGATCTATCTTCGCTCCAAGTCTTCCTAAACTGGCGACTTGGGTGATACCAGAGGCTTATCTTGTGCATTGACGTGGACTCTGAATCACTCGAAGAAGACGAGGAAGAGGATGATCCTGAGGCAGAGGAGTCAGAATCTCCACTAGACGCAGATGTATCTTCTGCCATGAATCGCTGCCGGGGACCAAGATCATGTGCGATTCTGCCAAAACCAGCAAAGAAGGGTTCCCCCTTTGGACGCTCCCTGTAAGCATCCATTGTAGTTGTGAACAGAGCTCTTGCCTTTTCCTCTTTCGAAGGGAAGAAGCAAATCAACCGCCCATTATGTGAGAATCTAGCACCGCACGTTCTAGGTGGGGGTGGTACGATAGTCCTGTTTGGAGGCGCAAGTGCAGTATCAAGTTCGTTGTGCGGCGGGAGTTCTTGAGACATGGATGCTGAACCGCCCGCGGGTATATCTTCGTCAGATTCGCTTGAACTCTCATCAGCCAGACCATCAAGCTCATCGTCAAGGTCCCGAACGTTCTTGAAGAAGGTCGTACTGCTTTCAAGATCAACCTCTCCCAGGAGGTATGTAAAAGCAACCTCGAGACAGTTCTGTTTTCTTTGTAAGAACTGTTCCGCTAGTTGGTGAATTTCGCGATCGATCTTCTTGTGAGTTTCTGCGGGCATGAAAGACGACCTTTCGACGAAGAACTTTGGCGCCTTGGTCTTGGGGTAACCGACTGGTATATCGATTCGAACCTTGACGAAGATGGTGTCTCCATCAGTCCCCCATGGCCCATTCAATGAAGCGTTCAGGGTCATATTGTCCATATTGATGTTATCCCACTTCACTTTAGGGAGCTGATGGCTGATACGCAGAAGTTCTTCTTGGATAGTGTCGGGTTCAGCCCATTCGTCGTCAGGATATCCGTGGCCAAAAATACCCGAGTCTTTTGACAGATGTCGCTTGACGCTTGTTGATGCCTTTCTCTTGGTCATAGCAATCCCCTTCATCCATCCTATCTGTGATTGGTTACGGTCGACGGCCTTTCCTGGAACCTTGGCCTTCATCGAAGGGCCTCGCCATGCCACCGCCGCGCGATGACTCTGGGTTGTTCCTGATCGCATGCCTAACGTCAAGGCACTTTGTTTGTGATAATTGGTACCAGGGCGGTGATCACTCATGGTAGCAGATTTTCGATCACGGTCTGTTGTCTCGTCCACTGTACGAAACGTCTTGTATGTAGCACCCTTTCGTGTGAGACTGATAGCCGGATCTGCCGGTATGCCTCGCTTGTGTCCAATGGCAGCGAAAGCCTTGGGGTCAATACATTGCAGCTTGAGTTCGTTGTCTGTGCCCCAGGAGACGAGCTGGAATTCACGATTATCTTTGCCATCGTCAGTTATGCCACCTCGGCATCTCCACAGGAACTCCTTTGCTTTGTGATCTCCGTGGCCAGGCCAAACATCGATTGGTTGAGTTGTCAACTTTGATTCTGGATTGAAACGAGTGTCGTATAGATAAAGATCACCTGGTTCGTTCTGGGGTATGGCCAAAAGACCGTGCCCAAAGGGAGTGTGGCGAGCTCTCCATACTGGAAAGCCAGTTTCAATGGTGTGCTGTAGAGGTTCCTCTGCAGTATAATCCCAAAAGTTGATTCTCTTATCGATAGAACAAGAAACAATAGATTTGGGGTCTGAACGGTTCCAATCCAGACCGTAAATCTTGGATTTGTGGGCCTTGATAGATTTAAGAGGTTCAGAAGAGCGGCGTTCGTCCCAAATATGTAGCCACCGATCATGGGCTGAAGCAAGTATGTGAGATGCCTGGCGATTGTACTTGACTTGCGATGCACCAGCAGTCCAATCACAGAAAGTCAGAACGGGCTGCCGTGGCCTTCGAAGATCCCATGCGTGGATGTAGCCATCTACTGAGCAAGTTGACAAGAGGTCGGGATGATGAGCAGACCAGTTGACATCGGTGATGGCGCGGCTGTGGCCTTGTAGCGAGTGCTCGATCGCACCCGAGCTGGAGTCTTCTCTGCGATTCAGATTCCACACAAGGGCACGATGGTTAGCGGCCGAGACAATCCAGTAATCGCGAGCAGCGAACGGAGACCATTGAACATCAACGACGAGCCATGGAAGACCGTGAGTTCTCAGTCGTCGGGGAGGACTGTAGGGCGAGTCAAGGTCTATGATTGCTAGCCCATCAGGCCTGTTCGGAGTCAGTTGGATGTGTGCACATACAGTCACATCTTCTAACTTACGAAGCCAATGCGACATCTCGTCCTGCAGGAGAGATAGTGGCTGAACCAACCAGACCGTCAACGTGAATAGTACCATCGGATTCGAAGCTCTCGCTGTCATAAGCAGACTTGATGACCTTGCCCTTCTTAGGAGCATCGGCGAGCTGGTCGAAGGACGGCATGGCGATGAGTGTTTGGAGAGGCTATCACGACGTGCTTCATGTCGTTACTCGTATGAGGCAGGAATGTAGTATACGGCGTTCTGCCACTAAAGGGCATCTGATCATGTCATTATATGTGAGAGACAAAGGATCTTAAAGAAGGTTTAAAACCAAAAAGGGCCTATTGAAGGCTATTGTGAATGCGAAACTGTTTATACCAGCCCGGTATTGTTCATGAAGTTGGTCAGTGAAGCTCGCGTTCCAGAGGTTGCTGAAAGGAGATGGTCAAAGCGCGTTACGACGTCGCACAAGTACCACCCCTGCTGTCTGAGGTGCGAATGTACATCCCCCGCCATCGTTAATTGGTCCTGGTCTAGCACCTGACAAAACAGTAACCTTCCTGTATCGGGCACATGTCGTGGGACACTTTTTGTATGACACAGAGCCTGAAGGGAAGGCATCAGAAGAAGCTTTAAGGTAGTAGTAGTGTTGAATTACCTATATTTTCTTTCCAAAAACCACATTCTTAGGGACTTTAGCTAATCGGTTAATCTGTCAGTAAATTTTCTTCTAGCATTTCAAACGTTACGCCAATCTTATTTTTGTCTGTTATTCAGGCATCCTGAAGAAAACCTGCGCGGACTGAACTCTCTGCATCCAACTATTGCCCCTCGATTTTACTTGATCCCCCCTCTATCTACCTATCGGCCTGCCCCGCCGTAACCTAATAGCAGACATATACCTTAGTACCTTAGTAGTTTAAGTGCCCGCCTTATTTCAAGGATTCAACTTCATCTTGACCACGACCCTTTACTTGTCACAAACTCAAAGGCTACGGCGACACATACGAAAGTCTACCGACGTCGACACTCGCGCATAACCCCCAATACCTTCCATACACAACCTAGCTTGCTTCAGTACTCCAAATGGCTCTCCCGAAGCGCATTATTAAAGAGACAGAACGGCTCATGGCCGAGCCGTAGGTCATCCATCCCCAGACACAAGGTCCTGTCTTGCGCCCTCAAATCGCATCCTAACACCGCTCGCGATACAGTGTTCCAGGAATCAGTGCTGTCCCCCACGAGGACAACCTCCGATACTTCGATGTTCAAATCCACGGCCCTGCTCAGTCTCCCTACGAGGGTACGTTTTTCGTCGATACCGATCACCTCGTTCAACTCTGACCATATGTCTAGGCGGTGTCTTCAATCTTGAGCTCTTCCTACCCGACGACTACCCCATGACGCCTCCCAAGATCCGATTCCTAACCAAGATCTTCCACCCCAACGTTGATAAGCTTGGTCGCATCTGTCTTGACGTTCTCAAGAGTAGGTTTCATATCGAGGCATAATGTTAAGAGGCAGCCCAGCTGACAAATATTCCAGACAACTGGTCTCCCGCTCTTCAGATCCGAACTATCCTTCTCTCGATTCAAGCCCTTCTCGGTGCCCCTAACCCCGACGATCCCCTCGCTGCCGATGTTGCCAAGAGCTGGAAGGAGGATGAGCAGGCTGCTATCGCAACAGCTAAGGAGTGGACCGCCCAGTACGCGAAGCCTTGAAGGCGTGTGAAACAACAAGAAATAAGCAAAAAAGAATCAAGACTTGGGCGGCCTCGTATGACCAAATTAAGAGTACAAATGCTGGAGTTCGGGGCCAACTAATGTCTCATGGAAAACCTTCCCATCGACTTTTGGCTGGATACAAGAGCAATTGCGGGTTTGCGCTTGGCGTTGTCATGTAGAACTGAGAGTTTCATTTGTCCAAAACACACACAATGATTTTTATGATCTCATGTCCGACAGATCATAGTTACCAACAGGATGTGATCCGCTTCTAAGACTCTACTAGTAACACCGCGTTCAGCGTATATATACACTTGGCCAGATGCTTGGGAATGAGTTCAGTTGTGCTAATCTCATCTATAAATACCAATATCATCAGCTCTGATCTTACAGCCACAAACAAGTCTACTTTTGAATTAAACCGGAGTCTATTCAAGCCCATTAGGAAGACACGGCAACATCAGTAAGAGCTGCTCTTGCCAAAATTATTAACTTGCACATACCCGGCAGATATGAGCATGAGTAACATTGTTTGTCGCCTTCTCGTCTTGGCTTCTTCATTTCTGTCCCTGTTCAAGATCACTTTTCTGATTATTTTTCTTCTATCTCCTCGTTGAACGACAACAACCAGTTTGCTATAAGCCATGTTGATGTCGATGCCCGTAACGACAAGCCTTCGGTACACACACCCGAGTCTCTTCAAGAAGCTCGAGGCGGTATGCAATGATGGCTCGAAGTTGGATGGGTTCTGAAAAGAGCCATGGACTGTCCTGGTGCACTGTCTGGAGGGAAGCCGTGGGCATATTCCAGTCCTCCATAAGGGACCCCGCAGGGGTGACAGACAGCAAAACGTGTGTTACTGTCACTGCACCGACTGGTCAAAGGGTATGTCTGTGCCATCCTATCTGTTTTCGCCTTCTAACTTGCTGTCTGTAGAAATACCTGGTTCTAAGTATTGCGGATTTTGCCCTCGGACAGATGGAAAACCTGACTGCGGTGTGCGCCGACTTGAACGATCTCTTCCTTCGCATCCTTCCTGAAGATTGGCAGTCACTTGATGCCGATGATAAGATACGAGTTGTCCATTCTGTCTTAACCGAAGAGTCTCTCCGGCAATATGCTTTGGATATTCGCGGCAGAATCGGCCATTCTATAGTATCGTCTCTTGATGATTATTTCACTTTGTTTCTCCCCACGCTTTGAATCCCGCTCCCGCTCCCCGGCACTTACGCAATGTCGGCCAGGCTTTCCAAGGGGTCCTGTTTTGATACCTGACAAAAAGGTGTCGTCCGACTAGCTAGCTTTAGGCGATGTCGAGGAACTCACAGGTGCGAGATGAGGAAAGAAGAACCAGGTTATCTCGAGACCTAACTCTACCAGTGAACATACTACATCACTCCGCAAGAACAATGCAGCATCCGTATACCATTGTGTTGAGTACTGCCTTCGCCGTTTGTGCCCTCATCCTGCTAGATATAGCACGTCCTAGGACCGTAACATCTCAGGGCCAGAAAACATGCTAGTTGCGCAAAAGCACGAGGGTGGTGATTGAGAACAGGTTTATGGGAACTGAGTAAGGGAAAATAGGGGAAAGAGGAGGAATGACAAATGTTCTGTATTTGATGCTTATTACTTGATAGCTATCGTTCAACAGATAGTGCGCTCAATTTTTACCGTTAGTTATCTTCGGCGACAAGCCACTCCAGGCCTTCCATAGCATGCTTCTCGCATTCCAAAGCAAAGTCCAAGTGAGGAGCTTTAAGCCAGAAAGTATGTGGCCACCCAACTTCAACCTGCACCTTGACTTCGACTCCTGCCTGTCCGAGGAGCACCCCGTAGCACAGTCCATCTGAGTAAAGCGTGTCATTAGAGGTGAGTTGGATCCACGTCCGAGGATGCCCCTTCAACTCCTCTGGGGTAGCTTCTAGGGGCAATTTCTCAAGGCCATCCCTTGGCACATCTCGATTCAGATATCCATTCAGAGATGTGATGAAAGTAGGAGATACACTTGTGTGGTATGGACGCAGTTTCTCGGGCACAAATCCTTCGCCACTGGCTCTATCGGCTGTAACAGGACACCTTAGCAACAGGCCATGAATCGATCCTTGAGTGACCGTTTGAGCTACTGCAGATGCCATCTGCCCGCCACTTGAGCTCCCAGCAACAATCGTTTTTATATCTGGATCTCGCAGTGCTCTAAATGCATCCAGGCAATCTGAAAGGCATATGTGGGCTGGGTTCTGGGGCAGTAAACGATAGCCCACCGAGTATAGACGGACCTTGGCTACCCGTGACTTGACGATATGCCGGCAGGAAAGCTCTTCACTGTCTGCCTCGCCAACTCTCAGGCCTCCGCCATGAAAGAAGATTATGATGACCTCCGGTTCGTGGCTCTCATTCTCTTCAAGCTCTAGTTGAAGGACGGGAATTGGATAGCCATCCACGGATGAGGATACTGTAAGCTCCTTCTTGACGACACCCTGAGATAAGTCGTGGTCTCGGGCACCAGGCGCAGTCATCTGCTCGTAAAGCTCACGACACTCTCGAGCGTAAGCTGGCTGTCTCTCTTCGATAGTATTGAATGTCTGAGGAGGGCCTTTCTTCTTGACTTCTTCCTCATGTTCTAACCAAGCGGAATCCAGCTGAGGGGCTGTTTTAAAGACATAGCTCTTGAGCCCGGGACCAGGAAAGCTCATGATATCTAAATGAGGCAGTGATTCGCCCTTATGACCAAAGTGTTAACATCAACTGAGTACAGTTACACGAGGGATATTGTGGTGCAAGTCATACCCAGGCCATCACATTCAGGCTAAAGAAGTGACTTGCCACACGTGACTCGAATTTCCCTGAAAGAGACTATTGGTACCTGGAAATTTTCAGCAGATAGTGGAAGAGCCTAGCGATATATCGAACGAAGAGTTTACTCCTGGAGTTGAGATATAATGGTGTGTCAAGGGACAAACAGTCTTGAAATATAGGGTAAGCTACTTGTGTACCTAGAAAGACAAAGCAGGTAAACAAACGACATGAATCGCTGAATGCAGAAATACAACCTCTTTATATTATTCATACGTCTTTGTTACCATTTATAATTGGTTAGAGTATAAGTGATGAATATTGTCGAAAGGTACTAGAGGCTGTCAGTTTTTAAGCCTGGTTTAGTATTTGTGGTTGCACCTAGCAAACGCATTAGTCCTAGCATTTGAAGAAGACAAAAGCTACTGCTTGCCCATCGCTAATAAGAGACCAGTTTTAGTCCTCGTTGGTCCAGGTAGAATGCCATGAACTCCATAAGGTTGCCTACTACGCACTTCTATCTTATTAAGTTTAACTGACGGAAATGCAAAAGCAGTTGATAAAGAATTTGAAATAGATAATCAACTTTTCACTCGACAACACTCATAGTGGAGCACAACGTTGCTCTAGGCATTGGGCATGTTCTTAACACTATGCTACCTCCAGACACCAGTCCAAACTGGCCCTGTTCAGAGAATAAGATATTATGAAGCACAGAGGAAATTTTGTAGATGCTTGGGTATGAGGAAAACCTGGGTTCAGCCCTCAGCTCTCTCTTATCTACAATGCTAGAGTACACAACGCGAAGGCGGAAAGGGAACGTCGGAATTCGTCTAAACCATAGCCAAGTCGCCGAACTTCTCCTGCAGTGGGTGTCAGTACTGTTATATGTCTCAGAGCCCAAATAACATACCTTGTAGCCTGGCACCATCCATCGTCCCTTGGAAACGAGCTGGTCGGTCTTCTCGTCGATGGATTTCTCGGCAGCAGCAACCTCGTCCTGTATAATGTGAGAATCGGTCCAATGGTCTCGAATATGGTGATACATACGACAGTGAGGTCCTCGAATGGTCGGGCCTCCTCGATGTTCTTGAGGGTAGCGGCGAGGTCCTTGAGCTCGAGGTCGACGGCCTGCTTGGTGGCCTCGGCGTTCTTGACGGCCTCAGCCTCGAAGGCGTCAATGGCCTTCAGCTGTCGGCTGACATCGTAGGTAACAGGCTTGAAGGCGTTGAATCGCTTCTCGATCTCATCGACGATGGCCTGGTTCTTGAGGACGGATCGGTACTGGGAGAAGTCGACGGTGGTGGGCTGCTCCTGGAGCTGCTGGACCTTGCGGCGGACGTCCTCGTTGCGCTTCTTGAAGGCCTGCAGGGAGGCAACGGTCTGGCCACGGAGACCGAGGGAGCTGGTGACCTTGGTCCAGTCAAGCTTGAGAGCTGCGCTTCGCTGTCGGAGAAGGGGAAAATTAGCTCATGACATCGTGGGACGTAGAGGCGCGGGATCGGGATCGGGGAAAAAACTCGACAGTATCTGCAATCAGTCACACGCGCCAATTGATGAATTGAACTTACAGTCGCCATTTTGAGGAAGATTGCGATGTCGAGAGGGCGGAGAGAATGATCTTAATTTGATTGTTTGATGACTTTGCCGAACTTCCAGGGAACAACCGGACGCTAGCAAGTCACGTGCGCCGACTTCGAATATCCGGCGGGCAGCGTTTTCGGACCCCTCATTAATAGAAAGCTTGGGTTCAATTGAAGTCTCATGTGAAGCAGAACATTGGAGTACATACAAAATGGACAAATGATAGTAGCTGCTACGTCCTCCAGTCTGAATATGTTGGCGCCGCCAACATACAGTCTATCAATCATAGATGAAATTAGTTTCTGATCTATACTACAGACAAGTCATATCAGAATCAAGTTACTGTTCCTGGGTTTCAGGAACACAATATCACGCATGTAATGACAAAGTAGTGTTTGACGGATGTGGGTTATTTCCCTTTGAATTTTTCCGTTGTTTGACATCAACTCCATTCCGCAGGGTACAGTTCGCCCAGAACTAATACAGAGCCCAATGTTCGTCCCATGCACATGCTTTTGTGGAAGATCGTCCGGTCAAAAACTCATGCCTAGATACTTAGAGCCATAATGGAATTGACAATATCGTTGTCATTCTCCTTCAGTGCCTTGACAGCCTTGTTGCGGCTGACGTTGGCTTGAGTCATGACAAGCTCAATGTCCTTGTCCTCAAGTCCGGAGGCATCGACCTCCTCCTCGTCATCCTCCTCCTCGTCCTCCTCGTCATCCTTGTCCTCCTTCTTCTCGTCGGCCTCGTCAGCCTTGCTGGGCTCGCCGTGGTTGTGACCAGAGTGGTCCTCAGCGTTCTGGGACGCGAGCTGGGCAGCAGCAGCTTGTTGAGCAGCGGCGTTGACGTCCTCAATCTTAGCCTCACCGAAGACACTGAATAAAACGTCAGAAGGGAGTCGCCAATTGTGTTTGTGAGGTCGGCTTACATGTAGGTGTTGCTGTTGGGAGACTTGTAGACCTCAGGGCTGTTGATGACGAAGAGGATCTGGAGCACGCCGGTTAGCACCGTTCCTCATTTTACCCCTCCAACCTCTTTCTCCGGGATTCGTCGTCACTCACGTTCTTAGGGCGGCGGAGGGTGACACGGGTGATGCCAGGGATGCGGGTGAGGTGCAGCTTCTCTAGGGCCTTGCGAGCCTTCTTCTCGTTGCGGTTGTGGACCACGGTAGAACCAGCGGGGAGCTGGCCCTCGCCGACCTCCTCAACCTCGGAGTCGTCACTGGAGTCATCCTCGTGCTCCTGGACGGTGGTCTTCTTGGGCTCCTCGTCGGGAAGTTCTTCAACGCGGGGGTTCGACATTTTGGCGACTGGTGCGGGCACAGATGTTAGTAACTCTAGCTAACAGCAATTCTCTTCTGGCGAGATATTTGTGGCTCAAAAATGCTCCCGAAACCGCAAAAATCGAGAGCTAAATATCACGATGAACAGGACGGCAGCTGCGTACTTACTTGTTTTTCTGGTCCCAGATACGTCTGTTTGCTGGCCTATTCTCTCACGTCCTCGTTTTGTGATGGGGATCTCGCACAGCGATAATTCTAGGGCTTGCTTGGTGGGAGTGGGAACTAAAGCGTATTAGGTAATCAAACTTTGGGTCGTTACTCCTCAGATCCCCCCCTCCAGATTCAGAGAGTGACGAGGGACGGAAAATAATGGACGTTGGGGCAGTAGTAATTAATTAAGGTTAATATGGAGATATCAAGCAATTGGCAAATAAGACAATCAGACAGATGCAAGCACAACGGAGATTAGGGGGTATTCATTTCATTTTTATTTTGGCTACACTTCACAATGAATCCATGTTCTTTTTGGTGCTCCTCATGCTTTGAATTCAGTTGATCTCAGAATTTCCGTATTGACGCCGTTCATCTTGACGATGAAATGTGGCATACAGCCTTCCAGAACGGAGCGAAAAGAGAATCCAGCAGCCTCTATACAGCCGTGATTGTGTTTCGTACCCTGTTCCGTGCCACTTGATCTAAACCCGACTTTCAAGCACCTCCCGTGACTCCAGCTAAATAACCCATTTATGCGGAGGCCTTGACCTTGGCCAGAGCCTTGCGCTCCTCGAATCGTCGCTGCTTCTTGAGTCGGAGAACCTGGAAACGCTCGAAGTCGGTAAGAGCCTTCCTTCGCTCAATCTGGTCCCGCTTCTTGGCCCAGTTGGTCTGCTCCCACTTGGAGTCGATCTCGGACTTCTCCCAGAGCTTTCGGACGACACCAGTTCGGGAACCGCGGTTCAGGCCCTCAACGACGAGAGAGGAGAGGAGAACCTTGTTGAGGGGAACAGCTTGTCGGGGAGTGGCGAGGCTAGCGTTCGCGGAAGGACCGTCGACGAGAATCTGTGACGAGGGTCAATATCGTTTGTTGCTGCACTTGAAGCAGGAAAAACCTACTCGCTTGTGGTCGATGATCTCGACGATCGTGGCCAGGCGGCCAGCGAAGGGGTGGTCGCCGTTGATAACAACGACTCGGCCAACCTCAACGAGGCGCCAGTTCGAACCCTCAATGACTGCGTCGCCCATTGTGACGGTGATCTATGTAGCGGTCGATTAGTCGAAATGTTCAAAAGTCGCGCGCGCAGTGTCTATTCGAATTCAACTGCGATCGTAGGAGTCGAGGTGCATACCAGTTGTCGATTATGCTGTCCCGTTAGTTGGTTGTTTGCTGGAGCCGCGGACCTTGAAATCGCTAAGGACTTTTTGATGGTGGGCAGAAAAAGAGAACCTGTGCGTGCCTGCCCTAACTTTCGGTCTAATTATTCGGATTAACTTTTCACCGTCGGGAAGGCGAACGGAGTACCCGGCAACGGTGCACGGGCCAGGCCTGCGAGAACTTCAAAAGAAAATTTCTGGTTGACTTGAAGTCTTCTGCAGACAAATTCCCTTCTTTTACAATTGAAGAGGCAAACACACCGACAACGACAAGACCTCGTCGAGCGCATCAAGGTAAGCTTTGAGAATTTCTCTTTTTTTCCCTTTTCTCTCGTTTAAGGATGAGGTAATTTGCGATTGATTCTGCCTGATGGCTCTCTTTCGCCGGAGTAGCTAAATCGGGCGGATAACTGATATTCAATTCTTACATATTCTGAAAGCACCACATCTCTCTTATTTTAGTCTTGCATACTCTTTCACGCTACAAAGACTAACTAAGACGATAGTGATACACTCGGTACTAATACCTACTTTCATTCATTGGACAATCTGCTACGCCATCGGTTGGCTTTGATACTTAGATACAAACATGCATTATGAATTCAATATATGTTCCTCTCAAACTATTTAAAACTATTCGATCTGTGATTGCTTTATATGATGCGAGTGTTCCAAAAGATCAATACTTGGAGACCATCCTGCAATCCTGTCACGTCTCTACGACATGTCAAATTGATCACGATGCAATGGTTCAGAAGTGGCTTCAATTATTGTTCATTAATTCATCCCTTCCGCATCATTTGCCTGCAATGAAACGGCCATGATCTAGGTGTTGTTACAATTAAGCCTTGCCCTTGCGCTTCAGCTCCTCTTCCTCCTCAGCTTGCAGCTCAGCATCGATCTTGGCGCCCTTTGAGGGCTCGTTACCGTGAGCGCGAGCCTTGCGACTGATGTTAGAATGCGATGTCACGACCAGGGCTCGATTGGACTTACAGGCAGGGTAGGGTCCTTCTTTGATTGGGCGGTCTCGAGATCGTCACCCTCATCGGACTTCTGCTCCTCAGCAGCGAGTCGGTTGGCGATGGATCGCTCATCCTCTGCGAATTTGTTAGTGTTTCTCATCCTATCTTTCCGATCTGGACAGTCTTACTAGAGTCGAGGTTGTTGTGAGAGTTCTCCTTGCCCTCGTTGTAGGGATCGGACTCCTGGGCCTTGCGCTCGGCTTCAGAGATGTTTCTCTGGTCGCCAGCCTCGTAGACGCCACGGTTACCAACGTTGGAGTAGCCAGACATGATGAGTGTTTGAAAGGGGTTGTGTTTTTTTGTTGGTGGGAAAGATGTAGAATGTGAAATGAGATGCAGTGTGTCTGAGAGAAGCTTTGAATCGACTGCGAGACCTTTTTGTAGTTCACACTTCCGGCGATGAATCGCTACTGCCATGGTCATACACGCCTTCTCCACAACCTGACTTCATAGAATACGTCATTACAAGAGTGCTTGGTGTCAACAACAAAAGAAAATGCTTTGGATCGCAGCACATACGTCATAAGAGAAAGGTAGAGATTTAGCTCTTTCTTTAGGGTTCTGCAACATATGCTTGTTGCAGTCGATCTTCTAGAATAGTTAATACATGTGGTTCTGCACATCTCGGCGAGGCGGCTCTCTCCTGATCGTCTTCATGGTAACGAACAAACGCGTGAGAATTGATCTTCCTGCTATCGCTGTACCTGATGACTTTGGATATCATAACAAGACCACCTGCATATTTCCTTTCTTTTGCATTGATTTCTCATTCTTGTTACTTTGGCTTGTTTTGCATACCCTATGTAAGCAGGAGTTGCTTGAGTAACAGTTGTTGACACTCTTGTATGAAGTACAACAAAACAGCGATGTCATTATTTTACTCGCAAGGTTTATTTCATACACCATTTGCCATATGATGTACTAGATTAATCAATATGAGAATCATGCCTTGTGTTGAAGTAATAGTCTATGCGGATCTTCTACATTTGCTCGGCTCGTTCAACATCGATCTTGGCGAGCTCGGACGACACTGACATGATGAAGTTAAGTTCGAGTTACAACGAGGTCCAATGGGTGACACCGGTCAGAATGTCTTGACAGAATGTACACTATAAATCTTTTGACTGTAGGTCTCGTTGTTCGTCTGATACTCTTATCAGACAAACAAACCTTCGGTTGTTAAGACACAGCATTATTGTCAGACCAACTGACGCCCCAAATTATACCATCTTACTACCATGGACAGAAGAAGAGACAAAGTAACATAGATACGTTGCTGTGTTAATAAACTACTTACTGAGGTATCTGCTTATTTACTTTTTGCTCCAAACTTAGGTAGTGTATCGAGTTTTCTACTACCCCTCGATGAGCTGCTACTGGAGGTAGCTGCCAAGCAGGAGATAACTTAACAGGGCAGTGGTGGGGTCGTGCACGGATCATGTAAACACCGAGCCATTAAGTCATCATGTATTTCGGCGTGACAAGCTTCACGGAGCTATACCAAATCGGAGCTCTAACGTGAACCTCTCTTGAACAGTCGTGATTTCTGTTTCATCGTCCCTTGACAACCACCTTGCAGAATCAAACTGGCAAAATGTTCCGCTTTGTAAGTTTGCAGCCCGCCGTCCACGAACTTGATAGCTCACCAATTCACAGCACAAAACACTCGATATTGTGACGGTCTTTCACAAGGCCAGCTCTCCAGCATCCGTGAGAGTCGCAAACCTTCTCAAGCAGGTCTCTGCCAACGCATCGTCTGACGCCACTCTTGATCAGGTGAGCGATCATTCTGCTCAGACCGCTCCTATCCGAGAAGAGTTTGAGCTCAATATCACCGAGGATCCCCCAACAGACGACCAAGTTAAGACGATTCTGGAATATGTTGGTACCGGCGGCATTCCCAAGGTGATCAACGGCGCAAACACCGAGAAGGATGCTCTCAGAAAGTTCAAGGAAAGCAGGGAGAACTTCATTCGACCAGTGGTATGTGAAAGCTATGTTCCTGCGTCAACGCCTCTTGGCTAACAGTATCTTCAGGTTGTAGACTGGAACAACGGCAAGGCCATTGCTGGCGACAACGAGTCTGAGATTCTCAAGCTCCTCAAGCAACAGAAGTAATGACTCCACTCTAGAGATACTTCAAAACCTACCATATGCTCCCCTCTGTATATATGTTACCAATGACTGAAAGACTGTCCAATGACGACTCATGTTGACACCTTGCTTTTGAATGAAGGATTAATGCAAGATGGTAGCTCGATCAAAGTCTTAACCAGCTATTGATATTTTTAGATTTCGAACTATAACCTACTAAGTTTATGGATAGTTGTCAATGATGTACCCTCAGTCAAAAGCTGCAAAGTTTCAATACCCATTGTATTCGGGTAAGTACATTGAATCACGGCAGGAAACCAGCGTCAATACCATCCGATCGAATCGCCTTGTTCTTTGATCAAGCTAGAAGAAAACAATTCTCGGATGAATGAATGTGGATTTGGGCCACAGACAACTTTTATTGCTTGCGGGCAGTGGGCCGAGGTGGTTATGTACAGCGGGAAACAGCAAGCACCCATATTCAACCTGCAACTGACTTGGTCGATTGTGCTCTTTGTGTGTAAATACGGCACTACCAAACTTGGGAATGCGTCGACCTTTTTTCATCTTTTCTTTCTGTGCGGGTTAAAATTTAACCTACTCGAAGTTGAGGCAGTCAGGGTGTCGACCACCCATCAACAAAGAGCCAGATTGCTTCAGGACTTTTGCAGTTTGCAGTCTCCAAAGCACAGGCAAGTCCAAGCAGAAGGGTCTATAACTCTACTTTCATTAACTTTTGTCACTTTTGTCACCTGCCGGTACCAGGTACTAGTGTCAACCTCAATCGGTGCCAGTGCCAGTGCAGTGCCAGTGACCGCGAGGGCAGCAGTAACGTGATTGCAACTCTGATGGCTTTTGTTTATTTGACCTTTTTTTTTTATTACCCGCTCTCCAGACCTTCTGCATTTTTCTTCTTCTTCATCCGCACACTTTGAGGGTACCTGTCATCCGAATCGTCTGCGCTTTCTCACATCGCATCGTGTGTTGAACTGCCGGGAAGGAGCGACCTTCATCTCCTGCTCTACCTTCAATATTTCCACTCCGCACCCATCTGGACTTGTTTCGCCTTGTACTATTGATTAATTTCCCAGTTCAGCGCTTATCTTCTAAAGGTAAGCATCACCCTCCTTCGGCATGTTTTGATTTGTCTTTGCAAACGTTTCAAGTCATCGCACCCAGGAGCACGATAGAAGTAACAGCACAGCACGCACCTTGATTTAATATGGTTGTACCTTACCCACCATTTGCTAATAACTTCCTATAGGGAGCACCATGGCTCAAACTCATCCCGCTCCTGGGGGTGACTTACCACCCGGGGGGCCACCGAAATCGTCAAAGCCGGCCTTAGACCCAAGTCGGGTTCATGGTAATCAGCAGCCGCCTAACCTGCGTGAAGCCTTCAATGATTTCTACCCCAACGGTCTTCCCAATGTCTACAAAATGCTTCAGACGCCTGGTACCCAGGGTGTCCCGCAGACGTATCTTGAAGACTATCTTCCTGTAGGATTCTACACGAACCCTCGGATTGGAGCTGGGGCCATCTTCTCTACACAGAATGGAACACAGGCCTTCCGTTACATGGAACAGCTGATGCCTCAACGCCGCATCCACCTCTGGAACAAGAACGAAATCCAGTCTGTTTGCAACTCGCTGCGCAGACTCTACTGGGACCACATGAAATCCATGCAGAAACCCTCCTGCTGGGATGACTTGTGGTCATATTTCGATACCTACGATCTCTACAACTACGGAGCCATGAATCTCTGGAATGTGGTGAACCATCTGTATGACGAGAACCAAATAATCGCTGTGGACATGAACAAGGTGGCTGCCGTTGAAGTCGGCCACTGGGCTGACCAATGGTTGTTTGATGACTTTAATTGTCAGAAACTCGAACAGTGGGATGAAACTAAAGGTCCCGTTGTCTCACTTCTCACTCAGGACGACTGGGAGTTTATCGGCCGTATTCAAACCGACGTTATAGCGCTCGTCGAAAGCGCCCTTACGCACCGTCGCTCCCTGCTGCTTGCACCCGAAAAGCTTAGGCTAGCTTCGAATACGAAGCCAAACCATCTGATGACATCTTGCGCCGACAACAGTCTTGAAAATTGGCTCGGTGCGTACAAATTACTGACAAGGCCACACTCAACACGAAGCTAACAAGTTCACAGCTGGTCAACGCATCTTTGAACCCACAGGCCTCCCACCCGCTCCAGCGGTCCATCCTCACCAAGCCTCACCAACTTCCAAGAAAGCTTCGGCGCCCGTTCTTATTCAAAATGGCAACCACTACTACCAGCCGCCACCCGGACAGCGCGTACCCAGTGCAGTGGAAGCTCTGCACCAGTCCGCTGCCGCTGCCGGGCCTGTCGCTCATAGTAACAGTGAGGAAGTGCTGACGGGACAGAATGAGATGGCCAACTGTGCAGCTCGGGAAACTCTTGAAGTATTACCTCAAATCAGGTGCAAATCTACCGAGCCCTCTTATACCGTGCCCTCCCTGCCACCCGGCAATGAAGACAGCGACCAATTAACTTCCAACTCACCAACAAACCGGAAGAAGAAACACGATGGTCCTGAAGAGCTTGATGTACAAACCCCAACAAAAGCTGGGCGACATGGCCGCAGCAACCCTCGGGCAAATCAAGGAGCTCACAAGTCCACAGTTACAGCATCACTGCCAACATCAGCTGTCATGGAATTTTCAACCCTGGCTACTCCCGAAAAGCAGGCCAATGGTGGTGCAAAACAAACTAGTTCCAGCCCTTCTCTCGATGATCCGAACGCTGTTTAGAAACCAGCTCAGGCTACTTCGAGCCCTTCAAAGGAGGACCACATCAGTCGGAACGGTAAGAAAAGAGACACGGAGTCACAGGCTGACGTCTGCAAAGAGCCTAAGAGGAACCAACGACCAAACCGATCCTTTGCTCGCTCAGGCCCCCAGGAATACAAGGGCATACAATCTCTTGGTGATACCAGCACTCACAGCCGCTTGCAAAGGCCCGACCCAAATCTTCACGCCAACTTCGTACCTGGTGCCTATGCAGAGGGGGTGATGCAGCCAAATCAGATACACAATCCTCTAGGAATCACCTTCCATCCTTCCGGAACATTCAATCACGTTGCCCCAGGAGGGTATCCTGCCTCTCAGGAGAATATCGGGGCTCCAAATGGCTTGGGCTACCGCCATGTAAGCATGCAACAACCATCGCTCCATCCAAAGGGGTTTACCCCCAACCGGGGCCGAAATTCCAGCAACTCTTCCCGCCTGGATCGTTTTGAGCCGAACGAAAATCGATGGTACCAGAATACCGAGAATTTCAACGTGAACCCAGGCTTCAGCCGTGGAGGTTATCAGCGCGGTGGGCGTAAAGGGACGGGTCGTCGAGGTGGTCATAACCAGCGAAACGCAACAGCACCTGTTACTCAACCCCATGCTGGTTCCGATTCCAGTCATAAGATTCGCGATGGAGCACCATGGAAGAGCAGGTGGCGCCGAGAAGGCTCGGATCCAGTACAAGTGACATGCCAGAACGTTCAGGATGGGTATACCATCAAAGATTATGTTCCTTGCTCCTGTCAGATGTGCGAGGCTCGTAACCGCTCTGTGTACGTCGCCGCAGAAGCCTACTATGACATCTCAATAGGAGATATGCAGTCGCGGATCAAGTTTGGTTTGTCTGAGCGATACGGGCTTGTGGAGGAAGTATACACTTTGCCTTCCAAGGAGCCAGGGCGCTTCGTGGTCCGGTAGGTTGAGATTTTCATCCATTGGGCAAACAATCTTTACTAACTCACTACTATCAGATTTGCCAACCCCTCATCTGTTTCTGAAGCGCTGACAATCGGTGGCGGAAACATGCCCGAACACGCTCTGTCGATTACTTTCTCCCCGGCTATGCGTTCCAAGTGGACGCTCTCTGAGCAAGCACCGACTCGAGTGACCCCTGGCCAAGCTATTGACCAGCACTCCTCATCTGTGCCATTCACCCCGTATCCTTTCGGTCCCGTAATGCCTGGTAATGCCCCAGGCACTGCAACCGCTCACCATATTCCGCCTGGGATGCTCCATCCATCTGTGGCGAACCCAGCAAATGCCCATATGTGGCCCAAGAGCGGTGGTCAACAAGCTTTCTCTGGATTTGCGCAACCTCATGTCTTGGATCGAGTTGTTCCTCAACCGATGACGAACCTACCTCCCTTCGTCCCTGGCGTACGTGGCTCCCAAAAGCAAACTTTTGTTGCAGGTCCTACGCACCTGGAGAGTGTTGGTCAACCCCCCGATGAGCCCCTGCAAACAAAGTCACCTGCCGAGGAAGCTTTGGAAGAGGTTCAACACAATGGTCGACGTGATTCCTACAGTCCAAGAAGCGACGGAAGCGGGACTGCCGGGACCAAAGCTCGGGTCTCATTGCCCAACACCCCCTCCAAGGCGTCTCCCAACACCAGGGAAATACACGCAGCACAACCCAAGGCAACCGAGAAGAGCGCCGATAACCAGGTTAGCGCAAAGGCTGTGCCTCACCCTCCATACACCGCAGCATCCGAGCCAGCCAGAAGTGCAGCGAGCCATAATCGTGTATCTAGTGCCTTCACTGAGAACGAAATCAAGGAGAGGCGTCAAGCGTGGGCAAAAATACCTATGCCACTAAATCGTCACCGTTCCAGGAACTTTACGCCAACTAAACCCAGCAGTGGCGTCATCAAGGACGATGACAACTCGCGGGTTTCAAAGGGTGATAAGCGCGAAGCGTACGCTGTTGAGTCCGAAATGTCGACCCCGACCCAGCCTGTGACGTTCACTCCTGATACTGGCAGTGTTTATGAGCAATCTCCTGGAAAACAAGTATCTCCTCCGTATGTCCAGGAGGATTTCTCTGCTCTAAGCCCAACCGGACCGGCAGGACAAGAAACGATGGCTCAGGAGAATGTCACTCAGGACCAGGCACCATCATACGTGGCTACCACATCTTCTCAAACGAACAAGACTGGATACCAGGGTGAGCCAGATCAAACGAAAGTGCTCAACCCCATCGAACAAGACACTCCTCTCCAAGGCTCGGACATAAACCGACGGCTAGACAACGTACAAGGAACCCAGTCAAAGGGAAAGGGAAAGGGTCCGAAACCAAAGTCAAAGAAGAAGAAGCCAAAACATAAGATGATGTCTCAAGGCAACCAATCCAGCTCTCAACAAATTCAGATTTCGTCCTCTCCCCTTACCCATGCACCAGCCCAATCTCTACGAACCGATTCTGGAAGTGCGCATCTCGGCCCTTCATCCACAACTGTTTCTAAGAATCAATCCTTTGAATCATTTTCCCCCACAAAACGACATTATGAGGACTCTGAGCAACGTTCTGCATCTGGTTCTTCCAAACGAAGTAAGAAGGATGGAAACGCTCAAGAAATTGCTCTACAATCGCAACCGTCTACGCTCGATGAATCTGATTCACCTGATGAGGACGCACGCGGCCGTAAGGGGTTCAGAGTGGGCAGGGGAGGTTCGCTTCGTATGGGCAAGACACGTCGACCCCGTGCCATCATGACTGTGTCAGCACTTGCAGAGCAGCCCACGGACGCCCAAATGTCGGCCCTTTCATCGGACTTTGCCTTCCAATGCCAGAACTTTTCTGCCTCTCCTGGCTCACCAAGCTTGCACGGGCCCGACAACAGTGCGATGAGTCGATTGAACCCCAAGGCACAGGAGTTCGTCTCGCCCTCTAGTGTCACGCTCCTTGACAGTCAAATGCCTTCTGGTTCCAACGAAAACGAAACTCTCGGTAGACCCGCATTAGATGATGCAGCTAATCGCATACAGAAAGAAGACCAAGTCATTCAGGAACCATCGAAGTCCGGAATCAACTGCCTGGACGTAGCTCCTATCAATGAGTCCATGCTTTCTGCGAGAGTTGATTCAGTCCCAAAACATCGACGAGCTCTCTCGGAAGCAGTTCAGAAAGAGACTTCCGCAAATGATAAAGAGGATGTGTGCCAGGACCAGGCAAAGACGCCAGGAAAAGGCCCCAAGCGAGCAAAGGGTAAAGAAAAGGCTGCTACACTAGGCGTGAAAAAAGAACGGGCTGATGGCGCAGAGGAGACAACCCAAGGTTCACCTCGCACTCCCAAACAATCAAGTACCAAAACCAGGAAGCCTGGTCTGATCACTGATGACTGGCCGTCTCTTCCAGCGTCTCGGGATCGCGCCCCATCAAAGCCGCAGACACCCCCGATCTGGGGCGCAAAGACGAAAACTATTGCGGAAAATAGTGACCTAGAACAAGGCTCTCCCGTCACCAAAGGATGAACGACAGCCGTATCGGGAAAGGAAAGATGATGAAATGTGAGTAGAAATGGGACACGGAATATGAGGGTACAAATTCGCAAATTTTGGTATTGTTCACTCTACTTGACACAAGGTCAATAGCATTGAGGGTTCTCAGGACAAAACAAAGGGGCATGGATTTGCGGAACTTGCATTGGATGTGGACAACTTGGATTGTCCACTGCGATTAGGTACTTGACGGTATTTGGGTTGCTGTCGGTCCATTATGATAGTGAGAGATAATACAAATGTACGAGTTGAGAAGAGGATAGTACTAAGTACATTTCAAAAGCATGGTGCAGCTATCCACCAGTGAATGCTCTCATTATTTTGTGGTCACCCATCTGCTGTAAATCAGCTATTTTGCTACAACCTTCAAAACTAGGTAGCAAACTCTATCACATCAAACACAATGGTGTTTTGAAAGCGCTCTGTGTAGCAAAGTCGCTCACGCAGAAATTGGTCGACTCGTGAGACAAGAGATTGGGTTAATAGTGGTACAGTACTCTCTTGTCGCATGCTGATTTTGACCTTTATGTACATTTCATCGTCGCGGAGCCCGACTTCAAGGCCCTCCCAGTTCAATTCTTTTTCGCAATATCAAGCAATAATCGTCTATTGAGCAGGCTGAACCAAGCTAGTGACAGTGTCCTCAATCTCCTTGTCGGAAAGACCTTCGAGGATTTGTGACTTCTCAACACCTCGCTCTATAGATGGCATGTCAGTATCGCTGCGGTCTTCGGGTGCGGGTCGTAGGAGCTGCAGATAGTTCGGGAGACTACGAACCGTATCGGGCGAAGACCTTGGGCTGAGTGCCGGCGGCTTCACGAATGAGGATGGGAATGTTGGGATTGTTGCGCTTCATGGTAGGATACGATCGAGTGAGAAATGATCTGTGTCGGCGCGAGTACGGTCAGTCCAGATGTCCCTCTCACTCTGCAGTCCTTCTGCGATATTCTCCAATCGCTTGTGCATTCCAATCCTCCAATTGAGTACTCGTTGTATAGGTTCTCGTGATTGTTGCTCGGAAGTAAATGGTTCAAACATACCGGACAGCCGCGCTCTGCTCCGAAGTCTGGCAAAAGAGGAATCGCACCTCGCGGAGAGATTTTGTGAAAGCGTACTTTGCCGACATGGTGAGGTCGTGGGAATTGTGCGGGTGGTTTGAGTCTTGGACAGCGAAAGAGTCGTCGGGTCGACCTTGAAGTGCTAAGTAATTGCGAGCTTGTGGTTGGCAAGGATCCTCAATGAGGCTCGGACGGAATAAACTGAAGGCGGAGTTGCATAACAGCTAATGGCGTAATAATGCAAACCGACTTTCTGCATAATACATTTATGCACAGTCTCCGGTGCCGCTGACACATTTCCCCCACGTAAACCCCGGGCACACGATATCTCCGGTTTCCGGGCATCGCGCTTCGAGTCTTCCTAACAGAATGAATAGTCGGGATTTAGCGCACCATCCACTAAATCCACAGCCTGGAAAAGTTGTAGGTGGGTAAAGGTAGGCTATCTCGGGGCGACAGCGACCGACCCTTGCCCCAACGTCTATTCTCAATCAAAGCGTCTTTCGATTGAACCTCGTCTTTTCGACTTGACTCGACTATACACCTCGTCCCGTCCATCCCTTTGAAGCAGCATCTCCTCTCCACCAGAAGAATAAAAGTGTAAGTCAACAATTGAGTTTTTGAATACTCAAGCAATTGCGTCATTTCTGTTTTATCTGTGTTCCTGTCGCAAAATATTTCGAATGCGCGCCAACTTATTCTGACTACCTAGATTTGATACCTGATGTGCATGCATACACATACTGATATTGATGCTGATACTCAATAGTAACCATGGCCTCGTCCGCAAACACCCTCTTCCGCGCCTCGCGCCCTCTCTTCCGCCAGGCCACCATTGCTCAGCCCGCTCGCCAGGCTTTCCGCCAGCAGACCTTCCGACAGAACTTCTACCAGGGCAGCGGCCGTCGATGGCAGAGCACCGATGGCGCCCAGCAGCAGCAGCAGAGCTGGTTCAAGCGCATGTATGAGAGCGAGGTTGGCTTCAAGACTGTGCATTTCTGGTGAGAGAGCATCCGAACCAATATCAAGATTGGATTGTGGAGACGGTTTTTGCTAATATGCGTGGTTGTAGGGCTCCTGTCATGAAGGTTCGTTGACGATAATTACAACCCGCGATATCATTCTGCCTACAAAAACGGCTACATCGAGACAAACAATATAAACACACATACTGACTTCGTTCGTCGCTTGTAGTGGGCTCTTGTCCTTGCCGGTATCTCCGATTTCGCTCGTCCCGCCGAGAAGCTCTCCTTCACTCAGAACCTCGCCCTGACCTGCACCGGTATCATCTGGACTCGCTGGTGCCTCATTATCAAGCCTAAGAACTACCTGTACGTACAATTCCTCCTCTAAGCAATGTAGAAATTGGCTTACACTCAATTATAGCCTCGCTGCTGTCAACTTCTTCCTCGGAATGGTTGGTGTCGTCCAGGTTAGCCGAATTCTCAAGTATGAGTCCGAGAAGAAGAAGGGCCTGCACGGCGTCGTTGAGGACATCAAGGCCGATGCCAAGGAGACCATCCAGGAGGTTAAGCCTTAAATACGCCCTTGAGCTTCGACAGACTAGACAATGGCCGTAAATTAACGTCGTTACCGGACATATATCATGGTTTCTATTCCCATACCCTGCGGCATCTCAAGAGGTGCTGGTTGTGGAACTCTGGATTAGAACTGGACGCATTTGCTGCTTAAAAGGAGGGGGGTTCGGAAATTCAAATTCCAGGGTCAGGGGATCCCTCGGAATAGGTAGTTGCTTTTTTACTCATGCAGGTTAGTAGAGTAATTCCTGCAAACTAGGGTTGGGTTCAACGAATAAATATGCATAAGACATGTCTAGCCTCTTGTAATTGTTGAGATCCATCCGTACATACGTGCTTGATAGATATCAGTGACTTGATATTATCCAAAACTATCTCCTCTAATGTTGTTTAGGTATCACTCATGATGGCTTTCATAGCACCAGCAACTTTCTTGCACCACCTATGAACGCCCCTCCGCCATAGATCCAATCATTAGGCTGCAGGGCCATAGAACGTCAAGTGAGAAACCAGAGTTAATATGTACATGTACACGAGCAAAGAGAACTCCCTTCTTCTAGCCATCCATCACATTGCCCCCTGTGATTTCAGGTCATGCATGCCTGCTTGTTTTGAGATTTTGCTGCCACGCCAGGTGGGCCGTCTCATCAGAACGGATCTTCATCATAACCATTATATCAGCCGCTCACTTCTTCCCACTTACTTCTCCATGTGACCGTCATTCAAAAGCATTTCCAAAACAATTTGTCGACCGGGGAGCTCTGGGTGAGACATGGCAATCTTGACAGTGCCTTTTGATCCTTCGCTGCCCGCGCTCGACGACTGCACATAGCCGTTACTGTGTGACTGCGGGTTCAATGTGCTTCTACCCGTAGGGCCCCGGACGCCGAGATCCAGAACACGCACATCTCGCCCGGCAATAATTTGACGCAGGCGTCCATTTTCCGCATTTCGCACCTCAACATAGTCCTCGTTGAACAGAAGCAGATACTGTCCGTACATGGTCGCTCCGCGAGCCTTCTTCTGCTTGCCCGTATACTCCATGATAAGTGTGCGGCTGACATCACCGTGCTTATCCACGTACACCGCACAGTCCTCGTATGTCACAATGAATTCATTCTCGTTGAGTCTGAACATGCCCAGCGGTTTCTGATCCCGGATACGGCCGGCGATGTTAGCGATAGCTGGTGCTTTGAGGTCGGGAATTGACATCGGCTGCTTCTTGTCCAGTGTAAGCATTTCAACTCCCTTGGCTGTTGCAACTGCGATATATGTCTGGAACAGGCTGAGGGAGTAGCACTCGGTTGGGAAGAAGAATTCGTCAAAATCACGGAACGTCTCTGCGGATCCTCCACTTGTCTTGCGTCCACCAAAGAGTCGCGACTTCTTTTCGGTAGACTTTTGGAAAATGGGCTCAAGAACCTTGAACGACGTGTGCAGGCCTTCCTTGCGCTTGTAGAAAAGAAGCATTCTGTCCTTCATCTTAGCCGTGGCAAAATACGTCACATCTTTAGCGAGTCTCTGCGGCGCTCGTCGGGGGTTATCGTTAAGAGGAGCCGAGAAGTCGGATACCGGAGCGATCACATCCAGAGGATAAGAAATCAAATTCCTGTCTGCAATGAGCACACAGACAGCAAACTCCTCGAGGACTGCGATCTGAGTCACGCGAGTTGCTTGGACCGTCTAGAAAGAGTGTTAGTTGCATCAAACAAGGGGATAGGGAATTACATACCCTCTGCCATCCACGGGGATTCGACGGTTCCGAGATGTAAACACCATAATCGGTTCCAATGGCAATCACAGATTTCCCAAAGGCTGTGAAGCTTGTGGCGCAGTTGACTTGAGCACGGCACACGGGAGCAACACCCTGAGCTGGTCCCAAGACACTTTCCAGCTCCTGAATGGCTCGATCCAGAGGGGTACCTTTGACTGGCACACTTGGGTACCTGGCGTATATAGAGGTGTTGTCGTAATGGAAAGCAGCATCCGCAAGCACTCGTAGTCTGAAGGGTTCGGCGTTTTGAGAGAATAGAGCCTTGGCGTGTCGTGTCTTGGTCTCGATAATCATGTTGCACCAATCGGCTCGGTCCTTTGCCGATGATGCATACAAGGTGTACACCTCATGACCCAAATGCTTGACCTTGAATGGGTACAGAATTCTCCCTTCAGTATCGTTGGAACCAGTTGGAGTCAGGGATGAGCCAAGAGAGGAGTTTGTAGCTGCATGCTCCAGCCCAGGTCTGCCGGTGTTACTTCCCACTTTGTTAAGTTGAGTGGTAGAGGCAGTAGCTGCTGTGGTTCTGCCTAGTGGAGCGGTGATGCCCTTTTGTTTCTGAACTGGCTCGTCGTTGACACTCTCCGGGAACAACAGAGGCATCGGGATAGGCTGTGTTATGTTAGTAACAGCTCCATGCTATCGGTCAGCAGGTTTCACATACCTCTTTTGAAACATCATACTTCTTGTCTTTGCCCTCTTTTGGTGTGACTGTCTTCGCCAGAATCATGTAGTGATCGAAGAGCAAGGCATGCGTATCAACCCATCTGACTCCCTTTGATCCCATTCTTTGCAGGTCTCCTTGGAAGATCAGTTCGCGGCCGAGATGGTCAAGGTTCAACACAGAATGGAAGCCTGGCCTTAGCACAAGCATTCTGTTCAGCTCCATCATTTGGACTCTCTTGTTTTGTTCTGCAACCTTGGCATCAGACTCTAGGGTCACCTGTCGAATTTCCGCGATAGCCTTCGCCAAGTTCGTCTTTTCCTCACTGTCGGTAACCATCTTGCCCTCGACACTTTCAAGAAGAAGAGTATAACGCTGAAGACGCTGAATAGGCGCAATCAAATAATGGGTCCAGTCGTGCTTGGATGAGACCTTCTGCTTTTGCATATCATCCAAAAATCGCTTGAAGAGAATGTTGCGATCGGCTTCTCTGCGAACCTGATAAACTGCGTTGGGATAAGCCGAGGCGTATTCAATGTATACCGACTTGGCTTTGCGGATCCATTCTCGGAATAGATCGCTGAAGCCGATGATCCAGGGACCCTGCTCTTGTTGTCGATACTTGAGCTGCGACAACAAGTGATCTTTGTTGATTTCCTGTACCTGATCAAGCTTTCCGAACACCGTATACAAGAACTTATCTCGTTTTTCGGGCTTCAAGATTGGAGGTTGCATCATTCGAAGTTGATCCCGGTAGTATATGCGGAAGATATCCAGCTGCTTGATATAATTCTCCTCGCCAGTGACGATTTCGTGAAGGATGTTCTGGCGGTCAACCTCCTTCTTTGGCTTTGATTCCCAGTCGGACTTCTTGAGGCCATAGAACACGTGCCATTCGTCAGCGGGCTTGGAGTCTTGGGCCAATTCCTCTAGATCAACCTTCTTCAGCGTACGGGTGCAATGATGGGAGTAGCATCGGCCACCGATCTCTTCATCGTGCACCTTGGGAGCATAACATCCCGAGCCTGTCAATTGCCAGAGAACTCCAGAGATACGTCCGTTTCCAAACTTCACCCATTCCTCTTCCGGTACAAGCACACCGCGCTCCAACATCGATGTCACTACGTGTGTGCTGAGAACCTCGGCGTCTGCTACATTCATCATTGGGATTTTGCCGGTAAACAAGTTGATCAGCGCTTCCTCGATTGACTTGCTTCTTAGATCCTGCTCGCCTTCTCCCATTTCGCGGATCCAGGCCTCGAGGCCACTAAGCGCCCATGGCTCAGGGCATCTGCGGAAATCGGCTGCATTAAGCTTTGAAGGTACGAACTTCTTCTTTCGACCACTTGGTAAGGTGATTCCATCAAAGGCCGCTATTGAGCCAGCAGGAGTTTCATATTCGGGGAAAGACTGGTTTGAAGGTGCTTGCTGATGACCGTGCCTGGCAAGTTTCCTCCGTTCTTCGGCGGCGTCGGTTCTGGAACGAGCGGGTGTTTGCACTTGAGGTGTGTGGCTGTGTCCGGCCAATGATATGGATCGCTCGGGTTGCGGATTGTAGGGCTGCCCAGCAGTATAGTAAGCTTCAGGATTATCCGGCGCACCGAATCGTGAGTCTGTACTACGAGAGTATGCGTGCTGATACTGTTGACGGTTGTTGGTCTGGACTGAGAGCATCGAGCTGCTGTCGGACCCAGGTCCTGGGATAGCTGGCAGAGGTCGACTGGATAGTCCTGGGTGATAGAATAGATCTTGTAGTTCATCTTTGCTCGGTGACTCTGTTCCGCTTTGTCGAGAACGTAGTGATACACGCTCGTCTTCCTCGTCGAAGCTCAGTCGATGCTGTGTCGGTGGCTGCAAGCCCCCTGTGCCACCATAGTCCATCTCTGCTGTCTTGAACGCCGGTACGCTTTCGCCTTGATCATACGCACGATTGAAATAGCCCGGCGTAGGGAGAGGTCGGCCGACATCTTGACCGGACGAGTTAGGCGGTGATCCTACATCTCCACCATAGGTCAAGGTGCCGCCAAAGCCGCCACCCAGCATTCCCAAGTCGACGCCTGCGAATTCACTGTCGCTACTATGGGTTTGCTCTTCAGGGTGAGTAGTCAGTGTGTTGGTTGACATGTTCGTAGACAATGAGTTAGTGTGGACGGGCTCCGGGACAGGGTCGGCCATGACTGGCATATCTGTGTATCCAAACCCGGTGCTGAAACGTTGTTCATCAAGCTCAGCCTGTCGCATAGCCATCAGACCAGCCTCTCCATACGCGTCATCGTCATCTTCTTCAGGTTCATAAGCGGTTTGACCAGTTCGTGTCGAAGTCGTTCGGCTGGCTGTATTGGGGATCGTGGTGGCACCAGAATCGAAACGCTGTAGCTGCTGGCCATGAAAGTCGTCGTCATATCGGCCATTTTCGGGCTCCGGAAGTGGACGATAGCCTTGTCCAGAGCTGCCCAATTCAAGCTCCAATTCCTGCATCAGGTTGTCGCTCGTAATTCGTTCGTGTCCGGCGGTCCAGGCAAGCTCATCGTCGACAGGCCGGCTCGGCAATGGTGCATTCGTTGGGTGCCGCTGTAGTCCGGGCGAAGTTGATCCAGCGTTTGAGGGAGAGCCGATGGGTGATGCTTGGGAATTCGAGCGGGATGCCCTATTGTAGAGTGAATTGTGCTCATTCGGGGAGTAGTAAGGCCCAACGGGCATCTGCGCCGTGGTAGGATATGGAGGTTGCGAGGCACTCGAGAAAGACGCCCCTCCATTCGATAATTGACCCGGATATTGGCTATAAGACTGGTCATACCCACCAGTTGAGGGGCTTCGTAATGGCTGATCGAACCCAGATGACAAAGCAGGTGAAGCCGCTGATTGAGAATAACCCCCAGAGGACTGGCTGAAGCCAGGGGATGTCTGAGAGCTATAGTTTTGGCCATAGTTGTTATATCCTTGGTAGGAGCCTTGTCGTTGTGGGACATTTGTGCTTGCATAAGCAGACGGGTCGTAAGCTTGCGGTGTGTAGGAGCTGGCATTGGAGGCATAACGCGACGGAGGCGGAGGCTGGGTCTGACTCTGATTACGGTATGGGAGAGCGTTGGTAGAGGTCGATCGCGAGAATCCCGACGACTGCGCAAAGCTTTGAGGGTTATACGAGTACGTAGGCGTGGGAGGTACATCTTGATACTGGTGCTGGTAGCCCGACAGCGCGCTGTTGGTGGAACCGTAGCCAGACCGGACGGCGGAGTTGTTGTTTATGAAGAGCTCGTCCTCGCCAGAACCGAAGCCGGGGGAGCGGCTGGTGGGTTGCTGGAGATAGGCGGCATCATCGCCGCCGTTGAAGCTAGCTCGGCGCCCAAGGTCTTCGTATGGTGATTGTCGCTGTTGCTGCTGCTGTTGCTGGTACTCTTGATCGCGACCAGCAACTGGGTACCGCACAGGTGGCACATGACCATATCTCCGCTGGTCGTCGCCTCGGAAGGACATGACGACAGGTGTGTTTTGAGTGGGAAAGTGGTGACGGAGGTTGCAGGAATGGTCGTAAGAACAAAAGTCAAGACCGGTTGGGCTTGGCGTTTCGGGCGTCTACCTCGTATAGGACGTCGAGGGTTGATGAGCGCGGGCGGGTCGCATTGAGGGGTCGAGGTTGACGGTATCAAATATGGTGAGAGCTCAAGAGGACACTCGATGCTGCTGACAGCATTAAGAGGAGAGAGGCTGAGAAGGAGAAAAAAAGAGCGACGAGGTTGCTAAAAATCAAAGCGAGGCGGTTGAGTGAGCTTCTAGCGGAGAAGATGGATCTCGTATGGGCGGAGGGAGGGAGACGACGGCTGGATGTGATGAGCGGAGGGCGCGGGAGGATGGATTGATTAATTGATTGATTGATGGAAAGCGATAGCCCCTCTTACTCAGACGTAGGTATGGACCTCTTATTCTGGGCAGGGTCCTCCAGTTCCACTATCCTGTCCTTTGGTAGAGCCTTGGACCTTGGGACTATGACCTACGTCCTACGGTGTGAGATGATGGTCCGTGTCGTGGGTACTGCAAGGGAAGGTAGGTATTGTATGTAGTCCTGAGATGACAGGAAGAAAAGGACAATTAATGTTGAACGAAATAAGAATCAGTCTCTCACTGTTTGTTGTCCAGGTCCAGTCAGAATTTGGTTTGGTTAGGTGGTGTCAAGGCAGGGTTTAGCGAGTGATGGGATGGATTAAGCCAAGAGAGAGGTGTGAGATTGTTTGATGAGACGTCACTGAAGATCAATCAGGCTCCAGAGGTCCTCGTCGGGAAAGCCTTGAGTTGATGTCACAGTCTGTCAGTCAGTCTGTCTGTCTGTTGTTTTAAGGTCCTAAGCCACAATTAAATGATGACAAGATTCAATGGGCGGGCGAGTCTTGACAGTTCGACAAATAGGCCTCTAGGTCTAGGTACATTTTAGGGACTCCACCCTTTGTTTTCTCGCCTGGGGAACCCTGAGACCTTTGAACTCGGCCTTGTGCCACCATCATCGGTTAAAGGGCTCGTGCTCATTATCTATGACCTACATCCAGATACTTGGGTACTTGGGTAGCGTTGAGAGTCTCCAAGTTAACGGCCCGTATCATAAGTACTGACTTTGTTATAAGCGGTGAACAAAAACGGCTCTCCTTCATGATGCGGAATCTAATACCTTCTAAGGTATGGACGTAGGGCTACCTATTACTGTAAATTACCATTCGGTATTTAGTACCTACTGGGCGGCCTCGCTACTTGCCCGCTGTCAGATTAGCGGATGAACCGCCCGTACTGCAGTGCCTACGTCACGGATGGGGGGAGAGATGGCGCAATGTATGAAGGCTTTTCGTATTCGACGGGGACCTAAGGCTTGAGTCAAAATTCCTA
Source organism: Fusarium brachygibbosum (assembly GCA_018886245.1). Lineage (NCBI taxonomy): Eukaryota > Fungi > Ascomycota > Sordariomycetes > Hypocreales > Nectriaceae > Fusarium > Fusarium brachygibbosum. The sequence goes on from MU249530.1 coordinate 1,020,185, forward strand.
TTGGACAAAGGATGAATATAGATTTGAAGTCGAATTTTTTTTCCTATGTTGATTGTTCAACCAGAGGCATAGCTATTCTATATTATAGCAAGTATGGTTTCAAAGGTCTATTTGCCTGTTCTCTGGCTTGATGACTTGAGCATTTATCGTTAGAATTCTGAACCAAGACTAAACGAGGTGCATGCCTTAGTACCTAGTACCTACTGACTGGGTGTTTCTGTAAGTAAGTAGGTAAATATCTTAGTACTATACAGTACAGTACTTGAGGCGATACAAAAAGCACATGTGAAGCGTTGAATGCCCAATCGCAAGGTCCCAGAATCATTCTCCCTTCAAACATGAGGCAGGTTGTAGGGCTGATTTCGTGGTAACATGTTAATGATCTATCCCACACCTAGTACTCATCTGACTGCATATACTTACGGGTCGTAACATCTCAACTCGACCTATTACGGAACGACCGAAGCATGTCAGCTGCCTTGAGCCACAGCCCTACAGTACAGTCACAGGTGGAAGGCATTTGCTGGGAGAAACCCACCATACATGGTATTCTCTCCCTTTTTTTTTCCTCATTCCCATGTGAGTGTGAACCCTGCGTTTAGGCTCAGATGATACCCAAGTAGCCAAGAGCCAACTTCATCTCGCTATATCCACATCACCCATGTAATAAAGGCTTGGCAGTTGGCTTCAACCGTCTCTCCACTTATTCAAAGAGTGGTTTACTGGATGAAACCGTTGTAGCCAACAGCAACAGTCAAACCAGTACCCAAATTACCGAATCTGCTGGCTGACTTCCTTTCTCAAACGTGGTAACACAATCGTCGTTCCATGGCTCTTTTCCCTCAAGGCTGATTTTACCCTGAGCTCCAAGTTCCAGCTATTCCTGTCCAGGTACTTTGGTCATGTGAAGTCGAGAGTCTTTCTTTTGTGGATAATAGAGAACTTTGGCCAGTGGATACTTGAGAGTAAATATTACAACGACGGAATTGAATTCATGCAGCAAATATCAATAACTTTCACAATTTGAAGAATGATGTTATGAAACCTCTATAAGACGATGATGCCGAAGGTATTACAGTCGAGTCTGCGGGTCTCTTAATGGTGGGGGTTTAACTCAATCGGGTTTCACGTTGAACCCTTGAATCAACAACCTGAATCAACTTAAGTCAAGAGTCAAGAGTCAAGAGCCTCAAGTCTTGTAACGTAACACCTCAACACTCTTCGAAACATCTTTCCAAACTTCTAGATTCTCTTCTCGCAATCACCATGACAGATGATACACACCGCAAAATCTGGCAGCCCCTTCACCCCGCTATTCGGGACCGTCTAGACCCTCAATACGTTGCTTATCATGAGGCACATTTACAGTATATCGAGCCAGATGAGATCAAAGATTGGGATGGTTCAACAAGAACAAAGAAAGTCTCTTTGCCTCCGGGGGGGACTAAGTCTGTTCCTGTCGGAAGTATCGGCGACTATAACGTTGGCAGGTTCAGGGTGAGGGTTTACACTCCCAAAGGCCAGTGTGATGAGCGAGGCTGGCCTGTTCTCGTTTGGTTTCATGGCGGTGGATGGGCAGTGGGAGGATTAAATAATGGCACAGATCTCTGCTGTTGGGCCTGCGAGAGTATGTCTGTGAATTCTTGTCTATGATGGCGCAATGCTGACTATCAACCCAGGAGCACGCTGTTTAGTTGTCAGTGTCGACTACGGTCTCGCCCCTGAAAATCCATTCCCAGCTGCAGTTGAGGATTCAATTGATGCTGTGAGATGGGTTGCGTCTTCTCCAGCCGAACTACAGCATATAGATACTTCTCGTATCTCTATTGGCGGAACTTCATCTGGCGCCAATCTAGCCATTGTCGCTGCGCTCTCTGCATCAAACCCAGGGGTTCCTCTACCAACAGCGCAACCTTCACTCCCAAACAATATAGTCCACCCTCCGGTATCACTACTTCTATTCATACCAGTCATTGACAACACTGCTACTGTCGATGGAGTCTGGAAGCCCAATGCAGAGACCGCCCCTTGGCTTACACCTTCTCGGATGGAATGGTATCGTAAGCTCTACTTTACCCAAGACGACCATCGCTCAAGATGGGACGCAAGTCCTAATCTAGCCCCAGAGGCTCTTCTTCAGAAACTTCCCAAGACATGGATGGCAGTTGCAGAGATGGATATTCTTGCTCCCGAGGCATCGGCATTCAGCCAGCAGTTGAAGAGGTTGGGAGTTGATGTCGAGACTTTGGTGATACAGGGTGGAACGCATTCTATTCTTTCCCTTCATGGGGTGATTGACCGAGGATACAAAATGATAGAAGACGCAGTCAAGCATTTGCAAGACACATTTAGCACTGGCTAAGTGTTCGATTTAGCCAGAATCTACACACATTAGAATCCCCCATTCTGCACAATCAAGATATCCGTGTCTTATCCAAAAAAGGGAATCATGAACGTCCACGTACCCATGCCAATCTTATAGCGCCATGGTCTCACTCGCGGGTGTCTTTCTGTCATACTCAACCGAGTCCTGGCTGGTAATGGCCTTACTCTTGCGACTGCGGAATCCCCAAAGCCCTTTGAGACCACCATCATCCAGCTCCAACAGCTCCCGCATGCAGATGGCAGGATGAAAAACGTTAAGAGCCACCACGGCAACCACAATCAAGATCCCCTCAAAGCCAACAAACATGTACTGATCACCCATGATAGGGCCCTCCCAACCTTTGGACAACTCCGCAACTCGAAAGGCGCTCCGCCAGAGGATACAGAAAGTGGCAAGGGACAGAGCACCAAGGAAAGCCTTAAACCAGGGCGAGTTGCGAACCTTGACAATCTCAGGTCGTTGGTCGAGGGCTGCATCGCCGAGAGCCCGTTGACGCCGGATCGTTCGAAGGGCAAAGTCGACTGAGCATGCGATGAAGCTGAGAATAGTGATGACTTGGAAGGCGAGACCAGCGATCATGATGTTTGATCCTGTGTCAGGACTTTTGTGCTGGTGAGAAGCAATTGAAGCCATAGCACCCCCTAGGGCTTGAAGGACGAGAGATATGACATCGCAAGGGATGAACTAGAGAATGACATATTAGTCCTGAACCTGGAGATATATCGTCAGTACCAAACAAAAGTCGACTCACTATGCGAGTGTAGTATTCCGGAGGGAGTCTCGAGTTCTCGGGTCCAAAAGCCGATACAATCCTCCGAAGGCAAAGATACACCCCAGCAGCCATGAACGCAGGACCAATAGTCAAGCAGCAAATCTGAACCAGAAAGCCATTCTCGCTCCAGCGATTCTGCCAGCTCATGATGCGCCCTGCATAACCGATGACCTCACAGATAAGACCGAGTATCAGAGCAACGTTGAAAGCGGTGCCTCTGCGGGTGATAATCCAAGTGACAACGTAGCCGATCAACGAAGCGGTGAATATGGCGAGAAAGGCAGCATTGGGAGCGAGGTCGATGCGATACTGATAGTATCCAGGTACATCTTCGCAGTATTGGGACTTTGGGTTTTCGAAGCAGTAATAAAAGAGGCCGCCTTGGTCAATCCATGTCTGATTGGTAAGATCTGGAACGTACGTTGACATGATGGATAAGTGAGAGAGAGAACATTGAGGGGGGTTGAAAAGGAATCTGTATTCTGCAGAAGCGAAGAGGCCGGGCCAGTATTTATGTTTTCGAATCGAGTGTGTTGTTCGTCCGTCTTACTATGCTCTAATCTTTCAGCTTAAAAACGACTGGTCAAATGAATGTTTTAGGACGACCACTCAAAGATGAGACAGCCTATACAAGTAGCGCCAAAAAGCAACTTCGGTAAAGGAGTGAAGACAGAGCATGACAAAAAGTAAGATTCGTCTGAAAGCTTCGACAAAATTGCACGTATTCCAACTACTTCACTGTTCAGAATCGGATATTTGTCCCTTCGCTCCGCCGGAGCGTAACATAATTGATTCACTCTGACTCAAGGATACATCATTTCATCACCAATAGACTGCCAAGGGCTTCTAGTGAGAAAACAGACATGCCACAGGAGGATGCTATCGGGAATCAATTCCGTCGTATTTCGTGTTTCAAGTAATACTAGAGATAGGCGCTATTGTTTGATATAGGATTCCGCCGGCCCTGGTGAACCGAAACAATAGCAGGCTGTTAGATATGTCGACAATCTGTTATAACATAGAAATATTGACCGGCTTTCATCTTAACTTGGAGTGTGTTAGCTCACTTCAGCCGCAATGTGTAAGTCGATCTGAAGGATCAAAGAGCATCGCAGTTGACCCACACACCCTTTCTCGCACCATAATCCCTTTTCGCCTTCCTACTGCATGGGTGCAGAGAGAAGTTGTCGATACGATAGCCATAATGGATGTTTCCTTCAATCTGATTCGCGCGAGTTTCATGCAATTTCGTTTCCTCATAAAGTTCCATATATCAAAAGTTCAGTAGACAATCTTGTGCAACGTGGATTACATAAATCGTGAAAAGACATTGAATGCCATCCTAGATTATTGTAATATATGTCAGTTGAGCTGTTTGATATCATTGCTTCCACAAAATGAAGAAGGAAAAAGATGAGCGTTGTATAAAAAAAACACGATATGATATAACTCGACTCCCCCTTCTCCAGCACCCGCTTGCTTCCACTTGACCACCTACTTGTTCTTTTTCTTCTCCGAGCCGCTTTCCCTTCCGGGGCTGCCCTCGCCATGTGTTCCGCTGGCGCCGCTCTTGGTCACCACACCACCGATAGCTCTACTCGCTCCAATGGTGATGCCGCGACCTTCTCGCATACCGTCGAGGCTGATGTTGCTCCCAACGCTCCCGCTGCGCTTAACACCAGCCTTGACCCTTGCCGCCACAGGGGTCTGGACACCCTCCTCCAACGATTCTCGACCTGCAGGAGGTTCGGTGGGCTCGGCGGGTTCGGTCTGGAATGTTGGGGTAGCTGGCGGGTCTTCTATTTTGTCGATAGAGTAGTTCACCCTGTGCCGTGTTGTGTTCTTTGGCGATGGGATTCCGGAAGCAGTCTCTCTTGCTCGGTGAGGTTGAGGGGCGGGCGCAGGCTGGATTCCGTTCGTTCCTTCAAGACTTGGAGTAAGAGTCGAAGACTCGCTCTCACTGCCCTGATGAGCTTGAGCTTGTGCATATGCATATCCTGAACCTAGCAGACTCTCTTGTCGGCTGACATAGTATCGATCATATTCCTCCTTTGTATGCTCGGCGTCGGTGAAGCTGTCAAGCGCATCAAAAACATGCTGGAAGACCTGCGTATCCACGTCTCTTGCCCAGAGGAAGTCAAGGTGCTCGTAGTGAGGAATTTCGGTCGCGACAGTCTGAGGTGGCAGTTCCTTCAACATCACCTTGATATCCACCAGGGAGTCACTGCCTCCGTAGACGAGAACGATGGGAGTCTTGATATTCCGAGTCGGGTACTTGGCCACCTTTGAGTATTTCCTGGTCGAGGTGACGCTAATCGGCTGGTGAACGTCGTCGTCGTACATCTGAAAACATTTGTTTCGAATGATCTGGAACCAATGAACCACACTCTTTGTGCTTGTGAAGGAGTACAAATGAGGGTACGCAGCCAACTTCTGACTCGCCGAGATATTGAGAGTTTGCCAGTTGAACAAGAACGACAACCCCATATCAATGAGCTTGCTGAAGATGGGCGGATACAAAATGGTCTCCCACATGGTTGCAGAACTAAGAATAGAGCGACGACCAAATAGAAGGAACAAAACAGAAGGCGATGCCGTGACAAGCGCGTCGACAATTCCACTAGACAAGCCGGCTGGAGCCATGGCAGGAGCGAGAGCAATGAAAACATTGACCTGATTGTTGAGCTTGGGGTGAATAGCTAAGCTGGCAAAGGCCTGAGCTGTGCCCTGTGAGAAGCCAATGTACGAAAGGCTTTCCTGCTGGGTGGTATCGAGGATGTAGCTGATGCTGTCTGGGATGTCATGGAAGGCGAATTCGTCGATGGAGAAATCCCAGAAGGCATTAGAAGTTGGAGAGTGGTGAATCGATTTCTTGGAATATTTGTTTCCTCGGTTGTTGCCAAACTACCAGCTGTTAGTTGATGATACCTTGAGCATTAATCGCGCTGATGAAATAAAAACTCACCCAGACATCATATCCCTTTTCTACCAGCTCGAACGGAAGACATCGCTGCTCATCAGTGAGAGATACCCAAACCTCGGAATTCATAAGAAGGCCATGGTGCATATAGATGACTTTCTTCTTCAAACTTGTTGGCCCGTAATTTACCTTCTGACCTTCTTCACCCTTTCTCCACTGGAGTCGATGAACACCTAGAAGATATCCATCCTTGGTCTGAACAATGTGTTCCTCTGCCTCATAGCCCCAGATACGACACAGCTCGACAAAGTCTGCTGCATCTCGAACTGAAGTGGATACCGCTGGACAATGATGTTAGTCTAGACCTCAAGCTAACGGGGGAAAACGCTGACATTTACGTTTACTCTCTGCTCTCCTTCTCGCAGGAGCAGAGAACCTGTTGAAAAGCCTCCTAGAAGCCCTGTAAAAAAGCGAAACGAGAAATGGGGCTGCGATTGAATGTTGTGGTTAGTAAAGTCCCTACACCGCTTGGAGTCGGTCTGCGACTCACGCAACGCCAACGTCAAGACTCGAATGACTGCCTCGAGACCGACGAGAATAAATGAACCCACGAGGGCAAGATACTCGTAGCTAAAGAAATTGAAGGTTAGTAAAGTCGGCGCATGCAATGTAGACAGAGGATGTCAGCCTCGCTGATCATCAAAGCCACTCAAAGCCAACAAGATAGGGGGCAAACTTACGGGCGAAGCCTCCCGATGAAGGGAATAGCCATCGCAACAATCTTTGCCTGATGATTGTCGCGATGCACGCCTTATCGCAGTACAAATTTTTAGTTGTGATAAAAACCAGGGATTGATTAATGGGAGAAAGGAAAAAGAAAAAACTGAGTAAGATGGTTAAAGGTTACGGGTCGAGTCGAGGTGATGTCACATGTAATTGGAGATAAGTTCCATGCATAGGTACCTCTAGTACTGTACAACTCTATCGAACACTGACGTGCACCAGGACCTATCATGACGCCTAGGACTTTAGGTACCTATTCTACTTTTTTAGGCGAGATAACAGCATAATGCTGTGCTTTAGGTACCTACTAACCTACTATCTAGGCGAGGCCTTGTAACGGGTTTTGACAGCTCGAAAATCGGTGAGGCCGCCCCCTATCAAGGGCCGAAAAAGATAATATTTTATGTCAAGGAATTACAGTGAATCAATCATATCCCCTCTCGATACCCTGCTGAAACAATTATTACCACCATTGATGTCGAGCCACGGACGAGACATCCACATGGCTCATGCAAATGTCAGGGTCACAGACAACAGGATTGGACCCGGCTTACAGTGGAGCTGCCAACGCTGCGGCTAAGACATACAGGGACGTAGATCCGGGCGGGCAGATTCAGATCCAGATAGGTAAGGTTAGGTCCAGACATGGACAAGATGAACTGTTGCTAACCTCTGTGCACAGCTACATATAAACATGGAGGCAAAACACATGCATATGCATACATAGTTAATTGGGCTTGATTACTGAAATTGTGTGAATGTATCTCATCTGTTATAGTATCGCGGTTTACCATTCCCATTATTCACCACGCTTGCTCCATTCTTTAGTAAAAAAGCTCCAATATTCCATGCCTTGCCACGTCATGTCATGCAATGCAGTGCAATGCAATGCGAAGCGATGCCATGTCAGGCCATGCCATGCCATACTGTTCCCGTTCAACATCGCTCATCCTTCCAGAGTACAAGCTACGATATCCTCTCCCTTCTACCTCTTTCCCATCTCATCATCTCATCTCATCTCATCTCATCCTCATCCAGCACTATCGTCTGCTCCATCTCCGTCCCACACCTCCTATGCCTCAAACATCTTGGCAGCGCCCTCTCCTTGATCCGCTCCTCTAGCGTAGCCAGCTGTCAAATCTTGTTGTCTGTTGACTCGACTGTTTGTATAGCCAGAAGCACTGCAGCAACATCCAGAACGGTTCGAAGTGCGGCTTAAAGTCTTGCATCTCCAGTCATAGAAGATCCCAAGAGAAGCCGAAAACCGTCAACACTCTTGCGAGTATCTTCCGCTAGGGACGATTGACGCCACGGCACTCGGACGCCACCAAATAATACAAGAGAAGAGAAAAAAATCTTTCCAGAAAAACACATCCCATTACGGGGCCGGGAGTTGTTCAGTGTTATGAACCGAGCAATTCTGATTTGCGGTTGCTCTTCCAAAAATCGATGGCTTCCACAACATCATCCCCCTTATCATCTTCATGTGCAAACAAAATCTGTGATTCAAATTAGCATTCTGATATCAAAATGTAGCGTTCCAGAGAAATCACTCACCTCGTGTGTACTGCTATGCAGCATACGAATGTTCTTGCGAGGAACAATATGCACAGCACCGTTCTCCATATTACGGAGCTCGATAAAGTTCGGTTCAAACGCAAGAATCCAGGGGTAGCTGAGCGCGAAGCTCTGTGGTGTACCCTCCCAGTCAATTCGCCATTCCGGTCGAGCCCTCCATCCGTTGCGGTTAACAAAGAAGGAGAACTCTGAGTAGTTAAGCAGGAACTCCCCATTAAGTCGCTCAATATGGATCGGCTTAACTCCTTCTTTGCGAGCCACAAAGTCGAGCGAAGTGTCGGCCTGGTCAAGCAGCGATTGTGTCTCGAGGGTCTCAAGGGAGACAACCTCAAACCCTCGAGCGCAGGCAACGCAGAGTTTGGACTTAAGGAAGTGAACGGACGACGACTCGGTGGGAATGTAGAATTCCTTGAACGGCTTAAGTTCATCGTGTCCGCCGCTCATAAACTTGCCTATACCCTTCTGCTTCTTGGCCTTGGTCATGGCGTCGTTAGGCTCAAAAACCTTGATCGTAGTAGATAGGGCAGATGATTTGACACAGCAGACCAGATGTCTACCCAAGCAAATTCCCGTCTTAAAGAAACTGCAATGGCTCTGGATCTTCTTAGGCCTCCTAGACAATGCGGGCTCATCAGGGTTGAGGGCTGAAACTGGATAGGACTGCAGTGTCTTGTTGGATAAGACCAACAGAAGTTGGTACTCCTCCAGTATGTCAATCTGAGTGACACTGGCAGTCTCCAACACGCGGCGTGGTACCTGATCCTTCACCTTACGATCGGAGAGGTAAACACCGCTGTCTGTACCGTACAGGAGTTTACGGCCGCCATCTGGATCAATGTTAGTTGACGAGGATTCTATTGTACAGTATGGTGAACTTACCAAATGGCGTAACACAGTTAACTCGGTTTGTGCCAGCAAAGAACCGGCTTGATATAACTGTCGTGTTGAAGAAATCGGCTCGAGACCGAAGACGCTCCTGTGCGGTATGGATGAATTCAAGCCATTTCTGGCGTGTCGCCTGGTTCGATGCGAAAAGCGTCAGTTCATAGCCGGCTTTTCCAAGATGGCGGAACGTAATCGGCCAGCCTTCCTTTCTCGCTGGATCGTTGTTGACATTGTTACGGATCGAAGGAATCAAGCTTGAAGAAGTCCGCTTCATGTTACCATCCTTTGGAATAACTTCATCCATTTCCTTAATTGCAAGAAGTTCCAAAGGAATGGGTCGACGGTATGCCTTGATTTCTTCGGTCTTGCCTGTTTGCTTAATACGAACCAGAAGGACCGCGTGGTCGAAGAGGAAGGCTGTAATCTCGGCAGGATCTGTAGCTGTCTTTTTGAACTGGCACTTGAAGACCATCTCACGACCCTCTTCGGTGAGTCGAAGGTCTACCCGTTCATTAGGCCTGAATCGGAGCTGCTCGTGGAGCCTTCTGAGGTTGAAGCGATTCTCAGCCTTTCCGGACTCTGCGTTGACTCTGCCCAGAATGTCTCGAATCATGACGAGAACCTTAGGAATGTCCTCCTTATCGGGGTTATCATCTTCTGTGTACTTCAAAACGTTCTCGAGTAGCAAGGGATAACGAGCCAGACGGGTCGTCGGCTTGGTGAGATAACCGTTTAGCTCCAGTTTTCTCGATTCCTTGCGCCTTTCGATCTCATCCACAAACTTGCCGAAATAAGGGTTTACTGATCTTTCGTTCTCAAACTCGAACTTTCCTTCCAACTGTTTTGAACCGTACAAGATGAAGGGTTCGAATTGAGGAACGTATTCCAGGAAAATGTCGCCAATGTTGTGTACAATGGGCTCCTTCTGTTGCCTAGTCGTCAAGCCAGAGGCAAATCGGGAACTGACGGTATGAATGCTGGGATGGTCGATAATGTTGCTGAAGATAGTCTTGACAACCTTTTCACGACGCTGAATAGGTACTGGTGAGGCCTTTGATCGCAAAGGCAAAATCCAAAAGTCTCGTAAGTATTCCAAATCCTTGACAAAGTCTCGTTCGGTATAGCAGATCTCCGAAATGACCTCTTGCCTCTTCTTCTCTCGGTCTCCAACCTTTTCGGCAACTTCCTTAGGAACTGAATTGATCCAAAGCTTCTGTTCGTCAGTCTGGTCGGCTTCGTCGTCGACAGCATTAACAGCATCCTCTTTCCGCAAACCAGGGTTGATCTTCAGATTGAGTCTGGAAACTTGCTCCAGGCGTCGAGGACAGGCAATAGAATAACAGAGCTGATCCCTAGTGCAAGTGGGAGAGTAACATTCGGAAAGGAGAACAAAGACACCGTTAACTGCAGGCTTATCTTCTGGCTCATCCATCAGTGTCTCCCTAAACTGGTACATTTCCGATTGGGAGTCTCGTAGGCGATGCTCGTAGGTGACATCATGGAAGAACTTTTGTGCATCCAGAGCTCGTCCAAGCAGCAAAGCCAGGTTACGGTCGGTAGTCCTGATAATGTATGATAGAACATCCACTGCCTCCGATCCGCTGAAGGCATTCTTGTAGGTCAATTCGTTCTTGGTGCGGTCACCAACGATAATCTTCCTGCGGAAGCATTCTCCAACTCGAGATAGAAGAGCCGGATACACGAGGGGGGGTCGAATCTTGGTCGCAGTTGGGGGTCGTTCGCTCTCAATCGACTTGCTCCTGGTGGGTCGCTGAGCCAAAGTAGAAGCATCTGACTCGGAAGGAGTGATGGTTGGCGCTATGGTAGAGGCCATCGACATTGTCCTACCGTGATCGCCGCCACCATTAGACGAAACCATGCTGGATGTTCGGGTTTGTGCTCCTGGAGCATGAGGCATCGAATTTGGATAGCCATTTGTGGCCGGCAGCTCTGTAGGTGCTCGCCTGTTAGGTATAACTCGGCCACTCATAGTTTGATGAGCATCCATGCTCTGAGGCTGATAGTTGCCAGTCAAAGACATAGTACGATCTTCGTGACGTTCTGGGACAATTCGCCCCTGAGCAGTCGTCCTCGCCGAGTTCTGCTGCGCATATGGGGCCTGTCGAAGGTGGTTTGCAGGGGCCTGCTGGTACGCGCTTGGAGGAGGATGGTACATTGGCTGGCGAGGAGCAGAGGCAAGTGATTGTGAACGATAAGGATCATTGTTCATAGCTGGTGCTGGTCCTCCTTGGTAGAAGCGCTGAGCTGGCGTCCTAGGACCAGGAGCTTGCTGTGGTGGAGGACCTCTTGGATCCATTCGCGGAGGTGCCGGCCCTCCAGGCCCAGGTCCGGGATATGGACGTCTCGCCTGCTGTTGCTGCATATAATGAGGTGGCATTTGCTGGCCACCGGATGCTGATCGTTGACTAGGATAATAACCATTTCCCATCATACTGTTGCTATCCATCGTCCGAGTTCTGCCGGCGTTCGGGTGGTCGCCATAATGACCTGGGGGAGCACGAGGCGGTGGCTGCCTCTGCATACCGGATGACATGGAGGACATGGAGGACATGGTCTGAGTGCGACCAGGGTCCATCATGGACTGAGGCATAGAGGACGACGAAGTCATAGTTTGAGATCGGCCGGGAGGGGGAGCCGCGCCGAAGATGTTGGAAAAAGCGGCATCTCGTTGGCCGTAGTTATCGTCACCGTATCCCCTTTGTGGCGGCCGTTGAGGAGCTCCTCGAGGGTCGTAACCGTAGTTGGACATGGTAGCGGATACTTTACAAGGTGCATGTCAGGAGACAGAGTCGAAGTTTAAAGGGAGACGCTTGATGAGGGGGGTAATATTACCAGCAGTTTAGTGAGCGCCAGAGGCTGAAAGCTCGTTATCAGGTGTATCAACGGCCGACTTTGACGGATGCGCCGCCGTCAGTCGACGCCAATACGTCCCCTTAAGCTAGGGTAATGTTGAGGAGGAAACGTGGGCGATAACCGTCCGTTGATGCTGCGCTGCGAGTACCCTCACGGGGTAGCGCCCGTCGATGCAGCTAGAGAGACGTTCTAGAAGGATTCGAGGAGTTGATTCCGCCCAAGTATCGTGTCGGGGGTTTTGCGAGTTTGGGCTCGAGGGGGCGTCGGACAAGGCGGCTAGTTGAGCAAAATGTCAAGCCTCAGGCCTTGTTGCCGAGGTCATCGACCGATCGAAGAGGGGACGAAGGACAATGGAGATGGTTATCGCAGACAATGGGCGGTCGCCGTCTCGAGAGGTTTTTTGGGGGGTGTGGCCCTCTAGTGATGAACTTTGGAGGGAGTTGCAGGTTCACGATCCGAACCAGGCACTGGACTCGTCGCAGGTAAAAGAGGTAAGGTAATCACAACCAATCCCAATCCACGTCGAGGTACTACTGTACTGTACTGGCTGGAGGGCAGGGAGCCAACGGCGGACAAGACAGTGCAAGAGATCCACCATAAAACCCACCTGTTTGATGGCGGCCTCTGTGCTTTTTGGGGGTGAAAGTGGTGACAGGGACGGCAGTGAGGGCGCGGTACCGTAGTGTACCTTAGTGGATGGGCAGTTAAATTATTTAGTACTAGGTAAGGGGATGAAATATGCTGGGGTATATAGTCGCAGTGTAAGAACATGGATCTCGGCGTTGCACCGTGGATACGAAAAAGAGGATTAGAGAGGGGACGATGATATTGTCAGGGAGAGAGAAATGAATCAATGAAATAGTCGACTCTGTCTGTTACAGATCAGTTGCCTTGTTTCAAGATTGGCGTGTCATTTGGAGGAGCTGCTACATACAGTGAATGGACGTGAACGGACTACTTGTTGTTTGTGTAGCTCCGAGTCATTCAGTTGTCCCTCCACTGTTACATACTTGAGATTATGTACCTAGTATCTTCGGTTGCCTTTATGTCACAACCAAGGTCTCTTTGTCCTCGTCATGCATGCATACTTAGTACCTTGAGTAAAGTAGTCGAGGTGGTATTGTCGACGAGAAGCCAATGTAGCTAAATCAGATTCAATTAAAAGTGAAGGTAGTCGAGGTTTACGGCAATTAAACGTGCAGTTCAATTGAGGGACTCAAGGGTCACGCTAACGGCCGTTAATTCTTACCTCTAACATTGGGTGCATCCTTTCATTATGCATAGTGCATTTGTCTATTGGCTTTGGCAACAAACTTCTGTTTTGTTGCAAGTCAAAGGCAAATAATTCACGTCCTTTTTCTCCGTCCTTTTTTATCCTTCCTGCTCGGTTGAGTACCTAAATAATATCGAATACGGTCACCTACAGGCGCAAAACCTGAGACGAATACAGTCAGTAGGTTGTTTTGGCTGTGCGGTCGTAGGCAATAGTGATATACAACGCTCAGCAATGCCAAAGAGGCGTGCAAAGTTGCATTCAAATTCAATTATATATAGTAAAGTTAAGATAAACAGGGTAGGATACGAGAGGAACAAGCAAGAAGTCTCTCTAACTGTCCGATTCCAACCTCGAGATAGCTTGAGTTGAGGCTGGTACAGTCACGTGACTGTCCTATGAACCATTTGCTCGCCGGTCATTGGCTAGAATAGCCCACTCCAGTGTGGCTGGCTTTCCACATCAGCTCTCAACTCTCTGGCAGCCTTGGGCCTGTAGCTGGCTACATCATCATCAAGCTTCCAACGTCAACTCCTACGTCGCCCTTGACCTTTGAGCTCGTCGACGGCCGCATCTCTTCACCATGGCAGAATCAGAGCTCGCTCCCAAGTTTGCCCCCTTTATTGGGATGGTGAGTATCCCTCATGTCTGGTTTTACCGCTGGACTGTAACCCAGGGGTGGACGCGATTGCTGATGCGGCGACTTTCTAGGCCGGAATTGCAGCTGCAATGATCTTCGGATGTACGATACCCCATCTTCTTTACGCGACGCAACGATTTAGAGAACAAATACTAAATCGGCGTGACAGGTATTGGAGCTGCCTACGGTACAGCTAAGTCCGGCATTGGCATTGCTGGTGTCGGTACCTTTCGACCAGATCTCATCATGAAGGTAATCGAATCGATCTTCCAGCCCAACGACGACTAGTTCTAAACTATCTCACAGTGCCTGATTCCAGTCGTTATGTCCGGTATCATCGCCGTTTACTCGCTCGTCATCTCCGTCCTCATCGCTGAGGATCTCGACCCTTCCAAGAACTATAGCTTGTTTTCGTACGTCAACGCGAACTCTTGTCAACAAACACGAATACTAATGATAGCAGGGGCTTTATGCATCTCGGATGTGGTATTGCAGTCGGCATGACTGGTCTTGCCGCTGGTTACTGTATCGGAATCGTTGGCGACACTGGTGTTCGTGCTTATATGGAACAGTCCAGGATTTTCGTCGGCATGGTCCTGATTCTTATTTTCGGCGAAGTTCTCGGTCTCTACGGGTAAGGAATCCCGTCGCATGCCATGCGTACGATTTATACTGATTATGTTACAGCCTCATCGTTGCCCTGATTCTTAACACCAAGAGCAAGGGTTAAATGGCACGCAATTTGTGCCGAATCACACACCCATTCATAGGACCTTTCTTCAGGAGTGGTCGACGTGTACGTTGAGGGAGTTTCGAGCTGCCATCGAGATACGGGGATAAACCATTGTTTGCACATCGGGCATGGCGTTATTGGACGTGTAACATATTTTTTCAAAGAGGTAGAAGAACGGCGGAGAAGTTGACAGTATCTAGTTTCAAGTATACATGCAAAGTTTATGCTAACATGATGTTTTCGAGGTTGCTTTCAGAGTTTTCAGCGACATTGAAATGTTTGTTTGATTTCATGCGAGGTGCGAGCTACCTGATGCCATCCAGGCTCATCCAACACTATGCAACCCTACGATTGAAAGCGAGTGACAGAAAAGAATACTAGGCTCACGACAGCCGTTTCATGCCGTCAGTCAGAGTGCACATGGAAAACCCGAAAACCAATCATATGCGATGCCTCATACCAGTAACCCAATCTAGTTCATAACGCCTTGAGACAATGCAACAATATGCTTCAGCAAGAATTAGCTCTGGCAAAGCAGTAGCGACCCAGCACAGCAGGAAAGAAAAGATGACAAAAAAAAAAAAAATCGAACAATTCATAAAGCAAAATCACAACAAACGCCGTCCTCCCATACGACGGAAGAGCTTCTTACGGCCCCCGACATCCTGTTCTCGACGGTAAGAAGTCCAGCTCCTCTGCCGCTCATCCGAGTCCTTCATCCGAGCTACCCGGGCGTTAGCGACTGTACAATGCGATCTCAATGTGTTTTCTCAAACTTACCCAGGAACCAGTCCCAGTGGCGGTCTTCTCGAATCAAAATATCCTCCCCTGACTCTCGTGCAACTCGTTCCTGGCGGGCCCGAGAAGCAGCCACCTCACCAACCAAGTAGGGGTCCTCCAAAGGCCTGGACACATATCTTTCTGGTTCCTGTTCGCTGATATCAGACATAACGCGACGAAGGCTGTCTACGGGGTCACGTTGAGCTGTCAATCTCCGGTTGGCAACATTCTGATAATGTCGGGCGGCGGGATTGCTGGATACAGATGACCATGTCGCAATACGAAAGTTGTTCAAATTCGGCTGGGATCGCAAAGGGGCCGCGGGCACTGGAGGCAGACCGATAGTCTGTTGGCGCGCAGTGGGAGTGGAGGTGCCGCTGCTGGAGGGAATCATGGAGCTTCTCACAACCGCATGGTTTCGAGCTGGAGGGGTGTATGAAGGCAAGGTCTCGGGAAACGGGTTTATTGAGTGATAGGAGGGAGCTTCCGAGACTAGAGCGGTGAACAGGTCAGCAAGACTGATCTCGTGCCAGATTGCGGAGCTCTTGCAAACGACGTCCAGCTTAACGATATAAGTAGAGCTGGTATCCCCGCAAAGTGTTTGCGACCGAAGCTATCTTGGTCGACTTACCATAAGAAGGAGCAGCGGAGCGAACCGAAGCTGTCTCGAAGTCGTCATTGCTGTACCGAGGGGTAACGATAGCGCCGGTCATGATGGCAGTTTGTAGGGGAAACACAGTTGAGAGCAAAGCGGAAGAGGGGCAGCACAAGACACCTTGAGCATTAGTCTCGAGATTATCGGGGAGGCTGAAGTTAAGTAGCGAGACGAGACGAGACGAGACGAGATGAGATGAGACGGCAGCTAGATTACAGAGCAAGCGGCTGGGACACTTCAGAGGTTTGTGGAAGGTCAGAGGGCAAGATAAGTGAGACTTGTTGGAGTGTCAAGAGTGTGCAGGAGTGAATCAGAACAATGGCCTTTTTGTCTTGTCTTGGGCTGAGAAGGCTAAGCTAGGTACAGGGAGGGTCAGTATGCCCAAGAGTTTAATGCACAACCACGGATAAACATGCATGGGGATTCCAAGGATGTAGCAGAATGGTGTGGAAAGGAAGCAAGCGAGCGAGGTAAATAGGCGCAAGACGGAGTACAGGATACAAGAAAGCTATTGGCGAACGGAGCACTTCGGGGAGGTACCAAGTTCAACCCGAGCCAAGGTCTAGGCCGCCAGCCGTATCGCATCGTGGCGTGGGAATCCACGGCGTGGAGGTTGCAAGGGGGACTGAGATGCGGGGACACGTGAGAAAAGACACCGACGATGATGCTGTGGAGGACCTTGAGCAGCACCATGACGCGTTCTGTTCAAAGCAAGATGGAAGCATAACTCTGTCGCTTCCTCGGCATTGTCGAGCAATTTTGTCGATGGCTGTCCGTGTATGTTTGTGACACAAACTCTCACATCTACCTTTTCTATGATTGCCACAACTCCAACAGATGTGTGAAAGGCAGGGTGCACGAAAGCATCAAGAGGATGCACTGTGACATCCCTAATTAGGGACAACCATCAGCGAGCTCCCCTGAAGACGTTCGGGCGTTTTCCTTAGTAGGAATAACGAGCTTCCACAGATGCTTCGATACGGCGATAGCGGGGTATACGGACTGTTTGCCGGGACGTGAGGGACCTGGGACCGGCGAGGCCTCGGGGGGGCTTTTTACCCACTGTGAATGGCGGGGTTCGGGCTGTGTTCGCAGGGGGGATGAGTCTCTGAGTCTTGGGGTGGGGTGAGAGACTCAGATAGAAGCCCAGATGGCCAATCATCAAGACTGCTACAATCTTCTTGGCTTTGAATTTCCATGGCAAAAGCCGCAGAAGCAGCGTAACTGACGGAGGCCAATGTTGCACGGCGACGAGGTTTACGGTTCTCAATCCGGTTTTGTCAAAAGACAACGTGGTAGGGCTGTTCGTAACTTGGTGGAGCTGGATGATGTATTTGACGTTAGGCTTGCGTTTTTACAACCAGGTTTATTCTCCGTCTCATCCTGTTGCAAGAATAGACAACGATATTCTTCAAGTTGCCGATCTCCCTAACCGCTCTGCGAACCGCACGGTCGGGCCGGCCTATGATACTAGACCTGAGTATTCTTTTGGGATTTTCACACTGCGCTATGTGACGCCCAACAGCATTCAACCTTGTGCAACGAGCAACGACGACACCATCACTTTGGAGCTTGTGCCCTACTAGGCCCAACTTGCCAAGTTGTCCCCACATGTGTTTATGTCTTGAGTCGACGTCTTCAGCACACTGGAGGACTTGGGGAGTTGGTGTCCTGCCGCATACTCAACTTCGCATCAACTCATTCGATTGATAGGCTCCAAGTCAGCACCTTGATGTAAAGAATGATTAATCAAGAGCGGGGTGGCTTGGGTGATCACCAGACAACTAGAACCTTAAACTTAAAGACTTTTGTTTGGCATATCGTAGATGCAGGAACGGGTCGCAGGACATCAAGAACCCCTCTGAAACGCCATCTTGAGATATTGTTTGCACCATGACTTGTAAGACGCTATTGGATATTCCCCGCTTTCTCTTGGGAGAGGGAGGAGTCTGTGTGTTGCAGGCCACCAGCCGACCCGAACTCGTTTCTCCGGGCTTCGCGACCTGTCGGTTGAATTCAGGCGGCTTAGTCGTATCTCAGGGGCAGCGGCACGGTTCGCACCGAGATGGCCATTAAGGACCTTGAAATGGGTGTCTTGCTCAAGCTGGGCGTAATCTACATGCTGTGCTCTGACAGCGATGAAGGGCGGTGAAGGCGTTCTGCTGACGTGCATCGAGAGCTGCCGGATGTACTGTAGGAAGCGTGGGTAGGTAAGTAGGTAGGGCTACTGTATTTTGGGTGGTTGGACCCTTGAAACCGACAAGCCAAGTGGTGTCGTTCAGTACGTATTTAAGGGAGTTTTCATCTTTTGGTGACTGATCGGGAAATGTCGTATCGAAGCGTTGCCTCGTGCTGATGGCCCTAACAAAAGGCCAATGTCGAGTTCCTTGGCATTTCCTTGGGTTTTACCTCTTGTTTACCAAGGGTTGACATGTAAGAATCGCGGTCGAGTGAATGGATTCCCCCATGCGTTGGTGGAAATAAGGTATCTCTGATGATGATGCCCAGGTAATTCAGTGGAGATTGTATGATGTGTGCCTGCCTAACGCTGACTTTACATCAGTTCAGGTCGGGGCTCCTTCCTTTCTTGTTATATCACATCTATTTTAGTACGTATGATAAGCAAGTGAAATCTCTACGCACAGAGTTTTGCCCAGTCCCTTATACCAGCTCAGATTAGTAGAAATTATATATTTCTGGAACCTCCCGAGTACTTATGAGGCAGGGTTTGGATCTTGGAGATATCTATCCGTACTATTCCAGCAATCCCTTGTCAAGCTTTTTTAACCTCAACTACCTAGGCTCTCAGCTCCACTAGGATATAGTATGTATCACTCTGTTGACTGCTTCGTTATGTGTTGTTCCTGTGTGAATGGCTGGGATGGCGTGTGATAACTTCTCCCTGTTTTTTTCCTGAGCACAAGAAAGAACAGGGAATATGAGTGCAACTGAAGGGGTGTGACATAACTGAAAATGATGGTCTTCTAGTCAAACCGGTCAAAAATTTGATATAGACATGGTTTGCAAATATTCCTGTCAAAAAGATCCTTGAATTTGATGCGCGCAGATGCCATGTCGATGGGATGGATGTATGTTGGTCTCAGAGTTGCACCCTCCGATAGGCGGGTCAGCTGAACCAGCCTCTATGATCAGCCCCCCCAAGCATGACAGCCATCTCAAACCTTTTCTTAAACTCTTAACTTGTCAGATGAGCTACTATTTCGTGGCTATCTAGGAAAGTATCATCCCATGAAAGAAGAGCAAGCAAGACCTTTGAGCGGACTACTATGGATCCTTGTTGTGGCTTGGACAGAAGGATAACATTACAGAGCGAGATGGAGACTGTCAGGTTCACCATCCTCATCCGTGCTCTTTGCATTTAAAACAAAGAAGAAGAGCAAATAGTAAAATTCAAAGAATTAATAGGTTTTTCCATGGCTGCTTGGCCTCCCTCAATCAATATTCATGTCTCCTCCGTGTAGCAAAGCCAAAAAGATCTACTATCTTATCGTGTAGTTGAAGGCGTGATATCCAGAGGGTATCTCGCCATTAGAATCAACCCGAACTCCCTGACGTAGGTACACCATAATGTTGCAGTTGGTTTTTTTTTTTTTTTTTTTTTTTTTTTTTTTTTTTTTTTTT